>OZ038485.1:54481669-54526669 GCA_964036315.1 Acanthosepion esculentum
ACACCCATTACAAGGATATTTTTGAATTAATTTAGATAAAATTATTTAATCAATGTCTTATGGCTTGAAAAATTGGACATTTTAAAAGTATATATTCATATAAAAAGAAATATATTATTTTAATATATTTTTATCTATTATATGAACATGGACTTTTAAAAAGTTCATTTTTAAAGCCTTAATAAAATGTTATATCCCCTGCAGATTCTTAATTAATGTTTTTATTTGCTAGTTTTGTGATGTCAACAAACACTCATTGCCACTTTTGTGATGTCAACGAATACTTGTTGTCACTTTCGTAATGCTCATTGTAGTAGAGACTTTGTAATCGCAGATACAACTATAGTATCCCATTGAACAAGGCTGGCGTCAGATGCCTTCAAATAACACTTACGCTAATAGTACTTGCTCAATAGTACTTGCTCAGAAAGTAATCCGTATAGTGATCTGAATAGATAAATAGTAAAGTAAATAGACTAGAGAATAGCAGTATGTATAGCAATAGAAAACAGAGTAGAAATAGTGATCATTTAGACGTCACGTGACTTCCTATATATGCGTTTCCGCTATGGTCACGTGATCCACTTAATTCAATAATGTGATCGCCTATATTTACTCTCTGGTGATCTATGTTCAAACTCAAGGATTCGACAGTGGAACTTTATTCCTATATAACAGCTAGTCATTTGATAAGTTATCTCGCTGAAGAGAATAGGATTTTCTTCTATGTGCCATGTTGTTTCAGGATGTTGCCGATCCACCATTTCCTTTCCTTTGTAGCACTTAATAAATTTTGTCCTTTTGCCATGTGTGCTAGGTAGGTTAAGCATTGTTTTCCTCTATCCCTCTTGCCTTCAACCTGTCCTGTGATTATCAAATGTTCCATGCCCTCAATATGTGCTCTGCAAATTTCAACTGCCTCTTCCTGGTGTTAAATATGAATGTCTTTTTGTTTCCGTTTTTTTTTCTAAAGCTTTGGCATTTTTGGTCTGCTGTAGAATCACATTTCTGTTGCTTCAAGTCTCTTCTTCATCTTTGAGGAGATTGTCCAGCATTCATTAGCTATATTGGAGGACTCATATTACATAACAGTTCAGTACTCTTTTCTTGTTTGTAATGAAACTTTTCTATTTCTTAATACTTTGCTTTGCTTTTGGAAGGCGTATTTTGCTATCCCAATGCACATTCAGATCTCAATGTCACACTTTCTTTCCTCTGTTAAAATGCTTCCCAGATATTTAAATTGTTGAATTTGTTTGATTTTGGTATCCCCAATTTGTAATTTGCATGTTAGGTTGTTCCTTTTGCTAACAACTATGCATACTGTCTTCTTGCAGTTGATGTTTAGTTCTTTCTTCTTGGTTTCCTTTGCTGTTTTCGGCAGAGGTTTCATAAATTATTCAGTGTACTCTATGTTTATTAGAATAAATAGATTAAGAAATAGCTCTTTTTAAAAAAAAAAAAGAAAAAGGAAGAGTTTGTGGATAAAAATCCTAGATGTAAAGCAGGTAAATATCTCCAGATTAACTTTTCCTTGTTTGATAACCTCATCATCAAATAGTGTAATATATGATTCTTGCCAGGAAATACCAAAGACCTGAGTCCAATTTAACATCTATCAGGAAACTGATTGAAGAGCTGATCTGTGGTGGCAATATGTACTGGGTTCATTCTAAGTGATACCAAAGTAAATTTTGTACTCGGTGTCATATCAGAGCATCAAAAGACTGGATGTCTCAGAGAGCTGAACTAGAAGGTAACCTCATAGTCACCAAGTGCAGAATCGAGCTTCAAGGGATATCAGTGGGTTCATCAACATAAACAGAAAGTCAACCCAGCTGCATTTAGGATATATATGCACACAAGACAACTGGATAATAGGAAGTTATATAAACACCCAACCCATGAGACCCTCACATCCTTGTAAGAAGAAGATCAAATTTTCTGAGAAATTCTCCAAAATCCACATCCTCTTTGAATTCTTATCAGGCATTATCAAGATAATTTTTGCAATGGCACTAAAATAGTTTGTACATCTCTTTATAGACATATATGGGTTTGCCCCACTTTTTCTACCCAAGGGCTTCTAATGCCCACTAGGGGGTGTTGTATGAAGCAGTATTTCTTATTTTTATAAACATTGTATTTAGTGGATACATGAGAAGTTCATAAAACTTATTTCTGAATTAACTTCATGAAACTTAGAGTTGGTCGTAGATAAGTATTAGGAACACTTTTATTTATTGATAATAACTATTTCTCTAGATATTTATTTACCACTATCATAAAATGCTGCTCACCTTGACATACATTAAATTACATAATTATATATAGATCAATAGGTGTTATTATTTTTTTTAAATAGTGTAATTGAGGTCTACTGGTTTAGTCATTTGAGAGTCTTTAATAAAGAAAATGTCTTTCAGTATGGTTCGAATATAATGTTTATAGTAATAAGAAATAAGGCAGTATCTATAGAAAAGGGTGCATGGTCTCTTTTTTTCCTCCCCCCACCCACACAGGATAATATGTATAAAATCTCCAGTAAAATACATGTTGCATACAATATAACACAGAATACAAATGCACTAAATTGATAATGCTCCTACAATAACATGCAGCTCTTCTCAAATGGAAACCTCAGCATCATTATGAATAAAAATATTTCTATATAAACATTTCCATTATCTCTTTTTATATTTTTGCTATTTAGTTTGCTAAGGCAATAAAACATTGTAACTTACATTAGAAATACAACTGTAAGATGACCATGACCACATCATCAGTAATGTTGCCCTCGGATCCTTAGGAATTTTGGGGTTTATCCAACATCAGACTCCCTACAGATTGATGAAGCAATCAGACTCTCCTATTCTGATGAGGGTGGACTCCATCAGAATGGTAGAATCCAAAATGCATACCCCTCTCCCAAATCAAAAATGGAGTGGATGACAATATAGTTTGGAGTTTCATTCCTGTCTCCTATTTGAGAAAAATGCCGTGAAACCACACTGGTATTACTATACTGCCACTATCACATGAATATATATGTCTCCTTCCATTATTTGTCAACACTTGAAATGCTGCTACAAACTCATAATGTCTCCCACAAACCAATGGCCCCATTACACATGAATATTCAAGAGGGAATATCTGTCTATAACTCTGAGATGAAGTACTATGATTACTTGCATTATTTACATTATTTGGACTGTTATCCTCATTTTTATGGCCAAAATGTTGTTAATATGACAATAAATATGAGGATAACAGTCCAAATAATGTAAATAATGCAAGTAATCAAGAGGGAATGTATAATATATAATGCTATGGAAGATATGATATACAAATCTGTGGGAAAACAACATATAAATTTATATATATCAAGAACAATTTTAGGGAAAAAAACTATGATATACACACTACCAATCAAAAGTTTGAGACCACCTTGAATTGCTTTTGTAAGTTCATAAAAAATTCATAAAAATTCCTTCTGGCTGCAGCATTATTGGACAAAATCTTGTTTTGCAACAAGATAATGATAAAAAAAAAAACAGCTAAAAACTGTGTACAAATTATCTAAAATCAAAGAAAGATAAGGGAATTTTGCAAATCATGATTTAGCCCCCTCAGTCACCAGATCTTTCACCAATTGAACTAGTCTGGAACAGAATTGATCATAAAGTTCAAAGTGAACTGCGTAAGAATAAGCAAGTTGTTTTCACATTTACACACTGCTTGGGAATCATTTCCCACAACATGCTTTTACAAGTTTTACTATAAAGGAAGCCAAGAATTTGCTTTGCAGTGATAAATGCTCACGGTGGATTCTTGGGTGATAAGAAAATATAAATTTGCTTTAATTGAAATTATAATTATTCATTTTGATTTAAATTATTCCATAATTGAATGCAAACATAGAAAAAATAATTTTTTTTTTTTTAAAGAGATGAAATGTGATTTATTTATTAAGTTTTGAGAAAAAAATCAATGTGGTCCCAAACTTTTGGTTGGCAGAGTACATCAAGAACAATTTTAGGAAAAACAAAAATAACAAAGACGACAGTTTTTGTGTGATGTGTTTCATTCTTAAATGATATTTACACTGATGTGACTATACATGCACATGAAAGGAGACGGAAGACTGTGAATTTTAAATCTAAATTTGAATTTTTTTTTTTTTTTTTCAAATATGCTTTGGGTATATCATCTAGCCAATTTCATTTAGTCTCTTTTCATTCAGGTTTCCATCACATTTGTTATTAAATATCCTACATTGTGATAATAGAAGATCTGCAAAAAAAAAAGTTAAATGTTGTAATAATCTGGATGCAAATGTATTGTGGATGATCTGGCAATTTAAGCACTTTCTATACATTTTCAACTTAGTAAGGTGTTTTCTCTTCTAATTAGAGTAGTGTTTTTTAAATCAAAATTATGATCAGACTCATTACTGTGAGAAACATGAACAAAAAGAAAAAGAAAGTATATGAAACTGGCTAGAATATATATATACCAAAAACTTATTTAAAAAAAAAAAGTTAATTTAAAATTCTCAGCATACCCTCTCCTTTGTGTACATGTTTAGTCCCATCCACATAAACATAACTTTAATCCAATGTAGTCTGAAAGGATAAAACATATCACAGAAAAGCTGTTTCCACTTTGTCATACAAATCTATATTCTTAACCCTCATTTTGAACAGGTTAAGATTGTAGTGATCAGGGAAAAACCCAGTTGTGAGTCAGTTCCACAGGGCAGTGGTCATGGTCAAACGCTGCTTGAGTGGAACTTCTCATTGATGGGATATGGAAGGAATGTAGGAGTTTGCTACTATGTAAGTGGCATGGCTGTGAAGGTCTGCCTTGGTGGGACCAGGAATGTAGTACATCCAACCACTTTCTATGGAAGTAGCAGTAGAGCAGTTTTGTGACTCAACGAACACTTGTTTGACACTTTTGTGATGCCAACAAATACTTGTCACTTTCGTAATGCTCATTGTAGTAGAGACTTTGTAATCGCAGAAACAACTATAGTAATGCTGTTGAACAATACTGGTGTCAGAAGCCTTCAAATAATACTTAAACTAATAGTACTTGCTCAATAATACTCGCTTGAATAGTAACCTGTATAGGGATCCAAATAGAGAAATAGTATAGTGAATATAGTAGAGAAATAGTATAGACTAGAAATGCAGATCTGAATAGTATAGTGATAGTGATCCGAATAGTAATCAGTATAGACTAGAATGATGACCAATTACACATACTCTACCTCCCAGGAGAGCGAATCCAGAGATTTCGGTCTCTTCTCGGCCTC
The DNA here is from genome assembly GCA_964036315.1 of Acanthosepion esculentum. NCBI lineage: Eukaryota > Metazoa > Mollusca > Cephalopoda > Sepiida > Sepiidae > Acanthosepion > Acanthosepion esculentum. The sequence goes on from OZ038485.1 coordinate 54,486,990, forward strand.
AAGGCTAAGATCTCGGTGTAGTATCTGTTCTCAGATTACTCGCTGGACGATCGCCTTTTGGCTGGGATTCGTTCTCCGATACAGGCCGGTCAATGTACAAACCTCACACACATCCGTAGAAAATTCTATAACGCGAAGAACATGAAGAAATTATTTGCAAAAACTGAACCAAAAAATATATTGGATTTTCTAAAAAGAATTGGTCTCTTATCAAAGATATAGACTGATGTATAAACAACATATCCTACCTTTTATCATTTTTTCAAATAAATTGTCCTTATCAAATGGAAATTCTTGATTTAAACAAAATACCTAGGATTATTTTGCAGTGTGCAAGCAAATAAGCTCTAAATGTTCCATACAAAATAGGCATTTAAAATTCATATAAACTGGATTTGGCATTAAATAACCCACAGTGGTTGATATGCCATAAAACCCAAACAAACAAACAAACATCTACCTCCCATTTCTGTGTTTCCTCTATGGTCACGTGGTCTACTTAGTTCAGTAATGGGATTGCCTATGTTTGTTCACTGGTGATCTATGTTCAAACTCAAGTGTCGACAGCAACACTTTATTCCAATATAACAAGCAGCAAGATTCTCGCCACATCCTGCTTTACGAGAGAGAGGTTTGAAGGGTGGAGAATAATTCATCACCCACAAAGGCTGGGAGATGCTTTTGTTAATGTCAAAATTTAAAAATATATATTTTTTTTATTTATTAGGCCAAACGAATTTTAATATTGTAGCTTTTAAAGTCCTGAACGTGTGGAGTCAGTTTGTTGCTGTGCGGCTCACAGGCCATGATTTAATTCCTAACCAGTTCATCATGCATCCCTGACAGGACTAAAATTAAACGCATATTGACAGTGAGAAGACATAAAAAGATTGAGTAAAACAGCAGATTAAGTTATAGAAAGAGGATGACGAGGAAAAAGAAAGAAAACAAGTGTTTTCGAGAAAAGAAACAAAATTAATGTTAGAAGCCATGAAAATCCCTGAAAGGTGACATGCCTTGTCTACTGATTCAGAAGCAAGAACATTTGATTTTAGAGATGGTTGTTTTTTTTTTCTTAACCCAATTTAACAGATCATGACAGCTATTAGGGATATGTGATTAAATATACTTCAATGTTTAAAAAAATTTGTTCAGTATTGTTATTGTTTAGGTAACAAGCATTATAACATAGCACAAATAGCTATATACACATTTTTTATGCATTTTTGGTTATTTTTTTAACTTTTAATATCTGTTAGCATCCTATGGAAAAGGCCTGATATAAAAGGAATAATATCACATGATGCAATATTTGAAATATGCTCCTTTGTTAGAGATAGAAGATTATCAAAAACAAGGACTGTCGCGAAGGATGTTCTGTTTTTTCTTCTAAGTTGTGGCTATTTTAATTTTGATGAAAATGATGAAAAAGATTTAAAACTACACAAAGATTCTTACGAAAATTCAGATGCAAAAGTGCTTCTGACTCTTTTGATTTTATTAATTAATAAATTTAAAATTATACATTAATTACTAATTTTTTAATTAATAACTATTTGTACTCAGTTGCTGAGATTAATAGCTATCTGTTGATGTGTTAAAATTTTGGAATAATGCAATAATAAAAATTTAAATTTCATCTCTGATAGATGTTGTGATCTGTAAATCAAGTCTTGAATCAGGTGTTCATTTAAACTTGGTTTTGTTTTTTTTTTATATTATATTACACCAAATGCAAGGCCCAAGAGACACTCAAAGTAAATTAATTGATTCATTTGTTTTCTACAGCTTATCAATCCTTTGCAAGTTATTTAAGACCAGAAAATAATTTTAGATTGTAAAAATTTTTTTTTCAATAGTAATGCTTTAGCGATGCAAGTCTTACTAATTAACCCATAGCTGGAGGGAGAAGAGATAGATTTATAACTTTATTTTTAGGGCAGACGTTCAGTCAAGTTACATTCCTTAGTTCCACCAGTCCAAACCTTCACTGCTAGGACCCTGCCAACTTTTCCTCAGTCCCAGAACTTTGTGAAACAGACTCCTCAGAGGATACTTCCCCCAATCACTGCAATCTTAACCTCTTCCAGTCTCGGGTCAACTGTTATCTATGCTTCTTTCTTTTTATGTGCCATAGGCGATCATGGCTCTCCACTTCCCCCTATCCCTTATGGTTCTCAATAAGTTTCATGCCTCAGCCAACTCCTCCAGACCACGTTCTGCTATCCACTTGCTTAAGCCTGCCAGGTATGTCATATGTTGCTTTCCCTTGTCTTTTTTTTTCCTTTATTCGACCTGTGAGTATCAGATTCTCCAAGCCCTCCTTACTCATTACGTATCCCAGATATTTCATCTGCCTCTTCCTTGTGTTAAGTATAAACCTCCTCCTTGTTTGCATCCTTACTCCAAGACCCCATCATTGCTCACACGCTCGCTCCATGATATCCTCAGCGTCCTGCTGTAGAACCACATCTCCACTGCCTCGAGTCTCTTCGCCATCTTTGAGGACACCGTCCAACATTCACTGCCGTATAAGAGGACAGACGTCTCGTAGCATCTCAGTACTCTTTTCTTTGTTACCAAAGAAATCCTCCTGTCACGCAGTACTTTTCCCAGGTTTTGGAATGCATTCTTGTTGATCCCAATCCGTCTTCCGATGTCAGCGTCGCACCTACCGTCCTCCGTCAAAACACTTCCCAGATATTTAAACTTCCAGACATGCAAATCACAAATGCTACATATCCTCATAATATGTACCCGTTATAATCATTTACATGCAAATACCCTTGGAAAAAGCATGAATCTATCCCTTCTCGCAGCTATGGGTTAAATAGTAAGACTTGTATCACTAAAAACATTATTATCTAAAAAAAAAAAAAAATTGTGTGCATAATATTTAGATTTTGGCATTAAAGAACCCAGAGTTTGATATGCTGCAAAAAAACAAAAAACAACCCCCCCCCAAAAAAAAACAACAAAAAACCCCAAAACAACCAACTATAGTAAATCAAGCAGGGGGTATTTTTTATGTAATAATCTGATCCTTTGAACGAGTATATAAATATGTATAGTTCTTTAAAAAGGGGGAATTTAAAACTTTTATAATTTATTGCTTGGAGAGGAGATGGGCGCCGCCAAGAGATCTGAAAAACCCACTGAAAAGCTCATGAGGAAGGAGAATCAAAGCAACATCATGCCAAATTGGTCGTGACCCGGATCAACAACGACCGTGTGTCCAATTGACTGACCCCAGAATGAGCGTGATAAGTGGGCAACTGGAGTGGCAGACACCATTAAGCTATCATCGAACACTCGCACCTTCTATGCGTTCAGAGAAACAGTGGACGGTATAGGATACAGATCCTATATTGTTCTCAAAACTTCAAAAATTAGACAAAACATCGGCTCCAAATTACACAACTAACGTAATTTGATTGGTTCAAAAATATCAAATGACATGTCATCGACTACGTCCGCACGTCTGACCTTAATCAAAATTTTAAAACATTTTCTGGAGCCTATCACGTGACTTATATTGCTTATATAAACAACAATCAATTAAGAAACAGAGAGCGGGGAAAACCAGCCGAAAAAGCTACACGCTATGTGATGACACTAATCATCAACTGAAGTCCAGACTATAAATTAAAAATCCTTTTTAACATAACCACAGTCTATTTCCTTCATTTAATGCAAACTAAACTCACATTGGAAAACAACGAAGCGACAGACACTCAAACGTCAAAGACAACGTAAGTCATACCCACACACGCTATTTACAGAAACTTTGAACTGTTTATTTTGAATACAAACAATATCACATTGAACTGAATTTTTCCAAATTCACACAAATTACCCTATAACTTGCAGCCTATCAAACTGGAATATTACCTAACACAAAAATCTAAAAAGACAAGTTTATTTCACCATTTTAAACAACATTCATAACTATTGTTTTGTATACTTGTTATATAAAAATCTATTTGTATAAATTATCTTGTCTGAATTTTCTTGTTTCTTCTTCTTGTTATTATTTTGTGGCATTGTGTCGAATATAAATTAGTGAGGGCAAGTGAACCCCACAACGGACATGACAATGCCGAAATTCCCGAGAGCCAAGAGATCAGACTGGAGGAAGTTGTCTCTTTCTTTTGCCCTCAGGTCACACTGGACAATTGAAGCAGTCAAAGAATAATGATAATTTAATATTTTTATTATATGTTTGGGATACCGTATATACTAGAGGATAGGTCGTACTTTTTTTTTTTCACCAAAATTTCGATAGAAATCAGTGGTACGACCTATCCACCCGACATCCTAGAGAATCTGAAGTAGTCTGTGGCATAACAGTCGTCCAGGCGAGTACACTGGGCTCGAGTATAAGCGAGAGCAAGGGAGAAAATGAATTTTTCCCGGCATTTCGATTTTACGCAATCGCCTCTTCCAACCATTACTGCATCACACATCGAATAAAAAAAGCTTGACCTGCCCTGCTACCATTTGATTTATGACGAAAGACTATCCGCTTTTTTCGCAGAAAAAAACAGCATAGCGTGATGAAAAAAGGCTCCAATCTTAATAAAAACGAAGTTTTATTGTCCAAAATGTTTAAGAGGAAAGACCAAATTATTTTTGTAATTATTTTATTAATTTTTTAAAATCCTTTCTAGCATGTTCGAAATTTTGGTTAATAACCTTGCTTTTTGGCGTCAACGATCGAAGTAATACGTCGTAATATTTTACGATTAGTGCTTTAGCGCCTTTTTTTAGGTGAGAAACACATTGATTTGGAAATCCTTGCAAAAATCAAATAATTATCGAATTTTAATGGAACTTTCAAGACTTATTCACAAATTAATTAAATTATTTTGTAAAGTTTTTTAAACTTAAATAATTTTATGAAATTCGAGAAATTAAATTTTCATCCGAAATTTTTTTTATTAAAAGCAGGACTCCTTGGGTAAGGTAATTTTTTTTCAAACTACTACTCATTAACCGAAAATCTGCTCCGAATCTTAAAATAAAAATGCATTAAAACTATGACATTATTTAATTTAATTAAAAAAGCTTTTAATTCCTTTTTTTTAAATAGGATTTATTAAGAACACTATTGTATTAAGAACAATTTTTTTCGATGACTAATGAATTTTTACAAAAATTGTTTTCATTTTTAAATCTTTTAAAATTTTGCATTACTTTCAGCCGATTAGGTGATATTGTTATTAAGTGAAAACTATATATTTACTAATCAAAAATGCAAAAGCTTAATACAAATTATTTTGCTGCAAGATTTTTTAAATAATTTATATATATATATAAAATATTACATCACGTGCCCATTTTGGAAAGTATTATCGACCATAGACGACATTATCAAAAAATAAGAGCGATGACTATAATAAATTTAAAGTCAACATTCCTAAAATTAGATTATGGAGAATATTTTCCAACATTTTTAAGATTACTGAGTACCTAAAAATTATTTTTTAAAAATAGGCGCTCATGTCATTTTTTAAAATTATATTTTACAGATAAATTCTCCATAGAACAACAATCATTATGTCAAGGCCTATCAACCCTGCCTCGTCAAACAATGTAAAACATGACGACGTCGGTTAAAAAACAGCTGCTGTTTTGTTTTAAAAATACCTTTTTTCTGTGTTAAGCTTAAAGTAAATAACTTTTTTTTTTCAAATCAGATTAATTATACTTTAAATCAGCTAATATTCATCAAATAAAGTTTCAGAAAACAAAAGTATATTTTATTTTTGGAAGATTTTTTTAATACAGAGAATTACATTGCGATGAAAGACGACTAAGGGAGCTAATAAAAAAAATCGATTCCAGTCAATATAATTTCTGTTTGAAACGCATTAGGGTATTTTGCTTACTGGAAGCAGTAAATTTAACCCTTTGGCTTTCAATTAAAGCTAAAATGAAAGCTTCAAAAAAGCTTTTCCATTTTTCAAAATTCATTTTAAACTAAGGTATCGAAAATTAGTGGAGATACCCAAGTGATTTTAGGACTGATCATGTTTGAATAAACCCTTTTCTTATGTTTTAATATATGGGAGCAAAGTTTTGAAATAAAGGTGAATATTTGAAAATATTTATCAAATATTAGTTAAATTTACGTTTAAAAAGGGCAATGTAACTCACTGGATTATAGTGCGACCTATCTGCGAGTCAACCGCAAATACCCACTTTGACAACACCAAACTAAAGGTGCGACCTATCTGCAAGTCAACCGAAAATACCCACTTTGACAACACCAAACTAAAGGTACGACCTATCTGCAAGTCAACCGAAAATACCCACTTTGACAACACCAAACTAAAGGTGCGACCTATCTGCTGGTGAGACCTATACGCGATATACAGTAAATGTTACCGCATTTTATGTTCATTAATTGTATATTTCATGGAAAAGAATCAAAATCAAGATTAAAAATAGAGATTTCAATTTCATTTTCTGTATTAATAAAGATAACAAATCAGTTTTGCTGCGTTCTGTTGAAAACATAGCCCCGGGGATTTTATGAATGTGAATTTAGTAGATCTGAATTTGGATTATTTTTTTTCTAATATTATTTTATCATATTTTATAATATGTATTTGAATTATTTATATTATTCTTTAATTATTTTTTATAAGAACAATACAAGTGCAGGAGGATGTGTGCCTATGTTTTATCGTAAAGTTGATGCAAAAGCGTTTGACAAGTACGCCTGAAAGTACTGTTGGAACTGCTAGGTAGCCATGACATATTTGGAAAGGAGATTAGAATAAACCACAACCTATATCGACGGGAAACACACGGAGAGAAAACGAATTCAGCATTCTCCAAGACTTCATAGATAATCATTTTTAATAGCTTGAAAAATAATTTTATCACTAGCGAAAAATGATTTCCAAAAGCTAAGCAAAGTATTAAGAAACAGAAAATTTTCTTAGAAAAAAAAAAAAAAAGAGTGCTATCGGTCCTTCTATATGGCAGTGAATGCTGGACAATTTCCTCACAGATATGGAAAAGACTTGAAGCAACGGATATGCGGTTCTATAGAAGAATTCTGAGAATATCATGGACTGAATATGTGAGCAACGACGAAGTTGTAGAGAATATGGAAACAATATGGACACTTATATTTAACATCAGGAAGAGGCAGTTGAAATTTCTTGGGAACATAATGAGGAATTGTAAAATTTGATACTCACAGCGTATATGTAAGGCAAGAGGGAAAAGAGGAAACGCATAACCTACCAAGCAAACTTGAATGGGTGACAGAACAAGGTTTGGGAGAGATAGCAAAAAGACAACATTTATTAAGAGCTACAACGGACAGGAAATTGTGAAGAGCATATAGAATAAGATCTGCTTAAAAACATGCTGTTGGAGTTAGCTCCTCCTTAGACTGTGTTATACATTCACTCCGAATATAATTTCAGCACCCTGACTACGCACATACTTTCGGCGATTTTTCATCTGATAATATTTCAGAAACCACGTTCAACTTCAACATGCATCAAAAATTTTGAACACTTTCACTATTCAGTTTATAACTTTTTACATATTAAAGGAGGTATTGTCGGAATTAGCTCCTCCTTAATACCCTAATTGTTCACTAGGGGTCGCTCTCCCTACACTATAAATACTGGGCAACTTCTTGCCTCGTTCTCTTTTTACTTTGCATTTCAGCGGACAGATTTAAAAATGTAATCTCTCGTAGAAATCCGCGTTTCGCCCACTTATGGGAATACGCCACTATACACACATACACGTTCGTACAAACTTTCACCAACATAAAAACTCTTTACGTCCACACACAAAACACAAATGTCTTTGGCACTTGTAAATTTGTTGTTTAATAAATATATTTGTTGATATATTTAAAGACAATTATGATATGTTTAACGTTCTTTTTATATTTACGATATACAATATTCTTTTTATAGATAGAACGTTAAACATATCATAAATGTCTTTAAATAAATTGTCGGACTTTGTCCAATTCAAAAATGTATTTGTTGATATATATATATATATATATATATATATATATATATATATATATATATATATATATATCGGTCTTGCTTGTTTTCTTTACATCTTCGGTTGGACTCAATTTGAGTTTGCCATTTTCTTGTAGTTGGACCTTCTAGCAGGAAATCAACAACTCGTAAATACCACTCGGCCCTCTACAATGCCACTCGACGTTTTATGGAAAATACTTTAGATTTCAATCTTAATTTTAATTATTTTGTATAATTATCATCATAATTATTTACATCTAGCTTAAATCCTAAACTCTGCGGAACTTCAAGACCTCACGTCACGAAACCTCTCACATTAATTCTGATTACTTGGCATTTTGAAGGAATAAAATTGATTTCCTCAATTCACAGTTTTGGAGATATTTTAAAGTAAATTTAAAACAATTTTTAAAGTTTTTGTGTTACTTTACACTCATTATAAATTAAAAACTTTGAAAATCATTCATTTTTTTTCAGTTGTTTTAAAATTTTAATTTAAACTGTTCTCTCCTCATCTAGACACAAATCCCAATGCTGGATACTCAAACACCAGATGAAGGGTAGATTTTCCAAAAAGGTATGATATGTCTATGTAGAGCAAGTCTGGTCCAAGTTAGAGGGGTTTCAGACACACGGACAGACAGGCAGAATTTGCCGTTTATTTATTTAAATATATATTTTCATTATCAGAAAATGTATTATTTTTTCGATGTTTAAGAATGTGAAATGCGACAGAAAATTCAGACCTCACTTCAAAGTCCTCTTTTATTCAAGACCTGTGAGTACATTAACATATTTACAGTTAGTTTATAATCATAACGAATTCTTGTATATTTACCCGAGTGAAGCAGAATTATAGTTAGCAGGAGATCATAGTTATTAAAGACAAAAGTATTATTCATGATAGATATTTCTTGGACTGTCGGCTTTGGCACATATAATCCAAAAGCTGTAATGTCTTGTCTAATTAACATGTTAATTACTAGACAATGGCAAGTGGCCCATCATAATTGATCATAATTTGTTAGTGTTTTTTTTTTGTTGTTATTATCCACATCAGTCCATTTTATAAGTTCAAAGGTGAACGGTCAATGAATATTAAAAAGAAAATCAAATTTATCTCCTATTTTAAGTAATCTTATTCCACTTATTGCTTGTAATGAGCGATCAATATTTATTATTAAATAGATTTTTACAGCTACTTTTGGATGCGATTATTATTTTTTTCCTTACCTTTTGAGCTGATCTACTTTTTGGCTGTTAAATTGGCGCGATATTCAAAACGCTGCTTTCAAGAAAGACTTGAAGACATACCCATTTTCCTTTTTTTTCTTTTATGTACCGTGTCCCTTCAGGACGTAGGCGATCTCCACTTCTCCCTATCCCTTGTAGCTCTCAGTAAGTTTTGTCCTTTTGCTACTTTCCCCAGGCCATGTTCTGTCATCCATTTGTTTAAGCCCTCTAGCTATGTCATGCGTTGCTTTCTGTTGTCTCTCTTTCCCTCTATTCGACCTGTGAGTATCAGATTCTCCAAGCCCTTCTTTCTCCTTACGTGTCCCATAAATTTCAGCTGCCTCTTCCTGATGTTAAGTATAAACTTCCTCTCCAAAACCTCATCGTTGCTCACACGCTCGCTCTGATATCCTTAGCGTCCTTCTGTAGAACAATACCTCCGTTTCCTCGAATCTCTTCTACATCTTTGAGGAGACCGTCCAACAGATGTCACGTAGTAGCCCAGTAGTCTTTTCTTTGTTACTAAAGAAATCCTCCTGTCTCGTAATACTCTGCCTAGGTTTTGGAATGCGTCTTTGGCCTTCCGAATACGTCTTCGGATGTCAGCGTCGCACTTACAGTCCTCTGTTAAAACACTTCCCAGATATTTAAATTTCCGCACCTGCTTGATTTTAGTGTCCCCGACCTGAAAATCGCATTTCGGGTTCTGATTTCCTGATTCTGCTGAGCGCTCTATTCATCAGAATACAGATGAATTTTGTTACGTGGCTCATTAGGCTCATTGTTCGATGGAGTTCACATTCGTTTGCGCCTGGTTTCTTAGGCAGTGCTATGAAAATAGATCTGCTGAGATCTTCCGGTATATCCCCACGGTTGTAGATTTCATTTATTATTTCTGTGATCTTGTCTATGCCAAAATCGTCCAAGGCTGTCAGCATTTCCGTTACAATTCCGTCTGGCCCTACCGTCTTGTTTCTGTTCAATTTGGCCAGTGCAGCTTCTACTTCGGTTTTTAAAATTCCTGGTTCGTCGGGAGTTCCGTATATTGCTGGTTGTTCTCTTTCGCCGTGGAAGAATTCTCCAATATACTCGCTCCAGCGCTGAAGATTTTTTTCCTTCTCTAATACAAGCGTTCCATCCTTTGATTTTAAGCAGCCTGTTGACGAGCATGTCTTCTGTCCTGTTAGTTGCCTTATTTGTTTACGCTTATCTCCTTTGTCGGTGCTATTCAATCTCTCTATTTCTGCACATTTTTTGTTTAACCACTCTTCTTTAGCCTGCCTGTATTTGGTCCTTATTTCGTTGTGTAATTTCCAGTATTCCGTTCCGTATTTTGGCAGAGTTTTCTGTCTCCTTTGCATCATGTCGAGAATGTCATCAGTCATCCATTCGTTTTTCTACTTCGTTTTGTCGCCTTTGGGATGATATCGTCTGCCGATGTCACTAAATCGTCTCTTAGTGTGTTTATTTCGAGTTTCCATTGTGTCCCTCGTATCTTCTTTTCACATTTTACATATATTTTTCTTTCAGGTATGGGTAGCTCAGGAGTTAGTTGTATTGTATAAAGTAAAATTAACTAATAATAATAAAAAAAATATTTCTAATAATGAAATTTCATCCCAGAATCACATAAACAATAAATACTCTTTACATTTATTCTACATTTATATATATATATATATATATATATATATATATATATATATATATATATATATATATTTGTATTTAGGCAGCAATCCTTCTTTCATGCACATTTCATTGAATACGACAGACAAGGTACTTTTATTTATTTTTTATACAATTTCTCATGCGATCTAATAATTTTTTTTCTTTTTAGATGATAAATTATATAAAAACTGTCCAAATGTTATTTTTATCCGAGCGCTTTCGGCTATACATTTAGCCATTTTCAAGAATTAAAAATTTTAACTGTTAAATAAGAAATAGTTTGTTGCATGTATGTTTTATAAAATGTTTTCATTCTTCAAAACACGGTCAATATATATATATATATATATATATATATATATATATATATATATATGATAGTTTATATATATATATATATATATATATATATATATGATAGTTTATATATATATATATGATAGTTTATATATATATATATGATAGTTTATATATATATATATATGATAGTTTTTATATATATATATATATATATATATAAACTATCATATATATATATATATAAACTATCATATATATATATATATATATATATATATATATATATATATATATATATATATATATATATATATATGATAGTTTATATATATATTATATATATATATTTGTCATCCACAGACAGACTGTTTTGCTGTTTCACAGCTCATCAGTGTGGCTAGACGTCCGGTTGCCTCTAGCTATATATATATATATATATATATATATATATATATATATATATATATATATATATATATAATAGTGTTGTGGTGGGATCCACCTAATCTGCATAGGTGACTACCAACTATATAAATAATGGTTGGTACCGGAAGACGAGGGAAAAGGAATCACGAGATCCAACTAGAGACTCTGATCGACTGCGACTAGTCAACTCATTCTCCAGGAACGTCTTCCCAGAAATATACAGAAATACTATATGTACTTATTGTGTACACTTTCTTGTTATAATACATTCTTGTTCTAAGTACATTTTGTGTTGCATTATTATTCCATGCATTAGGCGAGATTCAACATTGAGTCAAGACTCAACAAATAGTTTATATATATATATATATATATGTGTGTGTGTGTGTGTGTGTGTGTGTGTGTGTGTGTGTGTGTGTATTAAGGAATATGCATAATATCCAAAGTCGATAGTACGACTTGGAGTTTCATGCAGATTAACCTCAGCAGCTTAAGATTGACGGAACTGTATGAAAGTCGTGCTATTGACGTTGGATGTTATGTATATTCATTAATATATATAGTTATAGTTCTGTCACATAACATTGAGCACTGTATTTATAACACCTGTGGAAGAAATATCATTATACAAGTATATGTGTGTGTATGTGTATTTTTTAAAAATCTTACCCGCACCTATATATAGCGGCTCCCTCTCTTACACTCAAAAATGGAGCCTGCTCCTTTTCCCCCACTGCACTGATACGTTGTAATATTACATCAGCAAATTCTCAACTGTGTTTTCACCTAATCCATACAGTTTATTGTTCCTCATTTAACTATAAACATCTGTCTTAACATTTATTTTCTTTATTCTTATGCGTGCTGATGAAAAGTGAGTAGAATAATTGGCCGCGGGATAGAAAATTTTTAGAAATTTAATTTGGATAAACAATATTTTCATGCATGCAAAAAATGATTTTTCGTGTCACTTACTGTATATAATGTTTTTAGATTAGTTAACGAAAAATGATATACAGTAAGTGACAAATATTATTAATATAGTTTTTTTCCTTATTTCTTTTTTTAAACTGCTGCAAGTTGTATGGCATGTGTGCAAAATAATATTTGTTACCAGATGGAAAAGCGAATCACTGTTTAAGTCTATATTTCTCCCGACCCAAAGCTGGATTGGCCATTAAATAAAATAAGCACGTGTTTAGGGCATCACGTGAAGCGGTCACCACAGAAATTATGATATAACATTGCTGTACACATCTGAAGAAATAAAGCGAACATGACGCCATTGCGAATGGTGGAGACGACTGTCACACAGCAAATGTTTATTGTGATTCTCATTGATTAGTAAAGGAATGTGCTAAGGGAGATAACCATGTCTGTATTTACTCAATACATCACATCTCCCCTTTTAAATAAGTTAGTATTACTATTTAACTTCATGGGATTTAATTTTTTTGTGAACACTCACAGAATCACATACGCATATGGCCAGAATGATGCCGTATGCGTATGTGATTCTGTAATGTGCTGGTTTGTTGATAACTCAACCACCTCTGGTAACAGTTCGGTTTGAATCTGGTCGTGTCTCATTTGACAATAGTTTCTCAGCTGCGATTGATTCTTTCTGGCTGGGTTCTCAGGGCATTGGTGGCATTCTGGGTTCGAACTGATGATCAACCTCTCTCTTCGGTTCCTTCTATATTTATTCTCAGCTGGTGTTTACGTGATGCACGTTCTTGGCTGATTTTTTTTATGCACTACTAACCGAGACTCCATGCTAGTGTCGGAGTTAACTCCTCTTTAATTGTCCAAATATTTCACTAGGGCACGCTCTCCCTACACTATAAATACTGGGCGACTTCTTGCCTCGTTCTCGTTTTACTTTGCATTTCAGCGGACACATTTAAAAATGTGACCGCTGGCAGAGATCCACGTTTTCGTCCACTTCTGGGAAAACGCCATGAGACACACATACACGTACGTACGAACATTCACCAGTATACAAACTCTTTACGTCCACACACAAACACAAATGTTGATGTCTTTGTCACTTGTAAGTTTGTTGTTTAATACATATATTTGTTGATATATATATATATATATATATATATATATATATATATATATATATATATATATATATATATATCGGCCTTGTTTGTTTTCTTTACATCTTCGGTTGGACTCAACTTGAGTCCGCATTGTTCTTGTAGTTGGACCTTCTAGCAGGAATAAACAACACGTGTTCTTAATGCAACAACACTAAAACCCACACGTTCCTCTACACTAGTATACTTAACTCGGAGAACCAAATACTGGGGGGGGGGGGCACCAAAATCTTTTAAGTGATTAGGGCCCTTTAGGGTTTTAATCCGACCTTTCTCTACCCCCATATAAACTTAACGCATTTTGGACAGATCTGACATTTCACCGAATTTTTAAGATCCATCAAAAAAAAAAAAAGGCAAGAAAACATTATAGTTTAAATAAGGCATGGCTGAATTTTTAAGTACATGGATATTTCGACAGAAACAAAAATCGCTACTATTACTTTAGAATTTCATGCAAATTAAGATTACATAAAGAATACTTTTGAAGTAGAGAATATTGTCCGAAATCTAAAGTTATTTTCCGGGAACGACAGTTTTCAAACTCCGTAAGGGTCGGTTGGATCTTACGCTAGTAATTCAGATGGATTTGATTTGAATTTGAAATCAATTTTAGGGACGAGATGAGATTGGAACATTTCTAACTGAAATTAGACTAGTCCCTTCGTAAAAAGTAGGGAAACATCTTTTCATAACTAATTTTTGTTCCCTAAAAATAAATGTTTTATCACATCATATTAAGATTTGAAGGAGAAAAACAATTCCTAACGGTAAATGGGAAAAATTAAAAAAAAAAAAGCAAGAGTCCTCAGTTCAGTTTTCAATGACGTGAACACTATTCAAATTTGACATTGTAAATAATAACCAACGTTAGAAATCATTTTGTTACTATTTTGGAACTCCGATTAAAATGATAAATATCAATTTTCGATTCTGACAAATTTGCTGATTCAAGAAAGGTTTAAGAAAGTTAAATATTAATCATGAAAAAAATTCCTTAATGAAGGAATTAGTTTTGATTAGAAGTGCCAATTACGAAATAACATCCAAAAATTCATATCAATTTTTGCTGATGCATTTTAAAATTCTCCATAAATTGAAAATTTAGATAATTTCAAATGGAAATAAAAGCAGTTACTTTTGTTAGGTATAGCTAAAAAAAATAAAAATAAATGAATTTGAAAATAAAAGAAAAAAATATTTGACACAGGACTGATATTGTCAATCTGGAAAATGTTTTGAAAATTTATAAAATTAATTATATAATAAATATTACAGAACACGTACTTAAAAATAATTCCATGAATTAATTACGAAATTACTTCTGAAAACTCAACGATCTGAAACCTAAGGATTTTTACAATTGATGTATTTTCAACGCAAAATTGTGGACTCGTCCATTTGCCTTATCACCCATAGCAACAAGAACATTCCACATTGCACGCTTACGTGAATCAACTCGACCAATCAAGTCACACGCACGTGCACAAGCAATTTTTGGCGCAATTCTTTCCGGAGCCGAGACACGTGACTACGACCATATATAAACCCAAGAACACGTGTGACCACGTGGAGACGAGACAGCACAGCAGAGTTCGTCACCGCGAGAAACAACAACAACAGCAGCAGACAATTTCGACCGCGCACTCCAAGCTTCAAAATGTGACTCTCAAAGAACTCCCGTCTTGACTAACGCAGTCAGACGTTAAAGAACTTTACAACATTTCACGCAAGTACAATCTCTGAACTCTTACCAACTTGTCCAATAGACAATCTCTAACATGCAACATACTCAATCTTCTAAACTGCATTTTAATCATCAACTCTTTCGTTATGAGTCTAGGTACAAATAATCACCTAATCAAAGGGACGCAACTCAGTCTCACTTTTCAGTTCGCATGCATGTAATTTCAATATTTAATAAATTCAATTGTTATGTTTTTAACTCTATGTTCCTTTTTGTATTTCACCATTGCTAATGATTTCCGCACCTTCCCTAACAAAAATAAATAATTGTGGGGAACAGCCCTTCAACACGCAACTAACATGGTTAACCAAAACACACGCCATCTCACACAGGGCCCGTTCCGCTACAAAATAGCCTAAATAAATCACATGTAGATATAATGTTTCCTACTTGAAATTAAATATCTGAAATCAATGTAAATGATTTTTATATTAAAAAGATAAGTCTGTACAAAGCATTTGACAAATGACAATAAACTGGAATCCGGAATTTGGGTCATTTCCGTCATTACGCTGCTACATATTACTTTTTTTTCCTGTTTTGGAGGATCCAAATTATAAATTGTATAATTATTTTAACATCAGTTTTAAATCAACTTCAATTATTTTTAACAATCGTGAAGTCCTGAACAAAATTCTCAAAGTCATAGCTGACTTTTGATGGGAAAAGTAAATGGACTATTTAATAAATATATATTTTTGGAGGGAAGAAAATCAGCTTTGTGCGGTTGTGGTGTTGCGCCCAGCACTTGGATGAGGGTAGAATGTGTAGCGGACCGTGCGGGGTGAAGACGCGAAGAGATATCAGAAGGTTAAACTTTCCTGATTGCGGGTCCAGCTACATGAGGATGTCGGACTTTAATTAAGTCCAAAGAAGACAAAGAAAACAAACAAGACCGATATACATGGGTAAACAAATATATATTAATAACAAAACAAGTTAAACAAAGACATGGACTGTTACATAGAGTTTGTATGGAGAAATTATGTGTGTGTGTTGTAAGTGTTCGTACGTACGTGTATTGTTCTTAGCGCGTTCCCAGAATTTGGGAAACGCTGTATCTGTGAGAGGTCACATATTGGCCTAAGTGGAAAAAGAGAGATTTTACCTCGCCTCCGCGTAAGGTAGCGGCTCAAGGCCTAAGGAGAGAGAGAGAGAGAGGGGGGAGAGAGAAAGAAGGGTCAGCCAGTATTTATAGCCAGGGGAGAGACACCCCTGTTGAAGGATTAAAGAACTGAGCAGGAGCTAACTACGACAAATGTATTGTTTAGTTGAGTGGTGAGACTCCCGACATTTGAAAGGACTTGGTAAAAGCTTCCGGAGGGGTGGGTTTTAAAAGAGCTTTCTCGAAGACTTCGTAGATAATCATTTCTTTAATTGCTTGAAAATAATTTTATTACTCTCCAATAATGTCTCCCAATATTTTGGAAAAGTTTTAAACTCGCAGAAAAAAGTGGCATGTTCATTTTAACATTACGTTAATTTTGTCATAGTTATTTAGCGCCATAAACAAACTAAACTAAAAAAAGGATTTTTTAAGAAACACTTGTTAACTTTCATTATTAAATTGTTATGTAGAGCCCTGGCCCTAACTAATTTATATTTACGCAAAATATTACAAAATATAAAATAATAAGAAGACACATTCAACAAGAGAAGTTGCAGAAGTAAATGGAATTTATATATGTATAACAACAATCATACAAAAAAACAGTAAGTAATTCGTTGTGTTTGAAACGCTGAATTTTACTTGATCTTGGAATTTTGAGTGAGGAAAATGTTCTTGTTGATAAACTGTGATGTTGTAATAAAAAGTGTGTGAGTTTGGAGAACTTTAGTAAGATGTATTGTTACTTGTAAGAGAATTAAATGGTTTGTTACTCACAATGTTAAGTGTTTCTGTCCTTGTGGTTGAAGGAGTGGATGTTCGTACGTACGTGTGTGTGTCTGTGTGCGTCATGACGTTTTCCCCTAAGGGACAAAAGCGATCTCACCACAGAGTTACATTGCTATGGAGCTGAGAAGACAAGAAAGCGAAAAGGTGAAGATGTGTCCAAGTATTTATAATTAATGTGAACCACGTGATAGGCTCGAGAACACATAATCAGATTTTGGCGGTAAATTGACTTCGAACACAACTGCGTAGGCGTTGTAACATCTTTCATATATATATTAGCCGGTCAGAAGTCGGAATTTTAGTCGAAGCTTTTATGATCCACTTGGCGTTTAGTTTGCACAAAATTTGTTGTCAAGAGAAATATTACATTGAAAATGAATTGAAATATTTTACAACCAATAGAATTCACCGAGTTAAAGTAATATTATAATTAAGTAAGAGTTGAATACTGAAATTACATGTTTTAATGTTGAACCAAAATACAATCACAAAGGTTTGCTTCCAAAAGTAAATATTTTAAAAGTAAATAAATTTAAATAAATTTGATCCTTTTTTTATATCATATCGCAATTAACTAAAAAAACAAACAAAAAACCGTCGATCTTTAAACTTATTCATAGCCCAAATGATGAAACTTTTTGAAGGCATCAAATTAATGAGAAAGTCTAAAGAATTACTTAAAAAAATAAAAATGAAAGCTGAATTAAGAAAGATGCTGTCGTTTCAATTATTTATGAAAACAAAAACACAAACTTTTATTATTTGTAAATGAAATTACACTTCTTGTATATATAATTAAATGACATCAAACACGCAAACCCACACACAGACTTTGTGGCGGATTTGAAACCTAGCCGACAAAGCTTAAACTTGCTTAGACTGCAGCAATTTGTCTGCCTAAAAAATGGAATCTTTTACTTTGAATTAGATCAAAAGAAAAATGCCGACACCGTCTTAAAGTATGTCTGTATCAATCGCTTAAAAAAAGAAAAGAAATATCTAACCCCCACCCCCACCCGATCGCAGCTCTTCAAATTTTACAACTCATTTTTACATTTACCCTTCTTGTGAAAAAAAAGAGCCCTCCACTTCTTGGCTCCAGAAAAAAAGGAGTGAGTTCCTTAAAACCACACACACACAGACACACACACACACATATATGAATTTAGGATAATTTGCTAACGGAAAATTCAGTAATTTTAGGGCTGTTCTGGAGTTTTTGGATAAACAGATTTTATTTGCTTGAAAACTATACATTATTTTTATAGAAAGAGAAAATATATTAAATAATTGTCGGACTTAATCTATTTCATAATATGTTGTCATTGTTTAGGTTTAAGATAAAGAAAAATCGTCGAAGGTGCGTGTTTATAAACTGTAATTCTGACTTTGCTAACCAGACGCTTTTTTGTGGCTGAATGGTTAACAACACGTCAGATCAGATGACCGTTCCCATTAGGGTTACGGGTTCGATTCCTTTCGAAGAGCGCATATTTTCTACAAAATTTCTCAAACATAATAAATGCAATTAATGCTGTTTAATTAAAAAACAGAGCCTTTACTTAAATAAATTATATCTATAAAAACTAACGTATAAATAGAAAATATATTAAATAATTATCGGATTTAATCAATTTCATATTTTATATATATATATATTAAATTTATATCCGCCACACACGCACACACATTATATATATATATATATATATATATATATATATATATATATATATATATATATATATATATATATATATATATATATATATATATAAATTGAATTTTTTTGTGCATGCATTGAGATGCAGTGTGCAAAATTTAAAGATGAGATGCACAGAAGTCAAAACCCCCATTCGCAAAACTACAAAGAGACCACCCCGAACAAAAGTGACACCGTTCACACTCACAGTAAGGAGTAAATTTTAACTATCTCTTTTATCCTCCGGTAAAACGTGCTAAAAACACGTACTGACTCTTGCATAAACGATGCCTCACCCACCCAAATTCAAGTTACATTTGTTTTTGAAAAGAAAAAAAAAGATACATATAAGAACATTTCACCGTTTCTCACCTACGTACATAAATTATATTTATTTATTTCTTCCTACTTGGCTCTAAAAAGGAAATAAAATACAGTTAAATTCGTAAAACAAATATTCAACACGACTAATGTTCCCCGTAACTCATGTTTGTCTCTCATAATTTTTATTTAACTAAAGTTCTTTTTTTTCTTTCTCAAAAATTGAGCACGTGGGTCATCGTTATTTTGCACACTTCTCCTTAAATGTTACACAGAAAGAAATTGTATTTGGATTAAACAAAAATCACTTACAATATAATACATATTACTACTTATAATACATTCCTTCTTCTCATCAATTTTTACGGCACGGGTAACTAGTATATACAGTGTAACCCGGATATAAGAGACCCTGATATAAGAGAAAACCGGATATAAGAGAAACTTTATCTGGTCCCAAATTAGAGCCTGTGTTAATAAAACAAAATAGACCAAACCCGGATATAAGAGAGACCCGGATATAAGAGAGACCCGGATATAAGAGAGACCCGGATATAAGAGCGGCCTGGATATAAGAGACTTATTCTCCAGTCGCGACAACTCTCTTATATCCGGGTTACACTGTATATATATATATACACACCAGCTGGATGTTTTCCCTAAAAGCTGTTTGCGTGCCATCTGTGGAGTTAACCTTCAAGATAGGACATCTAACGTAGACCTGTTTAACAGGTGTAATACTGGAGGAATCGAGACTTTTCTCATACAATCTCAGTTACGGTGGACTGGTCATATCTTGAGAATGTCTGATGACAGGATACCCAAGATCCTAATGTACAGCCAGTTAGATCAAGGCTACAGGAATGTAGCCCATGGCTAAGATACAAAGACAAGCCGAAGAGCAACTTGTCAGCTGTCAATATACTTCATAAAAACCCTCTAGTGCTTAGCCTTGGAGCGGGTAGAATGGAGATCAACGTGTTTTAGTGGACTCAGCAGTTTTCAATCAGTTGTCTGAATCATCTTCAAGAGCAAGATCTAAAAGGTTAGCCAATCTAACAATGATCTCATCCTACAATCTTTATCTTGCTCTATATGCGGCCATCTTTGTAAATCACTAGCGAGTTTTAGGTGGCACTTAAGATTATCACACAAAATGTCATAACTGAATCAATTAAGTTGTCAGATCCTCATACGTTGAAACCAACGGGAGAGTCATTTATATATATATATAAAATGTTGTTTAATATGGTTTATTATAAACAGAGCATTTACTTAAATACTTGTATCTATAAAAAGAATGTTAAACATAAAAATGCCTTTAAATATATGTGTGTGTGTGTGTGCAATAAAATAAAATAAATGTGTGTAATAAAATAAAAATGTTAGCTACTAGCAAGTAATATATGTAGAATTATATAATTTAACATGGAAAAATGTATGAGAACATGGAAAAATGTATGACAACATGGAAAAAGTTTTCTTGTGACATGTTTCGTCCTTTTGGACTTCATTGGATTAAAGGGCGAAACACATCACAAGAAAGCTTTTTCCATGTTGTCATACATTTTCCAGCAAATTTTGTTCTTTATATAGTAAAATATATATCATTATCTCATACATCTAATGTATATAAAATCATTGTCAAGAATCTTGATGAGTGATTGAAAAATTACAAGACTCTGAGTTGACTTTTAATAAATATTGAGTGTTTTTACTTCTAATGTTATATATATATATATATATATATATATATGATAAAAATATAGTTTTTAGTTATGCTATATTTATGGGTTAAAGTGCTCAATATGAAGAACAGAGTGTATGTAAATATAAAAGTGGACACTGAGGTCAACATCCAGTGGCGATATGGATTTTGAAGGCGTTTTCTTAATTTATCATTATATATTGCTCTGTAAATTACATTGAGCTCTCATTGGATTAACGTCTTCCTTGGAATTATCCCTACCAATTACAAATTGGTATTTATATATATATATATATATATATATATATATATATATATATATATATATATATAAACTATTATTAAAGACAAGACATCTTATGTTGATTAATTTTACTGATCAACTTTTCAAAATTATGAATAATCCTTCTCCGATAAGGAAGAAATTCCATCAAAAATTGTTCGGAGTTCATTTTGGAAGAAAAATACAAGAAATATGGTCCAAGCTTTTAACTTTCTTAAGTCATCATCAGGGTAGGTAAAGACAAAGGATGAGTTCTAACTAGTGATGATTGCGATGTAGGCAAAGAATGTTGTGACACAGGCAAGGTGTGATGTGTGTGTGTGTGTTTTTTATATATACATTTGTGAATGTGAACTCATAAATTATAATTGTTTTTATTTATAGATGGATGTTTTGTTCTATGAGTAATGCTGCAAGGATCATAAATCTGTTTTTGCTGTTTGAATTCGTTACTAATTTGGTATTGTTTGTGAGTAGCTATCTAATGTTATGCTGATTATATAGCAATTGGATGTGGCACAAGGCCGAAAGTAAGGAGCACCCAGTGAGGATTGAACTCTCTACTTAGTCGTAATTGTTCTAGTGAGACAAGCTTGCTAACCATTACGCTATCTCGAGGTGCCCCTTATGCTGATTATATACGTGTGATGGCACCCTTGTCTGATAGGTGTCAGGTGTGTCTCCATGAGAGTGTGGTTATGGTGCATCCTATGTAAGATGGTTTTTTTTTGTTATTTTTTAAATAATTGGGAAACATTCTCTAAGTAGGCAAGTATATTCATACACAACGTTGGTTTCATCTAGGAGGTTGGAAGTTTGGGATATGTTATTTTTAATAACTAATTGCTAGTTTTTAAATTTTTCAAATAAATAATGAATCTGATGTGTTTATTTTTATCAATTGGTTTTTATATAGCTATAATGTATCTTTATTTCTGTTTGATTGTTGTCTTTAATTATACATACCTGAAAGAACATTTGCTGCCTCAATATGTGAAATATATATATATATATATATATATCAATACATCAGTGTTCTAGTCATGAGAACATGAAACTAGACATGATCGTGCTTTTTTAGGAGTTGAAGCTGTGAAGAATTTTTTGCTTTGTCTAGGTAATCTGGGCGTTGAGCACTTTTCTTTACTGAGTAGGTAGGTGTTTGCCTTTTGGTCTTTCTTTTTTTTTTGTCTTTCCTTGTTTGGGATTTTTTCTGGTCTAAGGTGTTATGTCCTCTGGTAAGTTGTCTGTTGGCCACACCAATGTAGCTGATTTTTCTTTAGTAGTAGCCCCATGGTGTTGATTCAAGTATCAGCTCAATAACACCTGGCTGAGGACAGAAATTGATCCAGTCAATTGGGAGTTGGAAGCTGTAGAAAGAACTAATTGGAGAAGAGCAGTCTACGAAAAAGCAACATATCTTCGAAAAAACAGAAGACAAATAGAAGAGATGAAGAGAGCCCAAAAGAAAAGCGATAGCTCTCCATAACCTGAGCTCTCCTGCACTACCATGCAGTGACTGTGGATGTCTCTTCAGATAGAGCATAAGACTCTTTTTACTCAGAAGGAAATGCTGATAAGCAGCCAGCAATGAGTTCCGTCATTGGCAAGATATATATATATATATATATATATATATATATATATATATATATATATATATATATATATGTATATGTATATATATATATATATATATATACAGGGTGTAACAGCAAAATTGTCCAAATCATGTAACAGCATAATTATCCATCCCACACAATGTCTAACATCTAAAAAAGTACTAAACTAACTTAGTGTCTTTTTTTTCCAGGTTTTCAGATAAGACGTTTAACGATCTTTACACCATTTTTCGTAAGAATCACTGAAAAACCCTCTGAGTTATTCAGCTAAAATAGAGCAGGTTAAAATTGTTCTGTGTCAGATCCACTGAGCAATTGTGAGAGGAAAAAGATCATTCAAGCCTTCAGTAATGGTACCAACATTCATACTCTGGTTTCTGTCTTCGAAATCTATTCAAGAACCATAAGGAGAACAGTGAATAAGCTTAAAAAAAGATGGAACATTAAAGAGGAAAACTGGATCAGGAGGTCATAACAGCAAGAGGGATCATTATTTTAACTTAGAGCTAAAGAGATCAATTCAAAAGAATCCAACTCAATTCATAAGATGTTTGGCATGTGAGAGAGGAGTTTCAGCTATGACAGTCCAAAGATCAGTGAAAATGAAATCGTACGTGAAACCTGTGAGGCAACTTGTTACTCCAGGACAGAAAGTTAGAAGGTTAGAGAGGGTGAAGATCATCTTGCATAAGTTGGAAAATGATCCTGGAATAATATATATATATATATATATATATATATATATATATATTTGAACTTTATTTCATGAGCTTCCGAGCCTTGCTATGATTAATTAATGATGAACATGTCCTTTTTGTTTAGGATCGATTCTATCACGATTCTTCTGTTAAGCTTGGAGAGAAATTATGCATTCATATTGCTCAATGTAGAGTCCAATAGCGTTCTAAAAACCTCAGCCAATTCCAGTAAGATATTTTAAGTCATTTCTAAGATACAACAGTTCAAAGGTTCATCTAACAAATGGACAATTTTGCTGCTACACTCGGTATATATAATTTATTTTAGAATATTACACCAAAAACGTAAAAATCGCAACACAATTGCAAATAAAATAAGTAATATTGCTCTACTCTGTATTGAGCTCTCTTTTAAATTAAACATTACAAATGATGAATTGTACTTTATTCGTTCTCATCATACTGGATATATATATATATATATGTGTTGTGGTAGGATCCACCTAATTTGCATAGTGGAGTACTGACCATATAAATATGGTTGGTACCGGGAAGAGAGGGGAGGAATCAGGAGATTCAACCAGAGACTCTGCCCGACTGCGACTTAGTCAACACATTCTCCAGGAACGGTCTTCCCAGGAATATACAAAAGACTATATGTAAATATTGTGTACACTTTCTTGTTTCAATACATTTTGTTCTAAGTACATTTTGTGTTGCATTATTATTCCATGCATTAGTCAAGTTTCAACATATATATATGTAGAGAGAGATTTTTTTACATCTTTACATTTGATATACAAAAAAATCTGAGTTTCTGTTTCAAGATCAGTGGTCCTTCTTGAAAACAAATATAAAGTAATTAGTAAATTATTTTCTGGCTAATTTATATAAAACAAGGAATTTTTAAAAAATTGATGAGTGTGTATTTACTTTGGCTGTCAGCTCCATCTTATATGTTGCAAGTCTTCAGTGTCTGGATCAATATACTGTCTGGTTATTTCTAAGCTTGAGTGGCTTCTCACCATTTTTTATGAAAGTGACCCAACAGCTGATCAGTATGGGAAGATAAAGTGTGACCATTTATGTAAATTCATCCTTGGCCATGATTACAAAAACAGTTGACTCCTCATCCTTCAAGTTACTCTGGTCATAACAGAACATATCATCTCACGCTTCCATAGCGAATAAGTTTTACAAATGCACACATTAATAGACTGATTTTTTTATTATTATCTTCTATCTTGTATCTCCGAGTTGGTCAGCATTTGACGGAGGATTAAACGTTTAAGGGGAAATGCAAATATGCAATAATAAGTCTAAAAAAATGATCTTGTAAGTTGATTCTAATTAAATTTGTTTGCTATTCACACACACACACACACACACACACATATGTGCGTGGGTTTGTAAACAGTGACTATTACGGCTAATAATGCAAGACTCTTCGGTAAATCGAATCGAGTTCTCTCAGTCACTGTGTGTTTATCTAAAAATAAATACGCTTAAATTCACCTTCTTCTCTGCCGTGCGCCAACGGCTTCAGGGTAAAATTTCTGACTGATGCGAATTCAGCCGGTTTTCGATTCTAGCCAGAGGCAAATGGACATCTAGCCACACTGATGAGCTGTGATACAGCGAAACAGTCTGTCTGTGGATGACAATATATATATATATATATATATATATATATATATATATGAGATATTGATATATATTTTTAGATATCAAGAACAATATTGTTAAAATATGTATGACAAAGTGGAAAAAGTTTTTGTGTAATGCATTTCATCCTTTAGGACTTCATTGGACTAAATTTGTTTATGTTGGTGCATCTACACATGTGCACAAATGGTGGATGTTGGGAATTTTAAAGCTAGGGCTTCAGAATAAGCCGAATGCACTTTTTCAGAGTGGTAAGACTAACAAACCACCACCACCAAATGAGCTGTCCCGGGTAAGACAATAAACTATGTCCAACAGCAAGGTCTCTGATCATGAGGCTTTGAGAGGCATGCATCTACTTCTTAATTGCTGCTGTTCCCAGTCCACCCTGACCCAGAATGGTAGCACCTGTTAGGGTCCCAGTTATGGGCAAATAGTTTTTTTTTTGTTTTTTTTAAGCTTATCACCCCAAGCAAGACTGGAGGCCACTAGCACGCAAGGGGTTACAGAAGGTTTGGAGGAAGAGCAGATAGGAGTGGTAAAGGAGAGGATGTGGAGAAAGATAGTGGATCGATCAAGGCTAGGGGGTTACAGAAGATTTGGAGCGAGAGCAGATAGGAATGAAAGGTGAAAGGATGTGGAGAAGGGAAGTGGATAGATCAAGGCAACTGGAGATGTCGATTGACGTTACACTTAAATAGTTGGAGATTGTATTTGTCAGGGAAACAGGAATAAGGAAGGGAGTTCCACAGGCGAGATGTGCGAGACATGAAGCTATTGGAGTTGAAGATACGTCTACATCTAACAGTTTCAACGGTGAAGGGGTGGGAACGGGATGCCAGCCTTGTAGGACGTTTAAATTCATGAGGCCTAGGAACCAGCGAAAGCAGCTCCTGCTGGGGTCAAATCACTATGAAAGTGTAAACATAGGTTTTAATACCAGAAATACTTTGTAAAAATTATTACCAGCAATACATGATTACTAGCAATACATTTTTGAAGAAAACAAAATTTTACCAGCTATATATTTTGTAATAAAAAAAATATTACCAGAAATAGATTTTAGAAGAAAAAAATATTACCAGCAATACGTTTTTAGAAAAAAAAATATTATCAGCAATAAAAATTTTGTCGGCATTAAATAACCCATTGAGGTTGATATGCAGTAAAACAAAATAAACCAAACAAACAATCTAGATTCTTTTTCTTTCCATCACTTTTGTTATTAGATATCCCACACTGTGATAACAGTTCTGCCAGGAATGGTGAAATGCTGTAAGAGTCAATAAATTTGTGCCTTGGCTCTTACAATATTTCACCATTCCTGGCAGAAATTCTATTATCACAGTTATGGATAACAAAAATGAAAGAAACAAAGGGAAAAAGAATCTAAATGAAATTGGCTAGATTTTAAGAAATTTAAAAATTAAAAAATTAAAAAATTCCCAACATCCCTCGTTCAAGTAGTCACACCAACATAACATCTGCTGAAGTACAAAACGTGTAACACGAAAACTCTGTCTACTCTGTTATAAATTTTTCTCCATATATATATATATATCTGTAGAATTTAAATTTGCATGTTAGCACATGAGCATGCATTTATAAAATAGATTTTCTGTGATCAATACAATCATTCTTGTCAAGAGTCCAAACGAATGATTGAAAATGATGAGGCTCCAAATTGACCTTTGATAAGTATTGAATATTTTGACTTCTAATTTAATAATAATTATCACTCTAGTCTAATTCTCAGTACTTTATGAACGTAAATTCTGTTAAATTTAATATATGTTAAATTAGTTAATTTTACATGTATTATTTAGGAATATTAATAGCTAGCATTTTTATTTTATTAAATATATATATATATATATATATATATATATATATATATATATATATGTGCAGGTATGCAGAAAAATAGGAAAGAACACGTTAGGTAAATAATCCAGAGTTCTTTAGTATTTTTGTTTTGATTTTTAAAAAGACAGTGCTCCATACAGATGTAGAGCTTATATCATAATAATATATATAATAGCGAAGGAATCATATTTTTAAAAAAATATTATAATATATATATATATATATATATATATATATATATATATATATATATATATATATATAAAAGTGGATATTGAAAGTCAACACATTGTTGTGTTGATGAATTCAACCATTTCCTTTTGATTTCTTGATACAGTTGTGTACATTTGCTTGGGAGAGTAGTTATTCTGTTAGGAAAGGTGATATAGGGAAAAAAATCTATGCCCAGGATTTTTTTCCCCCTATATCCCTTTTCTTAACAGAATTACTACTCTCTCAAGCAAATGTACACAATTGTATCAAGAAATCATATATATATATATATATATATATATATATATATATATATATATATTTTCTTTTCGGGGTTAAAGAATATAAAAATTGTCCATAGTTATTATTCTGAGTGCTTACGACTAGTTCTATAGCCATTATCAAAGATGTTGATTCTTTCAGCTAGTTCTATAGACATTATCAAGGATTCTTTTAAAATTGTTTTCATACATATTTCTTTATAAATTGGTAAATGATAAATATTGCATTAGTTTTAATTGTATTAGTTTTTAGAAGGTTTTAAGTATAGAATCATTTTTGTAAGTAAACAACCTAATATTTTTGTTGTAAATTCTCAAGAATAAAAAGATATATAAATTAACTTTAGGTTTTCTCTTTTTAAAAGAATAAACATTGTCAAGCAGTGAAGGCAGTTAAAATAACAGCAGTGTCAAGTGAAAAACCATCCTTTTGACACTCCATTGTTTTTCAGGCATGAAGGTCCATGTTTGCTCAAATTACATTATATATATATATATTTATGTGTATATATATATATATATATATATATATATATATATATATACATACATATATATATATATATATATATATATATATATATATATATAGTAAGTCCCCAGATTATGACAGTTCAGACCTATGACAATTCATGCTTATGATGCAACCTCCATTAGTCTTGTTTCAACTTAAGCTGTTTGCCTCATCCATAAGGTGTTTTGGGTCAGTTCCTGGTTGTATTCTATACGAGATTGTTGTGCCTTCACTCTCTTTTGTTTGTGTGGTGTTTGTGAAAACTTACTGTCCTTCATTATGGCTCCCAATCATAGTGTAACCTCTTCTGATGGTCATACATCAAAGAAAAGAAAATATATCACCATGGAAATTAGACATTATTAAATGCTCTGAAAAGGGAGAAACAGCAACGAACATTGGCTGGTTGCGAGGCTTAAATTGTTTGACCGTCACTTAAAATATGTACATACATGTATACATATTGTGATAAGGACATTTTCTTGTTAAACTGTAACTTGGTGAATTTCTGATAAGAAAGAAAAACAAACTCACATTTGTTTCTCTTTCACGGATTTGCTACTGCTTCCAAGTACTGCAAGAGAGACAAAATCTTATCTTCATCTCATCTAACGAGAGCCAATGACATCACTGGCAATAAATATATAAGCAGCTTAAAACTATAAGTATGAGATTTCTAGTAATATATATATATGTAATATAATCAGCAAAACAAAATAACCAAAAACCTCAATTATAAAAAGGACAGGTTTTATTTTTATGTTAAACAATACATAAATATACGCATGTCTTTCCCTAACATGGAGATAATGACTGATTGACTTATCCAAATGGTGGAGCACAGAAAAAACTGGTTCCTCAGAGATCTGGTCTCTGGGTTGTTGTCACAGATCAAGTCTGGACTGAAGACACCACACATGTGTCACTCGGCGAGGTCTGCTGAAAAGAAAGGTGCTTCACGTGCTATGCTTTTTTTATGGGCCACCCATGGCAGAATTGACCAATGGGAGAATGCCCCATCATCACAGGATCTATCTCTCCATGCATGGGTAAAGACAAAGCTTTTTACTGTCCCAACAAAACAATTTAATTTCATTATGTGTATTATTTTCATTTCATTATATATATTATATTCATGCCCACCATGTATTTTTTTATTTCCTAATTATGTTAATATATGTCATAGAAAAGTGTTGTTATGTCCTAGATTATTACTTTATTATTGCGTTAGCATAGGTGAGTGGTGTAAGTGCTCATTCGAAAAAAAATCACGAGTACATTCTGACTTACACCAATCATGTTATGACACATCATAGGAAAGGAACTGTCATAAGTCAAGGACTGCCTGTATGTATACATAGCATATATATAGTGAGAGAGATAAATGAATCACAAAATAGAAAACAACTTATAAGGAACTTGTTTTGTTTCAAGAAGAAACTTCTTCAGATGAATAAGGGATTTATTGTTGGAATTAGTCTTATATAAAAAATGGTGGAAAGAAGACAAAAATAGAACAAATGGCTGTTACAGTTTACCTTGCAGCATTAAAGATACAGAGCACAATCTATAGCATAGCAATAAGAAGACAATCATAAAGCATACATTTTTGCAGATGACACAATTGAGAAGATACACAAAGAAGGAATAATGTCGAAGTATTTTTTGGTTTTGATTTAGTACAAAGGAAGTAGAGTGGAGTAAAATAAAGGGCCATAAGTTTTGATATTGTCTCACTGGCAAAAAAGAAAAGAAAAAGTTGCTTTTAATATTTTCGTAAGGTAAATCTGCATCAATAATATGATGCAAAAATAAGCATATAAAACTCTTGAAGCAGAGAGTTGAGAACTTAATTTTTTAAAATGTGAAAGAAAGTGTATCTGAAAATAAATAAAGGAGAAAAACAAAAACATTATCACAATGTGTACAATCAGCACAGAATAAACAAGAATAACAAACATCATTGAAAGAATTTCAAAGGCGACACGAAGAAATCAATAATTGTTTTGGCTGATACACAAAGAAAGATGATCAGATTTTAGATCAATGATTCTTGAACTGTTCTGAGTTGCCTCTTTAAGAATTTGGCTGCCTCTGTGGACACCTTTCTTAGATACAAGAATTTTAGCTTATAAATTCAAACATTGCATGGGAATGATCTTTCAGATTCTTCAAGTGATACTGCCAGCTGGAACCAAATGTCTAGGAACAAATGAGTGGCCATTTTGTTTTGGATATCTTTTGTCTTCAATGACTGTTTTAGTTTTATAAATTGTTTTATTTTATTTGCATTATTTTAAAATCTAATCTTAATTTTATTTGAATTATTTAAGATTTGTCTGATTTAATTATTTTATCATTTCATTTGAAATTTATTGATATTTTGTTGGTTTTTTAATTCAGACATTCTACAAATGAATACTTTTTTAAAAAGTTTTCAATTATTTGTAAAGAAAAATGCTTTTACTTGTATGTTAGTTTATTGGCAACTGAACTTGCTGTCTGCAAACAAAAAAAAATACATAACTCACTGACTTCCATCTGCCAAGGTTAACAATAGGTATATCAGTCATTTACTCACTTATCCACTCTTTTTCTGTGTCTGTGAGAGCAGATTCTTGGTACTATGGTCAGGAAAGGGTTAATGGCAAAGTGTTCAGGGAGAGTTGGATTCATGCCCTTCTGTACTGATTTTGTTTTCTAGATTTATAAGCTACATACTAAATTATCTTGACAAATATAGTTATCTACTAAGTAAAGAATAATTTGGGCACAAGGCCACAATTATGAGGCACTCGGTGAGGATCAAACTCATTAGTTATGATTTGTGAGACAAACTTGTAAACATTAAACAATGATGAGGTATCATCAATTTTCTACATACGCATACCAATACACACTCATAACCATTTAACTCTATAAAGGTACACCTACGGTGTGACAAACGGGAACAGTACATCTGGGTCTCTCCTCACAGATGAAGAGGAGACTTAAAGTGACAAAGTTTTGCTTCTATTGAAAAATTAAATTAACACACATCCAAATAAAGCTGAACATTTTCTTTTACATATTTGTGCACATTTTATGTCTACTACTATGTCCATGGACCAGGTATAAATAAAAGGACAATATATCAAGTAATGAGTCCACGTGATAGTATGAGTAGTGGAAGATGTAACAGTCTGAGTTAATATAGTAGAAGGAGTCATTAAGAAATTTACTTGTTTGTAATCTATTTCATGTTGTAAAAAAATATATATATATCTTCATAGGAAGAAAGTGAAAAAAAAAAGAAACAATTTTTATAAATCACCTCAGCCTTTTTTTTGGATTATAAAATTTTGGACTAAAACTTTATGTGCTTGCTCCTTTTTCTTTGTGGATGAATTGAATATTTTTATGTCACATTTTCACATCTTAAAAGAAATAAGCACAAAATATTATTTCACGCTTTTTTAATGGAGAAAAAACTTTAATAAAATATCCAGATCCAACACTAAAGGTGCAGGCAAAATGATCAGCTCCCTGTTTTGCTCCAGTAAGTAGCTGACTCCTCATGTTATCCTCTAATTTTATAAAAGTCAGAGCAGGCTGAAAATGGAGTACTGTTGCTATATTTTGGCAGGAGCTGCCCAGATCTCACTTTCCAGTCTTGATAGAGTTCAAAAGCATCTCAGAATCATTGCTGGAGAAGAATTATATTCCACACTCTCATTTCTCTCTCACTGGCAAGATGTGACGAGTCTGTCACTGCTCAGTCACTACTACTATGGAAAGTGCTCAGACGAACTGCATCTCCTGGTTCCACCAGGTCTGATCTTCATGGCTAGGACCCACCATGCCACTTACATAGTAACAAACCACCCTCATTCCCTCTGTATTCCATTGGTGAGAAGTAAGTTCCACTCAAACAGCTTCTTCCCACAAACCACTGCCCTATGGGACAGACTCCCAAGTAGATGTTTCCCCAATCATGGCAATCTTAACCTGTTCAAGTATAGAGTCAACCATTATCTTTCCCTCCTATCCATATAAACTACCTCTTAATGTAACCCTCAAACCTGAGTGGCCCCCAGGCCTTGTACAGGAATGTGAAAAAATAGATAATAAAAAACTAAGTATTTTATAAATTTTCTGCATCTGCATTTGACAGTTTCATGTGATAAATACTAAAGATATGCCAATCAAAACATTTATCTGTTATGATAAGTGTGCTGGCTAAATGTTTCCTTCCCACTAAACTTGATTAAACTTCCTTAATAATTACCTGAATACAATTGTCATTTCAATTCTGTCATTATACTTTATAGTCTTGGCATATTTGTGGAATATTATTGCTTGACCCAGTTCACAAGAGATGACTTTTTTCCTACTTTATAGTTACTCTCTTCACCCCCAATCTCAACCGTCCACAGTATAATATGCATCAAGGACTTTTTATGATAGATTATATCAGCATATCACATTTGTGAAGTGCAGGTGGTATAATGGATAGTGGTTTGGAATGAGAAATTGGAGAACCACATTTGAATTCCAGTCGAGTTTGTTACTTTCAATTTTGCACAAATACCCTTGTGAAACATATGAATCCACATCTTCTCTCTCTAGCTATGTGTTAAATAATATAGAAAAATTGGCTCTTCAGCCTTGGTTGTCAGACTAAAACTAGCACATTGCCTCCTAACACATAGAAAAATACTCTTCAAAAGTTGATTAATATCTTCAAAGTCTTAAAAGCTAGATTATAGGACATATATAATATATAATAAAAGGTACAAAGGCAAATATAAAATTTATAAATAAAAGAACACTGTTACAATATTGTTAAATAATAGTCTAGAAGGCTATTATTTTTTAGAGAATTGTATTTTCCTCTGACTTCCTCATTTGATCTTTGAGGTCAGATAAAGGAAACAAAGGAAGTCATTTTTAATTGGTTAAAAACTAGCCGGAGAATGCTAGACAGATAGAAGGGGATTTCAGGGAGTTAAGTTTTTACATGTCATACACAGTAGATGTGGTTATTTCATGTCTCAGGAAACTTAATCCCCAGTGGGGCTGATATAGTGATCCCACTGGCTAGTTAAAAATGTACATGTCGATGTGTTTAATATATAGATAAGTTTAAAATCCCTTTTGTTGAAGTTCTCATTTTACCTATGAACTAAAAACCTACTAGTGATCACCCGGCCAAGAGAAGAAAGAGACAAAAACAATTTTATTATGATCCCCTCAAGACCCTCAACCAACACCCACTTCCAACAAGGAAGAGTATACAACATTTTGCATATTTATCACAGTGGCCAAGACCACCCCATAAAAGAGGGGGGTATACAACAATATAATCAGAAGAAAATAATTTTTTATATCAGATATTTCTTCTTTTTTTTTTTTTTAATGGTATTTACTTCTATTGCTGTGTCCCTTCAGGATGTTGACAATCATGGCTCTCCCCAATTTCCTGTTCTTTGTAGCTCTAAATAATTTGTCTTTTTGTTATCTCTCCTAAACCCTGATCTGCCATACATTTACTCAAGCTCCTTAGGTAGGTCATGTGATGTTTTCCTCTATACCTCTTGCCTTCAATATGTCCTGTGAGTATCAGATTTTCCTAGCCCTCCTTCTTCATTATGTGCTTTATAATTTTCAACTGTCTCTTCCTGATGTTAAGTATAAGTGTCTTTATTGTTTCCATTTTCTGTAAAAATTCATCGTTGCTCACATGTTTGGGCCATGGTATTCTCTGCATCGTTCTGTAGAACCACATTTCTGTTGCTTAAATTGACTAAAGTGTTCGATGTGATTGAATATTTTTTGTTATATGGATGTTCATTTTTGCAACAGGCTTGTGGTCATTCTTACAAAATGGCTGACTAGCAAACTCTTACAAAGTCTGACCGATTCAAAAATAGTCAGTTTAAAAGATAACTAATTTTCCAATTCTGGTTTTCTGAAAGTCAAATAAGCTCAAGATTGGAATTATTTGTAAAATCCAAGTTTGTTTTCACTAGGATCATCTGTAGGTATATTCTGAGTCAAATCTGATCCTTTTATAAAATACTTCTTATGAAGATGCTTGTAATGACCCTTTTTATATTCATAGATTCCTGTTGTGTGCTATCATTCAGTTGTTATAGAAGAAAATTAACTAAGTCAATGAAATAAAATGGTGGCTCTTGTAGTCTTACAGGAATTCTTATATGTTTAGATGCATACAAATGATGCCATTTGGCCATATCAGCATTTCCTGCATACTCAATTCAGAAGGCTTTGTCATTGCCAGTAAATTTGCATGACAGTCAATTACTTATCAGAGATAAGCATCATCATCATCATCACATCATCAACTCCCATGACTGGGTGTGGTTGTAGGGGTTGCTGCACAGCTGAGCACCTGACTAGCTCTCTCTCCACATATCTTGGTTTCATGACAATATCTGAGTCTTTGCAAAGTCCATTCAGTGATGTTGTCAGACATTTTTCTGCTGTTGAAAGATTGTTGGCTCTTCTGACATTAATCTTTCTCTTCATGACAGTGGATAGGATATCTTCCAGTGGTACTGTCCCATGTTTGATAGTCATACACTGCATCACTTGCAATGTCGTCTATGCAGTACCAGATGTACTCATGGGCTGCAACCCAGGTGCTCCTAATAAAACTAAAAAAAATATAATGATATAACAAGAGAAGGGTTTGTTTATTTTCAGATTTAATAGTATTCCTTTGAACTAACTTGAAACAATTTAGAGTATTTGGGCCCCTCCAGTTGGAGTGGGTCTTTTATATTCAGTGGTGCCCCTTGAAAGGATTCAATTTAAATTTTCATGCATCTTTTTTATATACAGGGTGTCCCAAAATAATGTATACACTCTTTGAATCGTTATAACTTATTCAGTTTATGTATTTTGACTTGTAAATAAGATTAACACAAGAGAAAGAATAGACATTTAAAGAATTTGAGAGTAAAGTATACAAAAAAACATAGAAAATTAACTTTAATAAGATAAAAGCTACTTGGGGCAATGGCAGAATGTTCATATAATGATGAGTTCACATCAAGTGCTCAAACTGGTTGCCGTTCTGTTCAATACACTTTTCATATCTTGAAGAAATAGACCTACAAACATCCAGTATCATTTCCTCTGGCATTTGAACACATTCTTCTTCAATTTCTAATCTCATTTCAGCAATTGTTTCAGGTTTCCTGCTCTAAAATTTGTCTTTTAGAAACCCCCACAAAAAGAAATCCAAGGGTGTCAAATCTGGTGATCTAGGTGGGGGGGGATTCAACTGTCCCTCTTCTTCCAGTCCATCTGTTTTTGCATATTTTCATCCATATAAGTTCTCACATCACGGTAATGTATTATTAACTATTAATATTTAAAGAGTGTATACATTATTTTGGGACACCCTGTACATATCTATTAAAAACTTTAGTTGAAGTGTTTCATGTTTTACAACAAAAAAGCATCATCTAAAAATGCTTATTTTTTTAAAGAATAGGGGAAGGTGGGGGATTGGAGACCACATACATAATGAAGGCCCCCAAAATTCTACTATCCCAGGAACTTCTTAAATCCGTCTATGGGTCTATGTAAGATGGTTCTGTCGCATCTCATTTGTACCCTTGGATTCTTTGGCATAATTCCCTCATTAATGTCCAAGATTAGAAAGTGTACAGAAAGAATGTGAAGCACAATATGCATAACAGTCTGATCTTTCATATCCCTGACCAAGGTGAGTCTTGAAGTCGTGGGGCATTGGCTGTAGTTTGACTATGCATAAATGAATGCCTCTTTGCCTTTCAGCCCATATATATAGAGGGAACCAGTCAGGTGCTTAGCTATTCAGTGACCCTACATCCACACCCAGTCATAGGACAGATGATGATGATATTGTCTTCATCTTATTATTTTAAATGAAACATGTTCCCTATTATTTTATTACTAGCTTTAG
The DNA here is from genome assembly GCA_964036315.1 of Acanthosepion esculentum. NCBI lineage: Eukaryota > Metazoa > Mollusca > Cephalopoda > Sepiida > Sepiidae > Acanthosepion > Acanthosepion esculentum. Next base: position 54,523,235 of record OZ038485.1, read on the forward strand.
TTATTACTAGTTTGTTACCTGTTGGTCACTGACAGCAAGATAATTACATTTAAAATCTATACTCTTTGTTCCTTTAAAATAATACATTAGAAATTATATTCAGTTTATATGCAGAAATCATAAAAATAACTTCAAATGCCGCATGTTTCAACTGTTCTTGTTACAAACGGGTATGTTACCAGAAATTAGAATTTGCAACATAGAGGTCTATTTCATTTTTATTTAAATTATGTGTGCATGTATATTTTAATTTAATACAAAAATAATTCTTTTTACTTCTGAAGAGTTTCCAAAAAATAAAAAAGATCAATATAAAAAAACTTTAAAACTAAACACATTTTTTGCTACCACCAAGTCAATTACAATTGTAAAAAATTATCTAAATTAATATAAAAGTTGTTACAATTATTTCTAAAATGATAGACTTAATTAATATAAAACATATTTACAGTTGTCATAGCCAGTGCAATCTGAATCCATGATACTCCCCCCATTTATGATATGGGACCCCACTCTACTACATCTTAACTTTCATAAGGTAGTATTCTTATAAAATATGAATTTATTGTAACCTAATTATGTATAATAATGGATCATATGCATTATAGGGGAAAAATTCAACTAGGAAAATTGAAAATAAATACAATGTTAGAGACATGTCATTAGAGACATGTCATAATAGATGATTCCATCTTAAATAAATCAATAATGTTTTGCAGCAATTTTTAACATCAACTTGAGATTTTTCTTGTTAAAAAGTTGATTAATTCTAACACATTCAACATTATGGATAAAATTTAATGAATTTCAAAAAGTGTTTTTTTTTTAGACTTAGCATGAGCAAAGCAAATTCATGGATCTGAACAACAAACAAGACCACAGAATGACGTCAAAATCTGTGAAATCTTTTCACCCTTTAATAGTCATTTGTGCTGAGTTTAATTTGTAGCATATATAAATGTAGATAGAAAAAAAATCAAATGTTGATAAGATAGTGAGAGTTACAAAGCACTCCCCAGGGCCCTCAATCAGGCTCGGTGCCCATTCCAGCTCTGACTTTTCTTATATCTTGATCCATTCTTCAGCCCTTGTGTATAATCCGAGAGGAAAGAAAAAAAAACTCTTATTTTCAGAAACCTTATGTTGACAACATTAAATGTACAAAGATGATATTTGAGCATTTCAAAAATGTTGGATGTATTAAAGATTTTTCTCAAACTTGTTACAAACAGGTATGTTACCAGAAATTAGAATTATTATTTTACTAATATTTTACTCCAGTTCCCCCACCAGGCTTTTCTAGCGAGGAGGGTGGCTAGACACCCAGCAGGATTAAAATATGATCTGTCAAGACCTAAATTATAAGGTCAATGACTACCAAGCGCAATGAGGCAGAGGGATTCCTGGACTGATGGGCGGTCGTTTAATTTGTATATACAGGGTATATACAGGGTGCAGTATAAATACTGTTATAAAATTTCAAATGAATTCTACTTCTAAACTTTTGATCATTGCATTGTTCTATATGGTTTGATACTCTCCCTACAATGTACATTATTTGTTTTTTTGAAGTGTTCTATATTTATCAGTATAGATTTTACAGAGGATACTTTCTTGGACATTACACTATGTTCAGAAACCCATCCATCCATCACTCTCCCTTGTGCTCAATGTCTATTGGTGTTAACAGCATTCTGGATAATCCCACTCCAGTGGGATTATCCATAGCTGCTGAAATCTATCATGGATTTTTCATACAGACATAGTATTTGTAGCTCATGCCTAAAATAAGGGTAAAATTCATTATGACCTCAAAATTTGCCTTTAAGCTTGCAAAAGGATCGAGAGTTTATGTCTACTGTATTTATCGTCTATTCTAAAATCTGAATCACCTTCCACAAACCATGTTGCTGCAAAACTATCCAAAAATAAAGATTGTGCTCAAGTTTTTGATTCACATGAGTCATCTTAATGGGGCATGGAAAGCAAAAAAGAAAACTGAAGGAAAGAAAATGAGAAAGTTTTAGTAAACTGAACCTGGTGAATCAAAACACAAAATGTCATCTCAGAAATGCGTAATGGTAACATGTCACATGAAATGATGTGTAATTTTATATGCTTTCAAGAATACATATATATGTCATTTTTAAATTAGGATATATATGTCATTTTTAAATTAGGATATATATGTCATTTTTAAATTAGGATATATATGTCATTTTTAAATTAGGATATATATGTCATTTTTAAATTAGGAAATGTCATTTTTAAATTTGGATATATCAATTTTAAATTAGGATATAGAAATCTGGACAAAGTTTATAAATTTGACAAATGAAAATGTTTTCAATTGTTATATATATATACAATATATATGTGTGTATATATATATATATATATATATATATATATATATATATATATAAATATTAATATACAATCCACTGTGACTAAAAATTTTAATTTTTTAATATTTTTATTGATCAATATATATATGTAAAAATATAATACAATATATATCTGTGTGTTTATATATATATATATGTATATCTGTGTGTGTGTGCATATATATAAAATTTAAGATTTAAAAGCAGATATTTTCATATAGTGCCAATATTATAAAATATAGACCTTTGATAATATAAATTTTTTTATATACAAAAGAATACTTAACTGTAATTCTTTTGTATATAAAAAAATTTATATACATTTGTATACATAAAAATCATATATATATATATATATATATATATATATATATATATATATATATATATATATATATATATGTATATCTATATATATATATATATATATGTATATCTATATATATATATATATATATGTATATCTATATATATATATATATGTATATCTATATATATATATATGTATATGTATACATATATATATATATATATATATATAATACAAGATATATATATATAATAAAATATATATATATATATATATATAATACAAGATATATATATATAATAAAATATATATATATATATATATATATAATACAATATATATATATACATATATAATACAATATATATATATACATATATAATACAATATATATATATATATATATAATACAATATATATGAAGAAATATAGTCTTAAAGTGTGCTATATTTATGGGATAAAGTGCTCAATATCAGAGATAGAGTGTGTGTAAATATAAAAGTAAACAGAAGTCAACACTTAGAGGTGACAGTCTGTTTCATGCTAGATGCAATCATCGGGCCACGATGATTGCATCTAGCATGAAACAGACTGTCGCCTCTAAGTGTTGACTTCTATGTTCACTTTTATATATTTAATACAATATATATATATATATAATACAATATATATATATATATATATATATATATATATATATATATATATTGTTTTTTTGAAGTGTTTTAGTATTGCTGG
>OZ038485.1:54534169-54566669 GCA_964036315.1 Acanthosepion esculentum
TGGTTAACGTGAGACAGAAAGACAAAAGTGTATATATATATGTATATATATATATATATCACAACAATAAACGTATGAAGCTTGATATTACTAGACATATTAAAAACAGGCGAAGCAACCGGTTTTGCTCCCGCTCATCAGGCTTTCAATGGGAGATTTAATTTGAATTAAAAACACAGAAAATGTACAATAAAAGAAAATGTGGAGGAGGAGGGAAAAAAAAATGAGCAAATGGAGCTAGAGGCAAATGGCAGCGAGCCCCAACAAACACTCACATTGTTTACACAAGGAAGGCTTGCGGGACCCGATGTAAAGTGTCTCCAGCACCTTAAGGTGAAATAACGAGTGTGACCGGGACAACACGGTGAACTGGTCAACACTAAAATTAGCTGCACACGATCTGCTCTTTAATAAGTGCTCACATCTTTTCTTTTATTGTACATTTTCTGTGTTTTTAATTTAAATTAAATCTCTCGTTGAAAGCCTGATGAGCAGGAGCGAAACCGGTTGCTTCGCCTGTTTTTAATATGTTTAATAATATAAAGCTTCATACGTTTATTGCTGTGATAAAATTTTGTACCTTCAAAAATATCTTTATATATATATATATATATATATATATATATATATATATATATAATATATATATATTTTATAATATTATCATGTAAAAATATGTGTTCATTGTGACACAGAAATTACCATGTTTCGGAACCTAAACCTTAAATTAAACTTGCTTTTTCTTTCAAAAGTTATTCAACATCACTTGAGAATGGAACAAAAACTTTAAGTTTAAGGTTTAGGTTTTGGTTCCTGCTATATTCCGTGCTAAAGGAATAAATACTTAACACCAGGTGAATAATAAAAGAAAGGTTTATTGTACACAACCAGTACAATATGAAATACGGTACAGTTATACACACAGGTCAATCTAGTAGTGAGTACCTCTAATTGGAAGGTTGGACGTGCTTGTGTTGTCTTGCTCTCACTCTTCCTCTAGTCTCTCGTAGACAGTTGACTTTATAGGTACTTACTACCTATAGTGTAATCATTCATAAGGGTGACTAGTTATTCCATTACATCAGTTCCGAAACATGGTAATTTCTGAGTTGCGATGAATATGTATTTTTAAATAATAATATTATAATATTATGGTCTATTGTGTATCGAGCACTGGTTTTAAAAACAAATGCTAAAGAACTGTGGACTATAAATCTGACTGTTCTTTCTTTTTATTTTGATATATCGGAGCAGTGTAATGGTTAGCAAGTTTGTCTCGCTAGAACAATTACAACTGAGTTGTGAGTTCGATCCTCACTGAGTGCCTCCTACTTTCGGCCTTGTGCCACATCTAAGCTATGCTTGGAAGATCACTATATATATATATATATATATATATATATATATATATAGAAAGAGAGAAAGAAACATGAAAAGTGAGAGAAGGATAGCGAGGGGAAAAAGTAATGGAACAAGAGTGAGAATTAGAGGAAGAAAATTGAAGAGAGAAAGAGAAAATGAAATAGAAAGAAAAGAAGAACCTAAGAAAACATTTCAAGTGCATAAAATGATTATCATTGGTTAGAATTAAAACTGTGTGATGGAGAGACAAAAGCAGAAAGAGAGAGAGAGAGACATGAAAAGTGAGTGGAGGAGAGAGTAGGAAAAGTAATGGAAGAGGGATAAAATTGAAGAGAGAAATGGAGAAAATAAATAAAAAGAGAATGAGAAGAACCTAAGAAAATGCTAAAGAGTGAGATGTAGAGACAAACACAGAAAGAGAGAGGCATGAAAAGTGAGGGGAGAGAGAAAAAAGTAATGTAAGAACAGTGAGTATTGAAGAGAGAAAAAGAGAGAATACTGAAGAGAGAAAGATAGAGAAAATTGAAGAGAGAAAGAGAATACTGAAGAGAGAATACTGAAGAGAGAAAGAGAGAGAGAGAAAGAGAATACTGAAGAGAGAATACTGAAGAGAGAAAGAGAGAGATTGCAGAAGAGAGAGAGAAAATTGAAGAGAGAAAGAGAGAGAGAATTGAAAAGAGAAAGAGAAAAGGAAAATTGGAAAGAGAAAGAGAAAAGTGAAGAGAGAAAGTGCGAGAATACTGAAGAGGGAAAGAGAGAAAATGGAAGAGAGAAAATTGTAGAAAGAAAGAGAGAAAATTAAAGAAAGAAAATTGAAGAGAGAATGAGAGAGAAATAAAATAGAAAGAAAATGAGATGAGCCTCAGAAAACATTTCAAGCATGTAAAATGGTTATTACTGGAAAGATGTAGAGACAAAAGAAGAGACAGAGATGTACATCAAGAGTGAGTGGAGGAGAGAGAAAGAGAAAAGTTTATTGTGGAAGAAGGAGAAAGTTCAAGTTGACACACCAATTCTGGTATGGCTGCCATGTTTTTCACATCATATCACAAGTCTCCTAAACAATTGTGGTCATAGGGGCACCACACGTACTGCAGCTGTAGTGGTGTATCTAGAGCAATATAGTCTGACAGAGCCCATCCATTTTCAAGCTGGATTTGAATTCAAAATTTTCCTTCTTGACTAGTTGCCACCTCAAGATAAAAGAGCCCGGTCTAATCTACTATTTAAAACATAGAAGGGAGAAAAGAATGGTTCATGCCTTTCTCAAGGGTATTTGTGTGAAAGTGCTAACCATTTCACTACTCACATATCCTAAATAAATATCATCACAACATCATGACCCATTAGGGTCATTAGGGCAACATGTTTAATGCAGTCAAAGCATCAATCCTATTCATAATGGTTTTGAATTCAGTTTTCTTTCTCTTAGAATGGTTGCCACCTCAAGGTGAAAGAGCTTGGTTTGTCCTCCAATATCTGTCTATATTTCTGAGATGAGGTGTTGTAACTATTTACACTATTTATATTGTTCGAACTGTTGTCCCCAGTGACACATGGCCCAGTGGATAAAAGCATTGGTTGAAGTAATCCAGTGACTTCAATACCTGGCCAAAGGTGAACAAAAACTATTAAAGGGAAATAACTGAAACTGAAACTAAGACATCCGGAAGAGGCATGGCATGTGAAACTAGAACAATCTACCCCAGTGAATGAAATAAAGGATTCGGTTCGAAATTCCAATCACCCGAAGAAGGTTGGAGTGTACAACGGCTGAAACGTTGGGATAAGGACAACAGTCCAAACAATGTAAATAGTGTAATCAGTTTGTCCTGTTGGTTAAGCACTAGTTGGGGGAAGATGAATTCATGCCTTTTGAAAGGAGTGAAATGAACAAAACATAACTCAGCTGGGACTGAACTTGCCATGCTGAATCCATTTTCTGTGTTGATAACCATTACACTATCTGTGCCTACACAGTGTTTGTATCTATGCCTATATTGTTTTGATTACCATTTCCACAGTCATGGATATTGCAAGACCATTTCAAAGCCAGATCCAAGTTAGCAGCAATCATTCAACAAAGCTGAAAGCAGGATTTTTTATGAACCAATTCAAAGGTAACAATTTTCTGTACGTGAGTGTTTCAAAGATAGGACATTGGAGCAGATACCCTCAGTACCACAAACTATGTAATTACAGCATAACAGTTATTGCTGCAGAATATGGAATCAAAATGCTGAGTTCAGACTCAAACCAAGTCACATTCTTACAAATGACCATGGGACAGGTATGAAGGCATATGTTTTTCCTCCATCTATGGGTTAAATAGCATGGCAGGCTGGTCTCTCAAGTCATGGATGGTAGCCAATCTAAGAGAAAGAAAACCTTTAATTTAAACCTTCATTGGCTTGCTGCAAAGTCTGATTACAAAGCAGGGTAGATGAGAGACTTTTAGCTTTGAATGGTGACACAACACCTGAGAGAAGTAAACTTTTACCATAGTGGGGAGTATGTGTTCTTTGTATCAGCAGTTGAAAAGCCAAAATGATAATAAAGATTTTGTTGCTTTGGCATAAGCTCAGTGGGCCTTCTTTTTTTTTTCAGAATAGATCAAAAGGTTTTGCCAGCATCATAGTATCAAGATGGCGTTCAGTAACTGATGTAATGGAATAACCTGTCGGCCCCCATGAGTGAATACACTATAGGTAGTAACTACCTATAAGTATCTGTAAGTCAACAGACTACAGAGTCTAGCTGGAGTCTGTTGAGTACAACTCAGACTTACGTGAAGAACTACCAACCTTCCAATAGTAGCGCTCACTACTGGATTGACTAGTGATGACCTTGTGCATAACTGTTACCTTTATTTGTATTGTACTGGTTTTTTACAATAAACCTTTACTTATTTATCCACCTTGTTTTTTCAAGTATATATTCCTGTTAGCACGGAATATAACAGTAACAAAACTACTTTTTGTAATCTACTTACTAAACAGGCTACCCTTTTGTCTGTCATTATTTTTGATTCTTGGAGAGAAAGTTAATGCAGCCAAGACTCAAATTTTGATGGTTGGCTTTGTGTCTTTTGATAAGCTACTGGTTATTCTTGATAGGGAAACCCTAGAGGAAGTTGACTGCTTTAAGTACCTTGGCATGGTCAGAGGTAGGATGATATTGATGCTCGCATTCATGCTACCCATATTGCTTTCTGTTGGTTTAGGACTCAGCTGTGGTGTAGATCTGAGATCAAAATCAGCATGAAATATTAGATCTTACCAGGCTCTAGTCAGAACAATCCTTCTCTACAGCTCTGACATGTGGTCAGTGTGGGTTAAAGACTTCCACAAGCTCAAGGTATTTGATCACTTCTGTCTGCGCTGAATTCTCTGCATCCACTTGCCACACTTCATCTTGAACACTGCTGTCCGCACTCACTGTAAAATTGGCTCTCTCCAACAAGCTCTGCTCACAAAGTGACTTTGGTGGTTGTCAGTAGTCAATAGTGTAAATAGTTACAATACCTCATCTCAGAAATAGAGACAGATGTTGAAGGTGAATATTGCTATAAAGACGAGGACAACAGTCTAAACGATATAAATAGTGTAAATAGTTGCAATACCTCATCTCAGAAATATAGATAGATGATGAAACAAATAGTTTGGAAATTTACTCATTTGCATGCTTTTACCTGCCAATCCTCTGGCTCACATCCTGACACTTATTAAAAAGTTAAGGTCTTAAGGGGATAAAAACATTTGTCTATAATCTATAATTTTGAGAAGAAGCATTAACATTCCAGATTTTTTTAAAACAATGGAACTTGTTATGATCCGGAATGATATTCCATCATTCTAAAAATAATCTTGTCATCAGTGATGATAAAAAAGGAGGATACTTCATAATCCTAACTCTCATCATTATAAAAACGACCCTTCCATCACAAGATGACCACTGACAACTGAACGAATTCGTCCATGGGGCAATTGCTCTGGACAACCCACAAAGTTGGTGGAAGCAGTGTGGTGAACAGCTAAATACATGGCTTTAAGACAGTTAAAAGAGGACATTGAACCATTCTTTGGTCTGCACATATTTGAGACTTGCTATTGGAATCATGATTGGTTAGCTCTTATTGACTCAATTGCATCTGACAACTGACCTTGCTCAGCTGATCCTGCATGAATTCCATGATAAGTATAAATAAGTAGTAAATGTTTCTTGCTTCTTCACAAATTTTGAACTACAAAGTAGATCACCAATATAACAGGTTATGTAAATTGGTGTTGATGCATTCTTTTCCCTGTTGTTATTATTTGTTGACTGCAATTCAGTTGATATGAATGACAGAAATTAAAATGCATAAAATGTACAATGATAATAACGATAAAAACTTGAGACGTGTTGACATAAATAACAAGAATTTGTATTTTCTTTTTGTGATATTGTTATATTCCGTGCTAATAGGAATATATACTTGACGAACACAGTGGATAAAATAAGTAAAGGTTTATTGTAAAAAAACAGTACAATAAGAATAAAGATAACAGTTATGCACAAGGTTGTTGAAAGTCAATCCAGTAGTGAGTGCTACTATTGGAAGGTCGGTAGTTCTCACATAAGTCTGATTCGTACTCAACAGATCCCAGCTAGACTCTGTAGTCCGTTGACTTACCAATAATTATAGGTAGTTACTACCTATAGTGTATTCACTCATGGGGGTGACAGGTTATTCCATTACATCAGATGTGAATTACAGAATATTGGTATGGTATGTGTAAAAATGTTCTTAGTGTCTCTTTTGGTTAAAAATCGGTTCTTACTTGGTTCTGAGAATTTTGTTTTCGAGAATTTTCGCTATCCCACCTATAAAAAATTAGACGCCATACACTAATGCACTAAATAGTCCCATCATCCTAGCTTAGTAGCTATTAATTAAACCAAATAATGTATGAAACTTACTAATTATTAAATCCAGAGGGTGGACTCAAAATTTGACCTATAGTATGTGTGCCAGTATGGTTTTATATATATATATATATATATATATATATATATAATCTGTAATATATATATATATATATATATATATATATATATATATATATATATATATGGGGGAATGCTACCTTAGCTGCTTCAAAGTACTCTCCCTTGGGGCCACACACATCTAATTCAGCATCTCTGTCACTGTTTTTGGTTTTTTTAAATCATCTATTGAAATCCCAGTCAGCTGTTCCACCATATTCTCTTTAATCTTGTCTCTCTTGTTTCAATGATAATTTTAGATTTTGGAATTCTAGTTAGCTAAATATTACAATTGCTAGTTGGAGTTGTGACCACCAGGTCTGGATTAGACACTGTAAGTGAGAAGGCAAAGGAAAAACCGATTCTATGGAATGGTGTTCAAGTTTGGTCTATCATCATCAGAACAGAGCCACTCAATGATTAAACTAGCAGAGAGGACCAAAACAAACTAAATCAAATTATGAAAAAAAAAATGAGCTAATTTTCTCACTTTCAGACTGACCAGGTGTGTATGAATATTGTCTTAAAATATGAGAAATAACTTGAAATATTTAGAAGTGAATTGCTCATGACTTCAATCAAAAACATCAACATTTAAATATTCATTATATTAATCTCATAGGTACAAATAATATTATAGATATTTTTAATTTAAGAAAAAAAAATTATTTCTTAATTTTATGTTTAGGAAATTATCCCAACTTTCAAAAATCAGATACCAATATCTAAAAACCAGAATAATTTGTAAATGTTAAAGTTTTACATTTTCTTCTAAGAATCATCTCTTCCATTAAGTCTGCCTGGATAATTGAACTGTTATAAAATAATCCGGTAAAATTCTAAGCTGTATTGCCATCTCAGATTATACATTTGAAATGCTTCTACCCCAATGGTTATATTGGAAGTAGAATTAATGTCTAAAAGCTAAAAGGAATTCAGAGTTGAATCCTGATACTATTCTGGTTTAAACAAGTTTCTTTTCTTTTATTTTGTTTTTAAAAACCAATTCTATTATTTCAAAATCTATTGTACAAGTAATTTAATTTCAAGGAAAGAGGCAAAAAATAATCAAAATTGCATCATTTTCTTAATTCTTACAATTGAAGAGTCTCAAGTAATTTTCCCAAAACATTTACTGAACATCAGGTATGTGGGTATATCAAATACCTCGGGAGTTGAACATCCCTGCCTTGTAGTTCCCTACCTGTCTTGGAATATAGGTAGATAGAGTTCATTAGCCTTGATTACCAGTATGTCAAGGGGAAGGACCACTTTCAAGGATTTCAAAACTGGGTTACATGAGACTTCTTAGTCACCTTGATGACAACCATTTAACTGGACAATGGTTTCATTTTTGTGATGAGAATGGATTATGTATGTATGTATGTTGCGGCATTCACCCTGGATTGGTTAAGCCGGCTCCTTCCAAGGAATTCACCGCGTCTGGAACGAAGGCCGACCAAGCACGGCGATCCGTCGCCAATGCTGAAATGAGCGACAGCCATTCCCGATTCCAACGGCGGCGAACTCCTGAAACGGAGTGACAAGGGAGTTTGAACTTCACACACGGTCCCCACACCTCGCGTGCTATCCCAGTGGAGGGAGGAATATGCTCTTACTTGCCGCAGAATTTCCACAGACGCAGAGGCAGGAGTAACCAAGAGGCCGCCGGATGCCGGTGCAGACGCCGAATGGTTTTGAATTCAGAGTTGACCTTCTCCTAGACCAGTTGCCATCCAAGGCTATAGAACCCAGTCTGTCCTGCTATTTACCCATAGTTGGAGGGAGAAGAAGAAGGATTCACACCTTTCCCAAGGGTGTTAGCACGTAAGTGAATGTAACGGATTCGACTGGGATTCGAACTCGGCTCTACGATTTCTCAGTCCGAGCCGTTATCCATTACTCCACCGTGCCTCCTCCCGTGAGGGTGGATTAGCTGCAGTTTGGTAGTCAGCTTCTGAGTAATGGCTGGAAGACAATTCGGGACCCACCAATGTCATTTTTTTCCTTCAATGAGAATCATGGATTATGCAGATATGTGGATGGTGTGCAATGGATAGTGGCTCAGAATGAGAATTCAGAGAGCCAATTTCAAATTTCAGTCGAGTCCATTACATTCACTTATGTGCAAATATCCTTGGAAAAAGGCATGAATCCAACTCTTCTCCTCTCAGATAAGCAGGGCAGACTGTGCAATCTAGCCTGTCTAGGAGAAGGACAACCCTGAATTAAAAATTATAACAATTGTACATAATCCTTGACACTCAGCAATGATGATGAGAAAAGACAAAGCAAAACTGAATATAAGAACTTGTAACAACAGCCATACCATTAACGAAACAAAATGGAAGTGAGCAAACAACAAATGGAGATGAAATATGGTAGAGATAAGTAGGAGAGTTATTTCCTGTGATTTGCATGGTTCAGTTGTTTGCTCATGTTGGGATATAATATATATCCGTTGTGGGAGACTGAAAGTTTGTTTGGGTTATAGTACGAGCTAGTAGTCAAGATAAATATGAAAAAAACAACGCACATATATAGTTGAGTATGATAGACTCATGGGAGAAATATTATCACAATGTAGTAGGTGAGAGTTAAATCTGTACCACTGTTGGTTTTGTTGCTGGCCATAGGCATTGTTATAGATTCATGCCTTTTACCAAGGGTATTTGCACATAAGTGAGTGTAATGAACTCGACTGGAATTTGAACTTGGCTCTCTGAATTCTCATTCTGAGCCACTATCCATTGCACCATCCACACATCCGCATATCCATGATTCTCACTGAAGGTAAAAAATGGCACCTTGGTGTAGCTGCTAATGGCCTGATTTAGCTTGGCTGCCGTGGGATCTGTCATTAATTCCAGCCAAGTTGGATCTGCCTTTGTGGATGAAAATGGCATTGGCTTTATTGTCAGTCAGTGGTTTAGAAACAGCTGCTGTAAAAACTGCATGGACTTTTTTTTTCTGATTGGTCAGGAAACGTTTTATGACCCTAGTATTGTTTTATGGCATTTCCAGAAGTGGGTGCATAGAACCATATTAAATTAAAGTTGATTTTTGTCATATGCACTATAGCATATTCAGTCTATCCTGCTTTGCAACACATAGCTGGGGGTAGAAAAGATGGAGTCAGACCTTTCCCAAAGGTATTTGCATGTAAGTGAATGTAACAAACTCAACTGGAAATTGAACTTGGTTTTCCGATTTCTCATTCTGTGCTGTTATCCATCACACCGCCCCACACATCTATGCTTGCAGCACTTGGTATCCCCAGACAGGCGCTCATCTAGGTATTGACCGGGCTTAACATTGTTTGATTTTGGTGATTGGTGGAGATCGAGTGTTTTGTGATATGGCTGTAAGTACACACACACACATGTAGTGGACCATGCGGTGTGTGAATGTGAGAAGAGAAGATGAGTTATCTCTAGGTTATGGCTTCCGCTGGCCGGTCCAGCTACATAAGAATGTTGGACTTTAATGGAGTCCAAAGAAACAAACGAGACCGATACATATGTACAAAACAAATATATATTAATACGTGAATTACAAATAGATTAAAACACGAGTTACAATACATTGAAGACATGAATAAACGTTACAGTGTCTGTATGAAAAAGTTGTGAATGTGTTGTTTTTAGTTGAATGTCCGTACGGGTGAATTTTGTTTTAGCGTGTTCCCAGAATATGGGAAACGCTGGTTGTGTATAAGAGTTCACATATTGGAAATTTTTAGAGACAGTTTTTTGTACCTCGCCCCACGTGCGAGGTTTCGGCTCGCAGCTGAAATCGACCTGGTTGCTCACACGTGTGCGTAAGCAGAGAAAAAAAGAGAGAGAGGCGAAAGGTCAGCCAGTATTTATACTCCTGGGAGAGAGAGATCCCCGTTGACGGGTTAAGGAAATGAGGAGGAGCTAACTGCGACACACACATACATAATAATATATAAAAAATGTTTTAAGGATAATGAAAACAAAAAAGACAGTTATAATGAGAATCAGAATGAGACAGTTTTTTCTAAGGCACATCACGAGGAAAGAGGACCTGGAGAATCTGACAGTCACATGACATTGATGACAAGAGTGACAGAGGAAAGCAGTGAATAGCCTACCTAACAAGATTTTGTAAATGGATGGCAGAAGAGGGATTGGGAGAGACAACAAAAAGACAAATCTTACTAAGAGCTAAGAAGGATAGGAAGTTGTGGAGATCCGTGACCGCACAAGTCCTGAAGGGACACGACACATAGAAAAAAAATATTTAAAACCTGTAAAACTTTTAAATAAATAAAAGTTAAAGGACAAATTCAAATATTAAAGGCAACCATTAAACAAAGTACTATAAATAAAATTAATTGAAAATAAAAACAAAATCTATCCTTTAAATCCATAACTGCAAAAGATGGCTGTCCTAATATTCACAATATTACTTAAAACAAAATATCCATAATATTGTTATAAAATCAAAACAGCAGGTTTTTTTCTTATTTCCTACATTTGGAGAGTTCCAATTTCATCTCTGTCATTAAAGTATATTTAAAGTCGATTTATTATCTAAGAACAGGAATAAACTGAATAAAATTTTGAATAACATTATCAGAAAATAACTGTTGGGCAGTTGCGATTCATAGACTGAGATGCCACAAGACACAGACATGGTGGGGGTGTTGGGAAGCACATTGCGCTTGACATGATAACAAACACATTTAGGAAGTTAAACAAATGTCGGAGGAAGTGAGGCCATTTTGTGGTGTTGATATGGCAGCAAGTGGGGAGCTGTCAGGGAATGCATTTTATCAGTTGTCAATAAACAGAGAAAGCTAAGAGTAGACAGGGAAACATGAAATTCAGAAATAGAATTTGTGGAGGTTTTGACACAAATTTCAATTTTAATTTGCAAACAGAATCCAAACAAACGAGAATTTTAAAAAACAGAATACGGAAAAAAGAAAAGAAAGAAAAACAAAAATATAAGGAAAATCTAAGAATTAATAAGAACCTAATTTTAATATATATTTTTTTATAGTTGAAGAAAGTGGAGGTAATCCTGTACAATAGAGGCAAATCATATCTGAACATATCTTCTGCAAAGGATCAAACTAGCTGAATTAACTGTCTATGCTAGACAAGCAGTCAAGACTTAAATCACAACTAGTCTATAAGCAGTCACAACTGAAATCAAAGGTAGTCAATAAGCAGTCAACTTAAAATCATAGCTAATCTATAAGTAGTCAAGACAAATTACAGCTACTCTATAAGCAGTCAATACTTAAATCACAGCTAGTTAATAAACACTCTATAAGCAGTCAAGAGAATCTGCAGCTAGTCAATAAGCAGTCAACTTAAATCATAGCTAGTCTATAAGCAGTCAAGGAAAATCACATTGAGACTATAAGCAGTCAAAACTTAAATCACAGCTAGTTTTTATGACTGTAGAAAGATTCCTTAGTATAGTATTAGTGTTTGAACATTGTAGCTTGGCACTGCAGAATCACAAACAAAGAACTGTACCGAATAATAGAAACCGCATCATTTGCAGACTTTCAACAGCAGCAACTCAAAGTGAAAATAATGATACAATCATGATGGCGGCTTCCTTCCTAACATTTTGTTTGAAGTAGTTTACAACATCAATATCTAGATTATGTCAGTAATTTCTCTCTGAGTCACATGTGCTGTCCATTTTAGTTGTTACTGCTGTTGGTAGTCCTCAAGTGATGTGGTTTCTGATTTCTGCTACAGTTCTTTGCGATTCTGCAGCTCCACTCTATGAGGTTAAAGGAAGGATGGCCCTTGCCATGATCCACAGATTTCACTTGCTCAAAGCCATTTTAACCATGATTTTATAAATCTAACAGTTTACATATTTTCAAACAGGTCTGGCACCATGCATAATATCCGTGTGAAAGTTTCAATCTAATTAGGCTATTTAAGAACATGATGAGTTTCCAGGTTAATGTTTTAGTTTTGTAGCAATTTGTGGTATTGGGAGAAACTACCTATATGTTCATCTTCCTTATCTCCTATACTAAATTTGTTATAACTGACCCAGATGATGAAATTTAAATTCACAATTCCCCCTGTCCGATTGCAATAATGCCTCACCGATTACGACTGAAGCTAACTAGTAGATATTTTAATCAAAAAGCTACATTATCAGATTTTTGCCTCAATTGATTGCTTTTTGTTCTCTTTTTGTAAATAATTTAATAATGCTTGCATTAATGGTTAAGATATTGACCTCTTGATAATATCAGCATGGGGAGATGATCCAAGAGTTTAGCACCATTGAGAAATGACTGATTCAAGCCTTGTGATGGAAATTGGGTAGATAAAACTGTTCAGAAGCCATTGATGCTTGTGCTAGAACAAAGTTACAAGTCATCATGACCGAGAGCTTGTGTGTACTAGATTGTTCAAATGTTGATCATGCCAGATTATGTACTAGGCTTATGGTCACATTATGTTGAAACACTCGTTCCTGTATGATCAACAAAGTTAAGCAATGTCAAGCCTGGACAATACCTTTATGGTCTGGGGCCCCTGCGTGTTGCCTCAGGGTTCTTGATAAGATCCAGAGACGGATATACAATGTGATTGGCCCTGATCTGTCATCTCGTCTGCAGTTGCTCTCTCACAGACGCGATGTTGCATCGCTCTGCCTTTTCTACAAGTACTTCCACGGTAATTGCTCTGAGGAGTTGCTTTCGCTTGTCCCTAAGCCTCGTGAATTTAAGCATCCTACAAGGCTGGCATCCCGTTCCCACCCCTTCACCGTTGAAACTGTTAGATGTAGACGTCTTTTCTACTCCAATAGCTTCATGTCTCGCACATCTCGCCTATGGAACTCCCTCCCCTATTACTGTTTCCCTGACAAATACAATCTCCAACGGTTTAAGTGTAGCGTCAATCGTCATCTCCAATTGCCTTGATCTATCCACTTCCCTTCTCCACTTCCTGACATCTTTCATTCCTATCTGCTCTCGCTCTATATCTTCCGTAACCCCCCTGCCTTGATCGACCCTTCGTCCTTCTCTTTCTCTACATCCCTTCCTTTACCACTCCTATCTGCTCTTCCTCCATCCCTTCTGTAACCCCATGCATGATAGTGGCCACCGGCCTTGCTTGAGGTGATACGCTTAAAAAAAAAAAAAAAAAAAAAAAAATATAAATGGATCTTCAGGGTAATTTTATTCCAGCTGTACTTAGTGTATTGAGCACTCGATGTTTTAGCTTTGTTACTCACTTGTTTTTGTTTCTTTGGACTAAAAACTTCAGGCACTCACTGGACGATTTGTCTCGCCCTGTTCGGATGTTTCTAGTGCTTTCTTTTTTTCCAATTTTTTCCTCGGGTACCAATTTGTGCTATCCAAGGTTTTTTACATACTGAGTACTACTATTAGTATATAAATATATATATGTATAAAATGTTGAATGTAGAATAAAGAGTTTTAAAAGGTTCAAATCAACCAAAGACCCCTTGATAGGGGAAATGCTGTTACATAAGCTGCAATGACCAATCAAAATACAAGTATATGAGAATTCAAGAAACTTGACAACGAACCTTGGTTATAATTATTAATGCCTTAGTGTTAGCGTTTAGACTAAAATGGAAATCATTCTAACTAATTAATATTAAATTTTACTATAAAATTGAAAATTAAAAATGATCAATTTTAAATTTAATCTGTATTAAGTTTAAAATATTATAAAATTATTTAAAGAAGAAACTGAGTAAAAAATACATATATTTTATTATTTATTTTGTTTTAATTGAAAACCCAAAATCTCAGTTAGAATAAACGTTAATCTAATGGGGATGTAGAACATCGTTATGCCACTTCTTGATATTACTGACCTGGAGAGATGAACTCAGCATGTAGCACCATTGGGAAATTCCTGAAAATCATACCCGAGGTGTGAACGTAATTGGGTCAATGGAACTTTTCAGAAGCCATTGGTGTTTGTGCTATAGCTCAAAGTTGCAAGTCATCGTGACCAAGAGTTTGAGCATATTGGCCTTGTTCAGTATCTCGCAGAAACTCTAAGATCTGCTTAGCATACTTGCAGTATATACAATAAGTTGGTTCTGTGGGTGTGGAAAAAAAATCATAAATCTGCCTATGCAGGAATTTGCAACAGGGACTGCATAGCTACTCTAGCAGATATGTGTACTCTTAAATCTGTACTTGCAAAAGTATTGGCCACAGGATATTTTTGAAAATAGTAATTTCTATTATTGATGCTAATCTAAAACTTAAGCTAAATGCAATAAATATTTAGGATATCCTATGTATAAAGAGAAATAAATAAATGTCTGTGTGTATATAAATTTATTGATAAATAAAATCTTTTGGATGAGTATCAATAAACAATATTGGATGGCATATCCGTGATTTGATAAAATGGCTGTCAGATGTTTGGAATAATTTGAGGTAAGCTTCTTGTGGAAATTAACAGCAATTTTATTCCACTCCTGTTGACAAATCTCCTTATGATCACTCAAGTTTGGGGATTCCTTTGATGAACTTTTAAGCTCCTTCCATATATTATGTACCAGCAGTATGGCCCGGTGTTGCCCGGGCTTGATTCAAAAATCGTACGACTCATACAGCAATCGGTATCACTTGACTTAAAATATTTTTGCCCTTCCTTGCCTTTAAAGAAGTGCCCTTTGCCGTGCTGATGTTGCTACATGCCTTACTTCTTGCCTATCTCACACTGCGAATTTTGTCTAAGCTCTATACTAAACATTAACTCTGTTACAAAAAAAGAACTAAACAAAATGACCACAAAACGATCAGCTTTAAAAAAGGACTCGTAACTGGAAAAACCGAATGAAAAAAGAATGTTAACAACAAATACTTTTTCACACCCAACCCAGTTCTGCGGAATCAGAATCAACGTTGAGTTTAAGCAAATGAATGAGCCAATTGGAGTAAAGTGCCATGCAGATTTAAATTTATCCCACTTGTGACGAATGCAGCTATGGATTTTTTTTGCATGCTATCATGTTAGTTAACATTCGTGTCAGTCAGCTGTTGGCTCTCATGCTGGCCAATAGAATCTTCCTGTCTGTTCGTGGCAGCCAGCTATAGGCTCTCACTCTGGCCAGTAGAAAATGGGCGCAAACTACATAAAAACTGCCGTAGAAGCATGAAAAAATCGATTATTCCACTATCGATGGGAGTTGGGAAATGCAAAGTTGGTCATGGCTTTCTCACTTACTTGGAGCATGTGCATGTAAATTTTGGTGCAAATCCGTTGAAAATTGTGGCTGTGCATTCATTACACACACACACACACACACACACACACACACATCCTGCCTTTTATAGATAGAGATCAGACTTACTAGGCCAATCTAAAAACTTCACTTTTTTTTCCTCTATATGATGTATACAAGAATAAAAAAATATTCATGCATCTTTGGGATGCAATAAAAACTGTTAAAGCTGAAAAAGTAGAAAAAAATGATGAAAATCAAGGATTAAAAGACTGATGATGGATGTCACAAAGCCTAGATTAATACAGGAAATAATTTATTAAAATTCAGCTATATAGGATGCTGCACTCATCAAGCATATGTCTATGGCCAAGGTCCGCAATTTATTTGTGAATAAAAAGATTACATTGCTTGTAGTTTAGGTAATAAAAGCTGCCCCTGCCCAAAAAGAAGTCATTAATATTCTTAATAACGATAGATATTATAAATAGTGTGAGTCAGGATTCATTAATGGCAGACAATATAAGATATGTATATGACAAAGTGTTGATAGCAGACATGGAAAGGAAACTACAAGAACTCCTACAGAAGGTATTAAAGGAAAGCAGGTAGAAAGGACTAAACATTAATTGTAAGAAGATAGAGTGTATGGCTGTCAGCAAAAGGGACAGGCCAACATACAACTTACAAATTGGAGATACCAAAATCAAGCAAGTACAAAAATTTAAATATCTGGGACGAGCGATGGACAGAGGGGAGGTGGGTAAAGAAAAAACACAAAACTGGGATTGAACTTGGTATGCCAAATCCACTAATCCTGCTGCTAACTAATACACTATCTATGCTTACACAAATGCACATAAAAGACAGTTATTTACTGCATATACTTGTGTATCATGTGACTTTTGAAGACCTAATTTTGAAGCTAATTTTAAGGAGGTCACATCATACATATATAATTAGCATATGTACCGCTGGCCCTAGCTATATGACAGAACTATATATATCCATTTACTTTAGTCAAAAAGTGCAGCAGTATTTAAAATAAACATGATTCTGATAAAACTGATGTTTTACTTAACTGTACCCAATAATAATGCATGTAATATTCACATATTGGTATCATAATATAAAATACAAACATAGCGAATATGCATCTGTTACATTGTTTACGTTTATAAGATGTTTAGCTGTTTCTTGTTTGATTGTTTATGGCTGTACACATTTATGCAAGGAGTATATAGCGTTACTAATGATACTTTTATCATTCTCTTTTACTTTTTAACTTATTTAACTAGAAGATGGGATAAAGAGATAGAGGAAAAGAGGTTAGTCTATTGTAATTTGGTCTCTCAAAAAGGGGACTCGCATGATTCACAAGATACAATTTGGGGTTCTCTCATTACACAAGTGTATACGGTCTATCATAATTCTAAAAAGGTAGATAGTAGCACATGGCATGAATAGCTATCTTTGTAAGTACAATTACCTAGATTCATTTTTTTTATAAGTAATCAATGTAAACCATAATAGCATTTTATTATGATTAGATTCTCAATCTGCTTCCTCATAACCAACCATCTCTAACATTCAAACAAAAACGACACCTGTTACTATATTGCTAGCAGAGGTAACGTTTATCTACTTCTACATATGTTTGGCAAAAAAGTTTCAATTTTATCAAATAGTTGTATTTCTACAGTCTAAATTTTGGGTCTTGCAAATATACATAACATAATGCTAAATAAATCAGATACCATATCTCCACTGATGACTTTTTTTAACATCTTTCTGGTACTTTCTAGTTTCCTTATCATTAATATCACTAACAGAGGAGGCATGGCAGAGTAATAGATAGCGGCTTGGATTGAGGAATCGGAGAGCCGAGTTCAAATTCCATTTGAATCCATTACATTCACTTACGTGCTGATACCCTTGGGAAAGGTATGAATCCTCTTCTCTCCCCCCCAGCTATGGGTAAATAGCAGGACAGACTGTGTTCTATAGCCTTGGGTGACAACTGGTCTCCCACAGAAAGAAATGACAACCTACTACAGGAAAAAAATCTGCCTCATCAGTCATGTATCAAAAGTTACATGATCGCCTAAGCTTGTAATCACGCATGGCACATAACTGACTGAATATCACTAATATTTAAAAAATATATATCTTTATTAATATTTTTGTATATTTAAATATAATAAATAATAAACTTAAGGCCACTGATAAGAAGATTCAGCAAACTCGAGAGATGTTAATGACAAACCAGTGGGTTATCATCGATGAGGTAGCATGTTCTCTGCAGATTCAGATCACTGCTCTTTGTTCCTCCTTGTTGCACACTATTAGCAGAGCAGCCATGTTTACACTGTAACAGCAGCAAGGAATCTGTCTATATTTCTGAGATGAGGTATTATGTACAGTATTTACATTAGTCGGACTATTGTCCTCATCTTTGTCGCCATATTTGTCACAACGTTTCGGCCGTTGTACGCTCCGGCCTTCTTCAGGTGGTTGGAATTTCGAACCCTTTATTTCGATCACTGGGGTAGACTCAAGGACACATGGCACAGTGGATAAAGGCGTTGGTTAGATCCAGTGACAGACCCAAAGAGTGTGAGTTCAATACCCGGTTCAGGCAGTGGAGAACTTTCAGAGGGAAAATTACCAGGAGATAACTGATAACTGACATCCATCAAACATGGCTCGTGGAACTAGAACAGTCTACCCCAGTGATCGAAATAAAGGGTTCGGTTCGAAATTCCAACCACCTGAAGAAGGCCGGAGCGTACAACGGCCGAAGCGTTGTGACAAATATGGCGACAAAGATGAGGACAATAGTCCGACTAATGTAAATACTGTACATAATACCTCATCTCAGAAATATAGACAGATTCCTTGCTGCTGTTACAGTGTAAACATGGCTGCTCTGCTAATAGTGTGCAACAAGGAGGAACAAAGAGCAGTGATCTGAATCTGCAGAGAACATGCTACCTCATCGATGATAACTCACTGGTTTGTCATTAACATCTCTCGAGTTTGCTGAACCTTCTCATCAGTGGCCTTAAGTTTATTATTTATTATATTTAAATATACAAAAATATTAATGGCCGAAGCGTTGTGACAAATATGGCGACAAAGATGAGGACAATAGTCCGACTAATGTAAATACTGTAGCAGCAAGGAAACTGGTGTAATCAAGCTCAAACTTCAATTATGTAACCACAATAGTTTAACTTAGAACCAGGCAGTAAAAATGGTATGTCAAAAGGACGTTTTTCCCCTTGACATTACTTACCATGTGCTTTCTCGGTAATTATTATTGTCTTCAGAGGTTATCAGTAGTTGTGCTAGCCCAAAGTTACAAGTCATCGTGACAGAGTTTGGGTATACTGGCCTTGTTCAAAAAAGTAATCATACCAGATTATGCACTCTTTCCCAGAAACTGTAACTAAGATGAACCATATTTTTTATATTTAATGACTTATGGCCACATCACATTGAAACACTGGTCACCATACAATCACCGAAGTTAAGCAATGTCAAGCCTGGTCAGTACCTAGATGGGTGACCACTTGGGAATACAAGGTGTGGTAATCTTAAATATGCTGGTGGTTTAATGGATAATGGCTTGGAATTGTTAATCGGAGAGCTGAGTTACAATTCTTGTTGGCTTCATTATGTTCACTTATGCGCAAATACCCTTGGAAAAGGTATGAATCCACCTCTTCTCCTCCTAGCTATGGGTTAATTAGTAAAATTTGTATCACTTAATCATTATTATCTAAAAAAAAAAATTGTTATAATCTAAAAATATTTTCTGGCTTTAATCTACAAGAGATTTATAAGCTGAAGAAAATGAATCAGTAAATTTGATGTTTAAATTTAATATTAACAAATAATAAATTCAAGGCAAAGGTTTAACTTAGGACCAGGCAGGAAAATGGCATGTCAAAAGAATGTTTTTGTCCTTGACACTGTTATTATTCAGCATTCTTTATTGTCTTAAAAAGTTATGGGACACTTCCCTTTTACACATCCTTTCACCTTTCATTCCTATCTGCTCTCACTCCAAATCTTCTGTAACCCCCTTGCCTTGATCGATCCACTGTCTTTCTCTTTCTCCACATCCTCTCCTTTACCACTCCTATCCGCTCTTCCTCCAACCCTTCTATAACCCCTTGCGTGCTAGTGGCCTCCAGCCTTGCTTGGGGTGATACGCTTAAAAAAAAAAAAAAAAAAAAAAAAATTATCTACATTGTTGCTATTAGGTTGGTGCAAAAATAATGTCGTTCTCTCACATGAAGTTGAACGTCAAAAAACGACATTATTTTTGCACCAACCTAATACTAAACATATTTAGCTTTCTGCACACTGCCTCCTGCTTCTGTGCTAGTTTTATTCCTGATGCTACAGTGTAGACATGGCTTAAATATGTGCTTTTGTTTGGGCTTGAATTCATTTACTTTTCTTATTTTTATTTTAAGGATTTTGAAACTATCTTTATTTATAATTATATAGTGCCCCCCCCACTTTTTTTTTTCTTCCAAATCCCAAACTCTACCTACTGAGCAATCCTGGAGAATATTGAATGCTTTCTGTTGGTTTTCAGATCAATGAGAGTCAGTTTCATAGAAAGAAAATTTGCTGCTGTTACAATATAAACATGGCTGCTCTGCTAGCAGTGTGCACGAAGGAGGAACAAAGAGCAGTGATCTGATTTTTCTGGTTGGAAAGTGTATCAGGAGCTGAAATTCATCAGTGTCTTTTAACACTATACACCAATATTGTAATACTATGTAGAAGTGTGTATGATCCATCAATTTCCATCACTGATGAGAAGATTTAGCAAGCTCAAAAGATGTTAATGGCAAACTGGTGAGTCTTTGTTCCTCCTTGTTGCACACTGCTAGTCGAGCAGCCATGTTTACAAGGTAACAGCAGCAAGAAAACTGGTGTAATCAAGCTCAAACTTTGATCATGTGACCACAATTGTACCAACTATAAGTAGGAGGCAGAGTGACAAACCTAAAGATATGTTATGATGAAAGCCCTGATAATTTTGGACCTACCCTCATATTATTAGAATCTATACTTTCATGGTAATTGTTTGGGTGAGATCTTCACTCTGTTACCTAGAATTTTGAATTCATCAATTTACAATTGAGTCGACTGGATGTAACCATAAATTCTATGCTGAAAGTTTCTTTTCTCACACTTCTTACTTGTGGAACTCTCTTCCGGTTCCATGCTTTCCAGCCAACATCAATCTTCAAAAATTTAAATGCAATGTCAATCTCTATCTACTGTCCTTCTGATTGCTGTTCTTTTGTTCTTGCTCTTTAGTTATGTTTCTGTTTCTAATTCTTCCACACCCAGTAACCTCTTGTCTTGATTGGGGGTGAAACCAATTAAAAAAATAAAAACAAAAAAAAACATAACATATAAAACGGAATTTTATATATATATATATATATATTTTTTTTGCTGTAAATAACCATAACAACCTCAGATTCCTTCTTGTTTTAATTTTCCAACAAGAAACACTATTCTGAACATAAACATTGGCTGAAACTTTCATTGCTTTGTGCTTATGGTAAAATGATTTTATTTATGGCCTTGTCATAAATATCTATAATAAAACAGTAGTAAATGAAATATGTGTTTCATTAGGACTTAAATACAATATTTCTTTTTCAGAAAAAAACCAAGCCCTCCAAAAATCAATACTAGACAAACACCCCTGTTTGATATATTCATCCGATGATGACCTCAAAATGAAATATACGAGAATATAATTGATTAAATGATGACTACAAATCAACATGATGTTAAAATATATTAAAAAAATGACAGTACTAGACTAACACCTGTTTGACGAACTAATCTCCTGGTGACATTAAAATGGAAAAAAAAACATGATAATAAATGATAAAATTATGATAAGAAATCAAAATAATATTAAAATATAAAAAAAAAATTAAATGCAATTACTGAAGAATGACTTTAATATTATTAAGTTTTTTCTAAATATTCCTTATGCATCTCTGATTTATTAATTTACCACTTCCCAGTGTTTAGAACTGCAGCATTATTGATGCCTTGCTTAGAAATACTTTTAAATAATCAGAACTAAATTTCTAATTAGTTATTTATTAAATATTTAAATGTAGTGCATATTTTATTGCAAGAAATACAGCATATATCATTAATGAAAATAATCTATTATATATTGTGCAAGAGTGCAGAATGTAAATAATTTACAACAAATTAAGTATCAGAGACAATATTTCACAGTTTTATTACTGAAATCTATTTGCAGTTCAAACTGTGAATATATAGGTATTTGTTTTTATTTTTAGTATATTTAATAAATGCATATATAGATATACTTTGGTTTTTGAAAAAAAATCCACTTTCCTAATAAATAAATAAATAATAATAATGATGATGATGAAAATATCTCCATATTTAATAATAACAATAATAACTGTATTTAATATTTACCAACCCAAAAAGGAATAGCACTTACATAGATCTGTCTATATTTCTGAGACGAGGTATTGTAACTTTCACCCTATTTACATTGTTCAGACTGTTATCCACATCTTTATTGTCATATTCACGACATTTCGGCCATTGTACGCTTCGGCCTTCTTCAGGTGATATACATTAGAATTTTCATCTGAACCCTTTATTTAGCTCATGTTACTAAAGGGAATCAACTGAAACTGAGATATCCAGAAAAGCATGTCACATAGGACTGGAACAATCTAAACCTCATGGACTAAATAAAGGGTTCGGTTCAAAATTCCAATGTTTATCATCTGAAGAAGGTCAGAGCATACAATGGCTGAAATGTCATAAATATAACAATAAAAATGAAGTCAACACTCTGAACAAAAGTAAATAGTCTAAATACTTAGATATCTAATAAATAATGCTGATAACAATGATAGTGGTAGAATAATAATCAAACAGAATATTAATTAATTTTCATATTTATAATATAGATTTTTTTATTAGCAATAATTATAAAAAGAACTGCATTTTCACATTTTATAAAGAACCTTTTTTTAAAGTAATGACTATATTTAAAAAAAAAGTAATCAATTAATTAGAAATTTAGTTTTGATTATTTAAATGTATTTCTCAACAATGTATCGATAATGATGCAGTCCTAAACAAATCCTTGTATATGTCATATATGGGTTAATACCTTAATGTTGTTTTTTCTTCTTGCAGTTTTTTTTTTAGGTATTGCAGTCTGCCTTTGTAGTAGTAGTAATGGAGAGAGTATTTGTGTGTTGGAAGGGGAAGCCAATCAGAACATTCAAGAAATATGTATAAGAGTGACTGAAAGTTCATGGAATGCATAAACAAGGGTAAGTCCAGTTGTTATCAAATGTTTTTTTCGCATAATCTTCTGTAACTAAAGAAGAAAATCCCGGACAGTGTCTTATGAGAAAGTTAAAAGAAAAAAAATATTTCAAACAGGATTTGATAAATAAAATGTGTTTGTAAAAATCAGTTAATAAATTAGTGTTGAATTTACTTAAAAGTTTTTCAATTTCCGGTGATATGAAGGTAGGAAAAAAAAAAAAAAAAAATGGGATTACTAAAAATGGTAATAAGCAAATTATTTCTTTTCAGACATAAAAGTACATTAGTAAACCATCCGCATTCTGTTTGCATCGTTTTGGTTTAGGAGGGAGTTCCATGTGGACATCTCAAGAATCGTTACTTTGCGAGACAGACTCCTGAGAAAATCTTAACCTCTTCAAGTCTCAAATCAACTGCTATCCACTTTCAAAAGCATCTATTTTGAGTGGCTCTTGGGGCTTGTACTGAGTGAGCAACAGAAAGTTTTGTTTAAATAACTAAAACCCGTTCTTAGCATTGCTGGAATGAACTGATACAGCTGATATATTGACAAGTATGCTCTTGTTTTGTCTTCATTTCTTGGAGGAATAAGTGCCCCCTCCCCAACACACACACACACACACACACACGTTTCTTGCGGATTATACACTAGACAGAGATGGAAGACAGGGGGGTCATTGAAAACATTGTATTAACAACATTAAGAACAACAAGGAAGGTGTTCAATTTTCTGAACGGAATTTTGAAACAAAAAAGAAAATTTGGAAAACGTAATTTTAAAAATGAATGCAGACAACAATAAACTGAGTCAAACAATTTATCATTTTTTTTTCCCCAATTATGTTTCCTTCTGGTTCCATGCAAACATATCAGAGGTAAAAAAAAATAAAGCAAAGAGAGCATAAAAATTATCAACCTAACCAAATGCAAAGAAAAAAAAATGTATCACTTTGCTTATATATATATATATATATATATATATATATATATATATATATACTGGTCTTGTTACCTTCTAATCCCCACACCAGGGATAGAATCCATATTGTATATTGGTCCAGTCGGGATTGCAGATGCATCATCTATATCTACCAACTGCTGTTACCCCATGTGCTGTGTGCACGATGACGACAACTCTTGCTTTGCTGTTTAAACAGTGGATGGGAAGGGCTGAGTGAACAGGAGGGTAAAAATAAACTTTTCTTTTTTGTTTTCCCACTGTTTCAGCCATGGCTGGACGTTTGTTTTTGTTGACCATCGATTTGAGTTAAGCCGCCCCAAGCATACGAAGAGGGAGAATTAATTTGCCTTCACTTCAACTTGAAATATTAATGAATAATTATTTCCTTTCATGTCTTAAGTAACGGGAACAAGGCTTCATAAATTTAGTGAAACTTCACCGATCCAAAATTATTCATATTTGTGAAAGAAAAAATATATTCCGAAGGAAAAATAGAAACATTTATTTTTTTCAGAAACACCTGGTTTTCAAAAAATTATTTTTGTAGTTTGTCATTTTTAGAAAAATGTGCTACTCTTGAGTGTAAAACCGTTTCTTTTATGTGCCATGTTCACTCACGACGTTAGTGATCATGGCTCTCCACAACTTCCTGTACTTTGTTAATTCTTAACAATGTTTGGCACTTTATCACATCTCTCAGGCTCCACACTGCCATCCCTTCAAATGATTTCATTAGATAGTTTACTGTTTCTCTCTGCTTTGCCCTTTTTCAATATATCCTGTGTGTGTTAATTTTTTCAAGCCTTCTTTCCTCATAATGTGTCTCAGAAATTTGAACTCACTTTCTGATTTTAAGTATTAGTGTCTTTCTAGTTTTCTTTAAAATTTCCTTGTCACTCATGAGTTCGGTCTATAGTATTCTCAGCATCCATTGTTAAAACCAAACCACTGTTGCTTCAAATCTTTTCTTCATCAGTAAGGATATTGTCCAGCACTCACACACGAGGTTAGATATGGCATAGCAGTTCAACTCTTTTCAATTAAATGTTCTTCTGTCAATATTTTGCTTAGTTACTGGAAGTCAACTTTTGCTTTGGATTTGTGTGACCTGTTTTTGCTTTCCGTAACTGTGAATTTCCAGGACTTCTTGGGAAGGATAGTGAAGGGGTTTCCTATTGCCTTCTTCTCGGTTTGAAACTTAGTGTTCCGTCTTTTAGGCTGGTTGCTTATCCATTCCTTTAATATGTGTGAATTGCCATGACTTCTTGGGAAATACAGTGAAGTGGTTTACTATTGCTACCATGGTTTTAAATTCACAGTCATCATTTTCCTACACTGGTTGTTTTCCAAAATTACGGAACCCAGTTTTTCCCTGCTATTTAGCCCGTAACCTGTAAGATAGATTTATGCTTTTCCTGAGGGCATTAATACAAAATTAAATGTGGCAAACTAAGCCAGGATTTGAACACTGATCACCAATTTCACTTTCTATGCAGATACCCACACATCCCTATCACTAATTGTTTGTGATCTTGAACTTATGATCTACTGGAGACCATTTGACTCCTTTTGCACAAAGTAATATTGATAGTATGACAAAGAAAACAATTACAGTATTTTCCTCCTGTACAGACACGTTTGGGTCAAACATACACTGCAGATAAGGAAAGACATGCTTTAATCCCAATATCCCTAACTTCCTGAATATATATATATATATCTATATCATGTTAACACTAGACACACCTGTGGAGTATAAGGCCACAGCTTCATCAAACTAGGTATTGCTATGAAGGTTTCCATAAAAAGTAGTTTTTGTAGGGTGGAGTTGCTAGCTACATGCCAAGCTAGTTTTGAATTCATAATTGCCAACCAAAGCTAGAGAGCTCAGTCTACCCTGTTATTACCTTCTAGCTGTTGGTGGGGGAGAAGAAGGGTTGGATTCATACCATTTGAAGGGTATTTATGCAAAAGCCTCGGTTGGAATTTGAAATCAAATTGCCAATCCCAGTTACCATATTGATAGCTACTATACTACATGCACACACACACACACACACACACACACACACATATATATATATATATATATATATATATATATATATATATATATATATATATATATATATATGCACATTTCATTAAAAACGACTGACAAGGTGCTTTTATTTAGCTTTTTATATAATTTCTCGTGTGATCTAATAAAGTTTTTCTTTTCAGATGATAAATTATATAAAAACTGTCCGAATGTTCTTTTTATCCGAGCGCTTTCGGCTATACATTCAGGCATTTCCAAGGATTATACAGTGTAACCCGGATATATAAGAGAGTTGTCGGGACCGGAGAAGAAGTGTCTTATATCCGGGTTTCTCTTATACCCGGGTCTGGTCTATTTTGTTTTATTAACACAGGCTCTAATTTGGGACCAGAGACAATCTTTCTTATATCCGGGTTTCTTTTATATCCGGGTTACACTGTATTTCAACTGTTAGAATTAGAAATAGTTTGTTATATGCATGTTTTATAAAATGAAATGTGCATGAAAGAAGGATTGCTGCCTAAATACACAAATTATATATATATATATATATATATATATATATATATATATACACATACAGGTAGTAATCCAAGTGAATCCTATTAACACAATATTAAATATTATGTATTAAAACTGATTCATACATAGAGCTCAGTGTTTTTAAATAAACAGAGCAATATATTTCATACAATTGGAATTAAGATACCATTATGTAAATGATCATTTTCACCTTGTAAAATTAAATTTACAACATTTTTCACACAGTCAATGGATGATAAATTATTGAAATAAAAAAAGGCCAAACAGGGGAAAGAAAGAAATTGGAAAAAAAGATGAAGAATAGAAAGGAAGGGAAGGTAGCAAAAGAAAATAGGACGTAGTGTAAGTCTTCATATGAGCGGTGATCAGAGGAGAAAGGAAGGGAAAAAGAAGGAAAGTAGGGAAGAGATGACCTATTTATTAATACCCAGTAGTAATCAGACAGTAGTTAAGACTTAAAAGAACCTTCAGAAATTAATGAAACAAAAACAAATTATATAAAATAATAAGAGATAAACGCCAAAAATGTGAAAGAGAGATAAATCAGAATGAAAAAGTATTAAAATAATCAATATATCAGAAAAAAATTTAAAGATATAAAAAAATTGATGGTGGGATAATATCTATCTTAGGATTAATACATTTAGATCAACATATTTTGAATTAAACTTATATTAATTAATACCCATCCATAAAGAAAAAATTAATATTTGAAATTTAATAGAAAATATAAAAAAAACCCAATAAGAGTAGGATAAAATAAAAATTAACCCATAAAATTGAAAAAAAATGAATGAAAGGTACCTTTGGAATAAGGGAATTAAAGAGTGCTTTTAGGATTAATAGATAACATTATTTAATTAACAAAAATTTTTTAAATTAATATAAAATATTACAAAAAAAAACAAAATTAAAATATTTAGTTCAAAAATAAAAACAAAAATATAAAAAACTCTTAAATATTATACTAAGATAAATATTCAAATGCGACTTCATATATATGAAAAAAATGATTATAAATGATTAAACTGATTACAAATCAAAATAATGTCTAAATATTTAAAAACAAATTCACTCATGGGAAACAGGGCAAACACTAACTGAGCAGTACTAAAATATGAATGATATTCCAAGACATGGACAGTGGAAAGAGAACAATCTTCCCCATAAATTAAATAAAGTGTTCAGTATAAAATTCCTTGAAGGTTATTTGGATCAACAGATACCTGAAGAAGGTCACAGATTGCACAACAACTGAATCTTTGTGACAGTAACAACAAAGATGAGGATATTAGTCTGAAGGTAAACTTTGCAAATAATGATAACTCTTCATACCAGAAATTCAAACAGAAAACTTTGGGCAAATTTTTACTCAGAACATATTACAGCCTCTCTCCTGAAATAATTATTTCATTTCATGTATGAAATGCGTATGCAAACATAACAACTACTATGAGAGTTCTTTTTATATATTTCACACTCCTCACTGGTCTCTTGAACAGGAGTAAAGGTTTATCCCTTGTTTCCTGTTGAGGATAAGGGTTCCGGTTCTATACTTCTGATGTCTCTGTCTGAACTCTGAAATTTTATTTTCTATTTTTTTAATGTTTTTATTTATTTATTTATTATATTTTCCTTCAATAGGAGAGGTTCACCTATCATCCAATTCACACTCCTCTTTTGAACAGGAGTAGAGGTTTATCCCTAGCTTCCTGTTTAGGATTGGGATTTTTGGTTCCTTCTAAAGTCTTCTAATTCTCTTTCACTCCCAGCAGCCCATTGTGTCTGACTGGCATTATCACCTTGCTTGGGGTAAACCGATTAATATATATGTGTGTGTGTGTGTGTGTGTGTATGTGATAAAAAACATACATGCACGCACAAAAAATTTTATGGCTGTATAAATATAATTCTTCTGCAGGTGTTATAAATACAGTGCACAATGTTATGAGACAGCGATATTAGTATATAGTAGTGAATATACATAATATCTAACATGGATAGCGCGACTTGGAGTTTCATGCAGTTGCTGCAATTTGCACCTGAAGATTGCAGCAAAAGAATGAAACTGAGTCATGCCATCCATGTTAGATATTATGTATATTCACTAATACATATATATATATATATATATATATATGTGTGTGTGTGTGTGTGTGTGTGTGTGTGTGTGTGTGTGTGTGGTGTATGTATATGTGTATATATATATGTATGCATGATCACTTGATAAGACACCAGAAGTGTTGAAACAAAATAGCTATTTTTGTAGTGATTTTATAACATATTTATGTTATAATTTTTTAATAAATTATATTTGCTCTACTCTGTATTGAGCACTCTTTTAAGAATAGTATTTTTGGTTATTGGAATTTATTCCATATACACTAATCCTATACGTGTGTGTGTGTGTGTGTGTGTGTATATATATATATATATATATATATATATATAGTTTATTTAGTTTCTTTTTCTTTGTTTTCATCACTTTTGTTATTAAATATCCCACATTGTAAAAATACAAGATCTGCCAAGAAAAGTGAAATGTTGTAAGAACCTGGGCAAATGGATAATCTAGAGATTAAAGCACTTTCTATACACATTCCTCTTAGTAAATTGCTTTCTCTTTTAATTTAATTAGCATTTATTAAATCAAAATTATGTTCAGACCCATTACAGGGATCAACTAATGCATTGAGTGTATTGTTTTGTAAAGGATCCCTCTTATGTTCATGTAATCTTATTTAAATTCTTCAAAGTTTCTCCTTACTATTATTTGTGGCAATTATTACAGGTGATAAATTCATCCTTCAAGTTTTAGCATATTATTATTTTGTTTTGTTCTGACTACATCTTTTCTTGTTTTAAAAGTAGTTGTATCAAATTTATGCTTAGATAAATTCTTTTCAATTGTAGTTGTGATAGAGTTGGTAGCTAGAATAATATATTTTGATTTTTGGGTCTGCCAGAATGGCTCCCTCCTCTATTTTGAAATATTTTACAAGCCTTTTGTTTTGCATTGAACAGGAAATAAGTGTCCATCACAAATCAACTAAGAAAAATGATCTCATGATTTTCTATTTCCATCATAACAACAAAATAAAATCTGTAATAATTATCGGATTCTATTTAAGAGCACTCAGAATTTGTAGCTTTCAATATTTATATGAAGTGGAGAAATACATTGAAAATACTTTTAAACTTCTCCACTAGCCTAATTATTTTAGATTAATAATAAGATAAATCTTGAAGGAGAAATTTGTCATTAGTTTTACCATATATATATATATATATATATATATATATATATATATATATATGTATATATATATGTATATATGTATATATATATGTATATATGTATATATATATGTATATATGTATATATATATGTATATATATATATATATATGTATATATATATGTATATATGTATATATATATGTATATATATATATATATATGTATATATATATGTATATATGTATATATATATGTATATATATATATATATATGTATATATATATGTATATATATATATATATATGTGTGTATATATATATATATATATATATATATATATATATATATATATATATATATGTATATATATATATGCAAGTTTCATTAAAAACAACAGACAAGGTACTACAGTTAAGTTTTTTATTTAATTTTTCTTGTGTACGAACAAGAGCTTTCTTTGCTGGACAAAGGGTGTGTAAGAACTGTCCAAATGTAGTAGTACCTTGACTGTCGTTTTTAATGAAACTTGCATAAAAGAAGGATAGCTGCCTAAATATACAACTATATATATATATATATATATGTATATATATATACATATATATATATATACATATATATATATATGTATATATATGTATACATACATATATATATATATATATATATATATATATATATATATATATACATATACATATATATATATATATATATATACATATATGTATATATATATGTGTGTATATATATATATGTGTGTATATATATATATATATATGTATGTATATGTGTATATATATATATATATATATATATATATATATATATATATATGTATGTATATATATATATATAAAAAAACAAGGACTTGCTTGTACACATGGAATTAAAACAGATTTGAACAAAATAAATGTCAATTTTTTTTTTATACCCTTAGGATCCTTTCGACCAATGCTTTTTCCAAAGTTATTCATTGGCAATATACAAACACAATAAAGAAACATTAATAATCTCCAAGAAATCACAGAGTGGTTTTCAACTGTGAAGAATTCTTAAAAGTCTTGTTTTATTGTCAAATGCTGTGTAAACACAGGTTGTTTTGACTTTCAGTGTGTAGCAGTCGCTTCTAAATTTGCATGATGGTCACTTGGTTCTTGTTCTTGCAGGGAGACAGGCAAATTTTGACCTTCAATCAACCGTAAGGAACGTATAAAATGCTCCTTTTGTTTGCATAGGCTCGGCTGGTAGAATTTGATATACAAAGCCTCACGACTCTAAGAATAACTTTTTGAAAATGCATTGGCTGAAAAGATCTGAAAGGCATAAAAAAAATTATGTTTATTTTCTTCAAATCTCTCTCACTCTGTACATATATATATATATATATATATATATATATATATATATATATATGATAGTTGTATATTTAGGCAGCAATCCTTCTTTAATGCAAGTTTCATTAAAAATGACAGACAAGGTACTACGGTTAAGTTTTTATTTAATTTTTCTTGTGTACGAACAAGAGCTTTCTTTGCTGGACAAAGGGTGTCTAAGAACTGTCCAAATGTTTTACTTAACCGTAGTACCTTGTCTGTCGTTTTTAATGAAACTTGCATATATATATATATATATATATATATATATATATATATATATATATATGCAAGTTTGTTTGAAGATCAGAAAAGTTCTTTGTTTCTTTTTTCTGTGTTATGCTCCTTAGTCACCACATGTCCAACTAGAAATTTAATGCATGCATACATGCAAATACAGACATACATGCACCTTCCATTTCTTTTACCTACCATTTTCAGAACTTAGACACACAGAAACTGAGACATAAACCAAAAATGCCCACTAGAATTCAAATACACACATGCAATGACACAAATTGTGAACATGTGATATCTCTCTCCAACCAATGAAAATAGACAGCATAAAATTTGAAATATCAAAACATTTTTCACATTCTTCCACATTCCCCAAAATTTCTATAAATTAGTGAATCATGTCAAATTTATAAAGATTTTCATATTTTTCCTTATTTAATAATTCTGGATTTAATTCATATTTTTCAATTTATATATATATATATATATATATATATATATATATATATATATATATATATATATATATATATATATATATATATATATTTTTAATGGTCGTGGACATCTATTTCCTGTTTTGTTCGTGTTTTTGTGTTTATATATCTAAATATGTCTATGTGTTTGTGTATTATAATCTGATTGTGTATGTATTGTCTTTTGCAAGATTTCACCCTCCCCTCCCCATATCATCATTTCAAATCTGACTAAGCTGTAATGAAGCTTAGAAGAACATTAGATTTTAATGTTTATTCTGACTGAATTTTTGGCCGTTCAATAAAAACAAAATAAATAACAAAACACATGCATTTTTTACTCAGCTTTTTACTAATATTTTAAACTTAATACAGATTAAATTTAAAATTGGTAATTTTTAATTTTCAATTTTATAGTAAAATTTAATATTAATTAATCAGAATGATTTCTATTTTAGACTAACCCTAACATTAAGGCATTCAAGCTTTTTGAATTCTCATTTACTTGTATTTTGATTGGTCATTGCAGATTATGTAACAGCATTTCCCCTAGCAAGGGGTGTTTAATTGATTTGAACCTTTTAAAACCCTTTATTCTACATTCAACGCCATCACTTGATA
>OZ038485.1:54569169-54651669 GCA_964036315.1 Acanthosepion esculentum
TATATATATATATATATATATATATATTTATATATATATACTTTCATAAAAAAACACCCAATTTTTTTCAGTTATTTTATCCATATATTATATATATATATATATATATATATATATATATATATATATATATATATACACATATATATGGGAGAGAGAGAGAGAGAGAGAGAGAGATTTTTATGTGTGTACAGGCAGATATATTCACATATGCATTTATTTACACTTATTATCGACCAATCAGTGACTGATGCTCTAACAAATCCAGGAATTTTCATCGGTAAATATCTGACTTATTTACAGGAAATCATAACGAAACTTGAAAGATGTCCAATTTCTTTATCAGACAAGACGCTCCATTAACCCTTTATGTTGTTAGAATATCTATAAAAAGCAAAAAGCAAAATCTATCTCAAATTGTCTGAAGGTTATTTTTATCAACAGCACCATTATAATAATTCATTATTATTATTATTATTGCAAATCGTTTATTTCTGGTCTTTTCATCTCAGATGACATTTGCTGAGACAGTGTTGAGTCTGGTACCTGGTCATAAAAGCCATCTCAAAATATTTTTAAAATATTGCTTCTGGAAATCTACAATCTCTATTTTTAGTCTATTAAAGTGCTTCAGCTGATATTAACTAAGTTATCTTTATAGAACTGTGATGCCAAAATTTAGTTTTATTTAAGAGCATTAAATAAATATTTTGCAAGAATTGAATTACTTAGGATGCATGCTACAAATAAGATTTGAGCGACAGTATTATAATATTTGCTGACCTATATTATACAAATAGATCTGTATAACAGTTAGTTTAGTTTATATTCACTTAGCACTAAAGCACTTGGGAAAGGCATGAATCCATGTCTCCCTAGACTCAGTTCCATCCCCAGACATCTAGACAAGAGATATCATGACAGCCGTGCCATGATCATTGATAGAAGAGAGTGAGCATTTTGGCTGAACCATCGTCCCATAACACCTGCGGAAGTAGTCATCTTCTATGTGCTGTGTCTCATTTTGCTTATGGGCGATCACGGGTCTCCATCACTTCAATTCTTTGTAGCTGTTAGCAATGTTTGTCTTTTTTACTATCCTTTCAACTCCCTTTTCAGCCATTCATTTGTACAAGCTCGTTAGATAAGTTTACTTGTGGTTTCCCTTTGCTTGTCTTGCCTTCAGTATGTCTTGTCAGTGTCAAATTCCCCAAGCCTTCTTTCTTCCTGATGTGTCCTAGAAATTTAAGATATCTCTTTCTGATTCTGATTATAAGTATTTGTTTGCATTTTCCTTTAAATATTTTTGTGTCCTGTTTACCACCTCAAAATGATAAGATAGAAGCATTTAAAAGTTTGTTTAGGCTGGTTAATTTAAGGACATATCAAACCCAAAATTTTAGACAAATTCAACAGATGCATGCTGGGATTTCTTCCTAAGCAATAAAAATGAAAAATTCTTGGTCTCTACATTTTTGTTCTTTCTTTCCTTGTAGTCAGAATGCTATAACCTTTTGATTGTTTCCCTTTTGAGTGTGAGCAGACGATTCTCAATGTGTGTAGCTTTTGCCTAATTGCTGCTTTGCCTAGTTTTGGTTTGCATATATATATATATATATATATATATATATATATGTATGTATGTGTATATATATATATATATATATATATATATATATATATATATATATATATATATATATATGTTTTCTTAGTATTATTTTGCCCTATTCCATTTCTTCTCCTTCTTATTTGTTTATTGAGAACTTTGTCAATTACACTTAAACATGCCCAGTTATTCCCCTGGTTATGGATCCCACACACTTCCACAGCAATTATTCCACAAATCTGCAGAAGACTGGAGGGCTCACTGGTTGAAATGCTGTGATAATAATGGAAAAGATTAGGATATTAGTCTGAATTTTGAAAATGGATATAATGATAACTCCTTATCCCAGAAATTCCAACAGAAATCATAGCAATTTAATTCCAGAATCTTTAAAACCAAAATGACTGGAAAACAGTCATTTCAAAGAAGTCAAACCATAATATTGTTCTGCCAAGGGAAAATATTTTTATTGCTTCTTGTTTCAAGCATGTATGACAGCCAACTTAGCCTAATATAATTTGTGTTATGACGTTACTTGACATAGAATTAGTGGTGCTTGTCAGCAATGTTACAACATCTCCACATCTCAAAAAAGACATTAAGCCAATTAGACCATGCCAAAACTCTAAAATAACTCATTAAGCAAAATCCCAATGATTTGTGGAAGAGATCATTTAAATTTTAATTACTTATAATGATTAACAATTTTATTTTAATTCTATATTACAAGGGCTGACCAAAAACTATTGGGACAGGTGCTATAAAAAGAAAACTACAACACATTTAATCTCCTTTGAAGTTCACTATTGACATTATTTGGACTATTGTCCTCATCTTTGTCGCCATATTTATCACAACGTTTCGGCCGTTGTATGCTCCGGCCTTCTTCAGGTGGTTGGAATGTCGAACTGAACCCTTTATTTTACTGGCTGGGGTAGACTGTTCTAGTTCAGCATGCCATGTCTAATGGATGTCAGTTATCTCCTGTTAATTCCCCTCTCCAAGTTCTCCACTGCCGTAACCAGGTATTGAACTTACACTCTTTGGGTCCTGTCACTGTGCCATGTGTCCTTGAGAACACATAGCACAGTGGATAAAGGTGTTAGTTAGATCCAGTCACAGGACCCAAAGAGCGTGAGTTCAAGACCTGGTTAAGGCGATGGAGAACTTGGGGAGGGGAATTAACAGGAGATAACTGATAGCTGAATCCATTAGACATGGCACGTGGAACTAGAACAGTCTACCCCAGTGAGCGAAATAAAGGGTTCAGTTCGACATTCCAACCACCTGAAGAAGGTCGGAGCATACAATGGCGAAATGTTGTGATAAATATAGTGACAAAGATAAGGACAATAGTCCGAATAATGTAAATAGTGTACATAATACCTCATCTCAGAAATATAGACAGATTTCAAGAATTATTATCAAGAAAATGTTTTCCAAATTCGAGAAAAGTGTTAGTATTTGAATAAATGAATAAGTATTAAACTTTTCGTCCCACATTAGATAAAAATGCTTTATTAGTTTTATTACAATTTTCTACTTCTTATTTTATAATTAGGCTTCTCAACCCCAAATAAAAAAAAAATAAGTGAGAAGGACTTAGCTCAGCTGAAGAAGAAATGAGGGTCTGCTTATCGTGCATTCCACCAAACTTTGTAGAAAGCATGAAAAACCACCGGGCACATGTTTCACACTAAATAAGCTGCACAAATAGTTGAATAGAAACATTGAAATAAAGTTCATATTTGTGTGTGTATTTCTTTGAAATACATGATTTTTATTTCATAATATTTAAATGTATACCCTTTAAAAATTTTGCTAAGAGTGCTGTGATATTTTCATTTACTCCTAGGTGGTGGGCCATTGCTTAAAAAGGTTGGGAAACACTGTTCTAGATGATGAAGCAAAATTTCACAAGCACTTCTAAATTATCCATTTAAATTGCTTTCTTGTATGGAGTGGGTTAAGGGATGATAGTGTTTACCAGATGGGCAATGGCACCTGTTCTGCTTGGAGAGGGCAAGCAACTACAGCAATAAACAGGCCGTATGTTCACTGATGCCTCTCTCACTCTTTTCTTAGCTTGATGCTTTCCGCTATTAATAGATTTAATCATGTATTCTGTTTTCCTTCACCAATAACCGCAGCTATTTACACTACCTGATTACTTCAGGTAGCTTCCTTTCGGATATTAATTGGTCAGCACACAACTGGGGCAATGTATATATGAGTTTGCCGAAGATGTTTTTGCCACCCCATAACCCATGCAAGCTTACTGTACAAATATCTCATTGTTATAAACTCACCTGCACGTACATAATTTCTTTTCATATTAACATTAAAAGAGCAATTAGATTCTTATAGGTTAAAATCATGCAGTTCTCCAGAATCCATCTTATTACTTAACAAACAACATAAACCGAGATTATACAGATGTATATTAACAAAGAGTAAGATACCATGTGGTCTAATCCTCTTAATGGTGCCAAATCTCTTAACAGTGCCATCTATATAGTTAAGTCAATAAGTCATTACTATTTGTTTACTTTTTCCACACCTCTAACTTTGCTTATATATATATATATATATATATATATATTTATTTTAAATAAAAACAGACCACTTTAAGGTTCCATGTAATAAATTATTTCACCACAGCCCTTTTAAAGGACCGCGGATCATCAGGCTTTACTTCCAAAGGTTGAAACGAAAAAAAAATTATTAGCTCTGATTTACATTGAGCTCTCTGGATTTTATCCTCCTTGGGTCTACCCATACGGATTACCTAGTTTTTCGTAAACTAAATATATATATATATATATATATATATATATATATATTTACTTGAATTTAGTGTATAGGAGCAGCAGATCATTATTCAAACATATATTGTTAAATATAACAGACAACAAATGCCTTATGTTTGTCGATGATCCATTCTAAGCTTCGTAAAGTGGCTTTAGTTTCAGGAAAAAATAAAGGCAAAAACTGTCCATTTGGATAATATTTTATTATGCTGTTCAATGATCGAAGCTTTTGGCTCACATTAGATCAATGAACAGTATAAAATAATATCCAAATGTTGGACAGTTTTTGTCTTTATTTTCTCCTGAAACAACAGTCACTATATGAAGATTAGAACGGCTCATCATCAAACATAGACATTCATTGTCTGTTATATTTAACAATAGTTGTTTGAATATATACTTACATAAATCATTAGAAATTATTCTTTCATTCATATTGAATATATATAGTCTAAAAATCAAATAAAAATGGGCAAATAAATCTAGCAAGAGAAACAAACAAATTAAACTCTTCGTTTTCTATAAAAAAAGTCTTCTAAGAATCAGCAATATCATTGGTCCTGCTCTTGTACTTCAGTTCAGTTACTTTTCATGTGACTTTTCTAAAAATACTTTCCCAGTAATTGTTCAGGTGAACTCTTCATTATGGTACCTAGATTTTTTTAATTTAAGCACGGTACTAGACTGGCATTGAGATCATCAATTTAGAGTTGTATTGGCTAGATATAACCATAAATCCTATGTTAAACTGTAAATTTATTTCCATCTACCAGCCTGAATATTTGAGAAATCTTGTTAGGAAAATATTCAGGTCGGCAGATGGAGATAAATAAATATTCTGTTTAATAAATAAATAAAAGCAGAGCATCTATTCAAATATGGGTATCCATTAAAAATAACATTTAAGCAATAAATCAAAACATATATATAAGATGTGGCTCTTGGGATACTGTTCCCTGGGTATTTACATACTTGGCGGAGTATCACTACGGAACGGGGTGAGTAGCAGTGCTATATCAAGTCTAGTCCGTTTCTTTTTCATCACTAAAATCTGTGGTACAGTTGGTATGATGTTTGCATTGTATCGAAATGGTCTTGGTTCAATTCGCGGTAGTGGATGCACACTGCTGATGAGTCCCCAAAATAAAACAAAATGACCGTCCAGTGCTTTCTGTATTCTGTTGAGGATTGTTATTATTATCGCTGAATTACTATATATGATTACTCTAAATCTCCAAAATTTCTTCACTTATATATATATATATATATTTAAATAAAATTCTTTGAAAATAATAAAATGACATTGAGGTTTTACTTGTCTTTTTCTTTTATTAACAGTGATATATGTGAACACATTTGATTGCACATACATATCTATCTATAATAGATATATATATATATAAATATATATATATCTATTAACAGTGATATATGTGAACACATTTGATTGCACATACATATCTATCTATAATAGATATATATATATATAAATATATATATATCTATTAACAGTGATATATGTGAACACATTTGATTGCACATACATATCTATCTATAATAGATATATATATATATAAATATATATATATCTATTAACAGTGATATATGTGAACACATTTGATTGCACATACATATCTATCTATAATAGATATATATATATATAAATATATATATATC
This sequence comes from Acanthosepion esculentum, assembly GCA_964036315.1. Lineage (NCBI taxonomy): Eukaryota > Metazoa > Mollusca > Cephalopoda > Sepiida > Sepiidae > Acanthosepion > Acanthosepion esculentum. Next base: position 54,575,266 of record OZ038485.1, read on the forward strand.
TATTAACAGTGATATATGTGAACACATTTGATTGCACATACATATCTATCTATAATAGATATATATATATATAAATATATATATATCTATTAACAGTGATATATGTGAACACATTTGATTGCACATACATATCTATCTATAATAGATATATATATATATAAATATATATATATCTATTAACAGTGATATATGTGAACACATTTGATTGCACATACATATCTATCTATAATAGATATATATATATATAAATATATATATATCTATTAACAGTGATATATGTGAACACATTTGATTGCACATACATATCTATCTATAATAGATATATATATATATAAATATATATATATCTATTAACAGTGATATATGTGAACACATTTGATTGCACATACATATCTATCTATAATAGATATATATATATATAAATATATATATATCTATTAACAGTGATATATGTGAACACATTTGATTGCACATACATATCTATCTATCTATAATAATGCTTCTCCCGTCAAACTCGACGTATGAGAGCCAGACAGATCAATTCCCAGAAACTGAAAGCCGGACAGCCACACAAGAATTGATTATAGTGGTGAAGGCTTTGTGCAGGGCCATCCACACTTTTTGGAGAGACGAATACAGGGACCTGGTGCAACGAATGCCACAAGGTCCCCAAACGACCCTCCGCAGGTTTTGAATTCAGAGTTGTCCTTCTCCTAGACCAGTTGCCGTCCAAGGCTATAGAACCCAGTCTGTCCTGCTATTTACCCATAGATGGAGGGAGAAGAAGAGGATTCACACCTTTCCCAAGGGTGTTAGCACGTAAGTGAATGTAATGGATTCGACTGGAATTCGAACTCAGCTCTCCGATTCCTCAACCCAAGCCGTTATCCATTACTCCACCGTGCCTCCTATCTATCTATCTATAATAGATATATATATATATTTATATATATATATCTATTATCTGTTAATATATATATCTATTATCTGTTAATAAAAGAAAAAGACAAGTAAAACCTCAATGCCATTTTATTATTTTCAAAGAATTTTATTTAAAATTTTTTTTATTTTAGATAATTTTATTTAATGCCATTTTCTTTTTTCTTTCATTAATATTGTTTTTACAGATACATTTATTTATATCTGAATTTTTACATATATATCACTGTATGTATGTCATAATGTGTTTTACTAAAGGCCACCTAACAGTGAAACTCTTCATTTCAAATTTTGTTGTTCTACTGGGAGTATAGAATTTAGGTGTCAGTTTGGTTTTGCGGTAGTTTGCATTTCTAGTTGGCTTAAGAAATTTTTGCTTTTTACATTTGGAATAACTTTAGCTTATTTAATTGAAATAAGATTTATTTTATTTCCAATTACTATTATTTTATGATTTCATCATAAAAAAGTTTTTTTCTGTGTTTGAAACTCATTTAAAAAATGTAATTTAGCAAACTTGATCTTGTTATTTGAAATTAATTTAACATTTTTCACTTAAAGATAATTTAATATTCTATTCTGTGAAATTTTTATTCATAAAAGCAAATACACTAATGTTCAACTTTCTTTATTTTTGCATAAGCCGTATTTCTGTTCCTAACAAATATAATAAATTATGTTGATATATGTTTATACTGAAATATAACAATTTACTTGATTTAAAGAAATAATTTTATTAATCCAATTTGTTCTAGTCTTTCATATTATAAATGTTACAAAGTCTCTCTCAAGAATATTAATTTTGGTAATGTTTGATTTTTAACAGACTTTTTACTATGATATTCTTATTCATAACAATAAATATATTGATGATAAAATCTTTTATGAGTAATTTGTGTTTTTCTTTCTGAAAGTTATTTAAAAAAGAATATGTTGAATTTTACTTTAGTTTACTGCTAAAAAACGAAATAGGAGCAAAACTGATATTTCAGTCTACAAAATTAACGAAAAATCATTTGTTAAGAATGTTGTTATCCAAAGTTGTTATATATATATTTTTTTTAAGCTTATCACCCCAAGCAAGGCTGGAACCACTAGCACGCAAGGGGTTACAGAAGGTTTGGAGGAAGAGCAGATAGGAGTGGTAAAGGAGAGGATGTGGAGAAAGAGAAAGACAGTGGATCGATCAAGGCAAGGGGGTTACAGAAGATTTGGAGCGAGAGCAGATAGGAATGAAAGGGGGAAAGGATGTGGAGAAGGGAAGTGGATAGATCAAGGCAACTGGAGATGTCGATTGACGTTACACTTAAATAGTTGGAGATTGTATTTGTCAGGGAAACAGGAATAAGGAAGGGAGTTTCACAGGCGAGATGTGCGAGACATGAAGCTATTGGAGTAGAAGAGACGTCTACATCTAACAGTTTTAACGATGAAGTGGTGGGAACGGGATGCCAGCCTCGTAGCACGTTTAAATTCATGAGGCCTAGGAACCAGCGAAAGCAGCTCCTCGAAGCAATTACCGTGAAAGTATTTGTAAAAAAGACAGAGCGAGGCAACGTCGCGTCTGTGAGAGAGCGACTGCAGACGAGATGACAGATCAGGGCCAATTACATTGCATATCCGTCTCTGGATCTTATCAAGAATATAGGAATAAAGTGTCACTGCCGACATTTGAGTTTGAATATAGATTGCCAGTGATTCCCCTCTGTCCTGTGAGGGTCAAATTCTGCAATCCCTTTTTCCTTATTACATGTTCCAGACATTTCAATTGGCTCTTTGATTCTCAGTATAAGCATCCTTGATGTTTCCACAGGAAGAAATGGCAACCTACTGTGGAAAAAATCTGCCTCATCAATCATATATCGAAAGATACATGATTGCACATACATATCTATCTATCTATCTATAATAGATATATATATATTTATATATATATATATCTATTATCTGTTAATATATATATCTATTATCGTTATGTTTCATTATTATCTATTTGATCTGTTTATTTATTTGTTTATTTACATTTATTTGTTTATTTACATGGCTTTTTTTATCAAAGGGTTTTTCTCAATAATTATTCGGCTGAGTTTTTAAGGCTTTTAAATTATGGACTTAATTTGTTTAAATCTATTTATTAATTATTTAATGCGAAAATCATTTGATGATGACAGAACACTGTTAACTCATGTCTATGGTTTAGTAACTTTTCACTATTTAGAAATCTAATGATGGGCAGTTTTTCATGTAGGCACAGAGGGCATGGGTCATCCCAGGTTTTACAAGTTCTAGTTCTATTTATTATTTTCCATTTTACTTTCGGTGTATATGCAATATATATATTTAAATAAAATTCTTTGAAAATAATAAAATGGCGTTGAGCATTAATATATATCTATCTATCTATCTATCTATCTATAATAGATATATATATATATAAATATATATATATATCTATTATAGATAGATAGATAGATATGTATGTGCAATCAAATGTGTTCACATATATCACTGTTAATAAAAGAAAAAGACAAGTAAAACCTCAATGCCATTTTATTATTTTCAAAGAATTTTATTTAAAATTTTTTTATTTTAGATAAATTTTAAAGTGTGTATTGTGTATGGCACTTAACTGACTGACTGAATGCCAAAATTTAATTTTCTTGGAAGTAATAAAAATATGTATTATTCTGCTTTCACAATTGAATACATGGTACCTGATACTCAGCTTTTGTGCATATGCATGTTTGCGTGGACATGAGTACTAGAGATATGTGTGTCTTATTTTGTTGAAGTTATATTTTGGAATACAGTTGAATTTAAGTAATTGTAGGATATTATATGGACTAATGTCATGAAAGTTCCTCGATGTCAGTTGTTTGGTAGCTGATTTGGGGGAAGTTGCTACAATTTCTTCGTACGTGCACATTGTTGCTAATTTTAACATAAAAATGTATTACTGATATTTTTATGATAAAGTAGTGTTTTGTTCTTTGTTTGGGGGGGTTCCCTATTTCATCATAGCTGGGACCCTAAAAGGTGCTACCACCCCGGGTCAGGGTGGACCTGGGAACAACAACAATTAAGAGGGGGTTTCACACTCCTCAAAACCTCCAGTCTCTCAATCAGAAGCCTTGCTGCCAGATGTAGTTTATCCTTATGCTGAGGATTAGTATAAATGGTAATCTATTATTTATCTGCACTATGGCAGAGCGTAATGGTCGTCCTAACTAAGGCATGAAGGAACAAGAAGAATTATAATGTGGTATTATTATATAATCATTCAATAATCAATAATAAAAAAGTCACATTTGGCATAAACAAATCTGACATAATGAATAATAATAAAATTTGATAATCAAACATTGCTTGGTATTTTTTGTATATAGTTTGACATGTTATCGTCATTTAACAAGTAACTGAGACAAATAATGTTACTCTTGCTACTTTTATCAGAACACTTTGGCAACTGCATTCTTGTACCTTCCTCAGATACATAATTTATCAATTATTTCATTAGAAATAAAGAGGAGAATGATAAACTTATGTAATAGCAGCCCTCCTATATGGCAGTCAATGCTGGACAATTTCTTCACAGATGAAAAAGAAACTTAAGGCAACTGAGATGTGGTCCTACAGAAGGATGCTGAGAATACTATGGATTGAATATTTGAATAATGAGCAAGTTTTAAGAAAGATGGAAACATAAAGGATACTTATACTGAGAATCAAAGAGTCAGTTGAAATGTCTGGAACATGTAATAAGGAAAAAGGGATTGCAGAATTTGACCTTCACAGGACATACTGACAGAGAGGAAACAGTGAGTAATCTGCCTAACAAGCTTGTATGAATGGGTAGCAGAACAGGGAGGGATGGTGAAAAGACAGAACTTACTAAGAGTTACAAAGGATATGAAGTTGTGGAGACCCCAAAAGATCAGCTGTTAAACTCTGATCATCTAGATTGAAGTAGACAATGTTTTCTTTCTGAAATATCATTAAAAACTCGTCCAGTTCACACTTCTCCGTAGTCTTTAGAACAGCAGTAGAGGTTTATCACGTGTTTTCCTGTTTAGGATTGAGTCTCAGGTTCCTTCTAACAATCTTTTCATTCTCTTTCACTCCCAGTAGCTCCTTGAATCTTAGTGACATTATCACCTTGAATGGGGTGAACTGATAAAAAACAAAATCTAAAATTGAACAGCAATTTGAATTTTTTTTTAATAAAATAGCTACTGAATTTTTTTCATATGCAAAATTACATTTATGGATGAACTCTGCATGTTGCAGTCACATGTGTTCAAGAGTTTTCCATGAAGATCAGGAGGAAGTGACCCGTTTTATGACATTTCAGAAAAACATGTCTACTTCAAGCTATGACAATACTAAACAGAAGGTGTGGGGAATTTTCCAGAACTGTTTATGCTTACTGATTGGTCAATATATATTATGCTGTTTATTTTTTTTTTTTTTTACATTCATGCTCTGCTTTGATTTATATAAGCCCATTCTTATTTCATATCTATAATGTATATATTTGGATATATCATAAGTAAAAACAAAGTATATCTCTGTGAAAATATGAATGCAATGCTTGGAAGTTTAAATTTAATAACAAAAATTTTTTTGATAACATCTTGTCTTCAATGAGCATTCTCAAAACAAAATCATTACCACGTGAATCCTGCTATTTAAAAACAATGTGTTTAATTTGAACAAATTTTAACAGTTAATGAAATTTTAAAATAAATATACATGAAAAGAATTGTTGAGATTTGTACAGAGGAAATTTGTGAAAATAAAATGTAAATATGCTAATTTGATATAGGGGAAGAAAATAAAAGAAAGTTATGGCGAGGAATATAAAATGCATGTCTGAAAACCAAAAACAGAAATCAGATTAAGAAAATAAAAGAAATTTAAAACATTTAACTGGTTTTCACATATTCTGTCTTGAACAAATATTTATAAAATACAATTCTTTTATCTTTTCTAGAAATTAAAAACAAGAAAATCAGTTCTTTTACCTAATTATTGAATTATCCAGTAATGGACTGATATACTTATTCAATTAATTCAAACTATTGTTGTTATCATTGTTATTATAGGCATACAGTTTTGGCCATATATCCTCAGGCCATGACCAAGATGAGAACAAGTGTTCAAATAAATAGCAGCCATCTGAGAGATATTTCAAAATGGCCACCTATTTATAATTTTGCACTCTTTCAGAATGACTTAGATACAAGTTGTTCAAATGAAGCTTAAAGCCTAAGAATGCCCCAAATATACACATATATATATATATATATATATATATATATATATACATATATATATGTATGTGTGTGTGTGTGTGTAAAAGATCCATGGGTAAGTAATCCAAGTAGATCCTGTTAATATAATATATTAAAACTGATCCACAACAGAAAGCTCAATATAATTTTTCTTATCGTGTATATAAGTGAATCACAATTAATGAGATCCAAGCAATTTACTTCATACTGATGATCATTTCATTCATGGGAAAGTAGTTTTTCCCTGGACTTATCAATGCAATTACATTTACTTTTTGATTAAATGTATTTGCATTAATAAGTCCAGGGAAAAATTACTTTTGCATGGATGAAATGATCATGTTTATGAGGTAAATTTCTTGGATCTCATTAATTGTAATTCATATATATATATATATATATATATATATATATATATATAAAATGCATTTTGAATAAGTCAAATTATATTATCAATTTCTCACCCATAAAATCAAAACAAAACAATGGATTAGTTAAATGATGAATGATTCAAGACAAAAATAAGTTAAACCTACTTAAAAAGAGCCTTGCAGTGTGGTTTACTTTTTTATCTCACTTATTGGGTAACTGTTGCACAAATAGGATTTTTATCAGATCATTTTGTATATTTTTGATCTTTGTGTGAATTCACAAAACTTTCTGATATCTTGTTTTCGATTGTTTTGAAGATACTGTTACTGCAGCTGAAAATCTTACATAAATAAAATTTATAAAGCAAAATAATAAAAAAGAAATATTTTAAAAAGAAAATATTAAAAAAACGAACAAGTTAGTAAAATTGTTAAGCAGAGAAACATCATCATAGATTGCTGCAGGATGTTTGGCAGATGTTATTGGAAATCCCAGAACACAATTTTGAAGGTTGGAATTGTCTCTGAAATTTTTATGAGCAGGTGATTATTTATTTGAGAAATTTTCAGTGGGGAATGTTCTGTAACTTGTAAGAATCAGTTGAGAATTTTTCATCTCCAGAATTACCTCAATACAAATACATGTTGCAAGAGAAAACACAAAAACTTACATGAAGCAGCCATCTGAGAGATAATTCAAAATGGCCACCTATTTACACTTTTGCACTGCCTCAGAATGACATGGATACAGGTTGTTCAAATGAAGCTTAAAGCCTAACAACACACACATTATTAAAAACAACAATTGCATTGATTAATTTTAATGGTCGACTTTTCCAAATTATGAATCTCAGACATGGAAGAAATTCCGTCAGAAATTGTTCAAAGTTCATTTTGGAAGAAAAGTACAAGAAATATGGTCCAAGCATTTTTAAGTCATCATCCGGGTAGGTAGAGACAGTTGGTGAGTTTTGTAGAACTAGTGAATGTTATGATGCAAGCAAGATGTGATGCATTTTTTATATTAGTTCTTTCGATTAGGTTATTAATGACAGCAGTTTTATATTTTTCAGTTCATTTTATAAAAAAATGATACCCCACCACACAAAAAAAAAAAGGAAATTTGTTATGTCATGAAATTTTTTGTGTCATGGGTGTGATTGTAGGGTTCATGTGAGTAAGTGGTATATGATGGATTGAATGGCGACGGATAAGTTCTTGTGGTGAATGAATAAATTGTTATGGATAATTGGATTGTGAATCAGATTAGCTCGATTTCAGTTAGTGCAGACCAACCTCATGTCACTTCAAGCTTCGGCCTCATGCCACAATTGTAATTCAATTTGCAATAAATCTACAGTCATTTGTAGTTTAGAAGGCAAGAACAGGAGGATTTCTATAGTGACAAAGTAAAGAGTACTGAGCTGCTACGTGACATCTGTCCTCCTATACGGCAGAGAATGTTGGACGGTATCTTCAAGGATGAAGAAGAGACACGAGGCGGCGGGTTTTTGAAAATATGTATGAAGCTGAGTAAGCTATGTGATCCACTTTGTGCACAGATTTGTACAAAATTCAACATTGATAAAAAAAAGTGGTGATATAAAAAAGAAGAGCAAAAGAATTCCTTTCTTCTTTGATATTACCAATTTCATGATATCGTAAACTTTTTGTCATTCTTTTCTGGTGTTTTATATGTTTATTCTAATCACAATTATTATTATATAAACATCGTATATTTAGTGGCTACATATTTCTGAGTAGACACCCCTGTGTTTTTAAGCAGTGAAATTAACATCTATTGTCCTAGAGATTGAAAGTCTTATTAAAGAAAACGTGTCTTCTGACAGGAATCAAACACTTGAGCATTTTAGAGAAAATGAAAACAAAAAGGATGCTTATGTAGCGGCCGTGTGGGTGAAGATGTGAAGAGATATCAGAAGGTTAAACTTTCCTGTTGGCGGGTCCAGCTACATGAGAATATCGGACTTTAATTAAGTCCAAAGAAGACAAAGAAAACAAACAAGACCGATATACATGGGTTAACAAATATATATTAATAACAAAACAAGTTAAACAAAGACATGGACTGTTACATAGAGTTTGTATGGAGAAATTATGTGTGTGTGTTGTAGTGTTCGTACGTACGTGTATTGTTCTTAGCGTGTTCCCAGAATTTGGGAAACGCTGTATCCGTGAGAGGTCACATATTGGCCTAAGTGGAAAAAGAGAGATTTTACCTCGTCTCCGCGCAAGGTAGCGGCCAAAGGCCTAAGTCGAAAAAGAGAGAGAAATAGAAGGGTCAGCCAGTATTTATAGCCAGGGGAGAGAGACCTCTGTTGAAGGATTAAAGAACTGAGGAGGAGCTAACTGCGACACTTATATTTAACCTCAGAAAGAGTGAGTTGAAATTTCTAGGGCATTTCTAGAGATCGGAAAACATTCAAGAAAGAAATTCAAATCATTAGTAATTAAAGTATAATAAAAAATGGCTATAAGAATGTCGCAAAAAGATATCTTTTAAATCTATATATAAAATTCTGTGACCTCCGTTAGTCCGTTCATCCGTCCGTCCATCCATCATACCCTCTAAAATAGCCCTGACCGATGAAATACATTGACCTATCGAAACCAAATTTTGGCGAGAAGTGCAAACAGGTAAGTAGGTACAATGTGCAGTTGATTTTACTCGAGGGAGGATTTTTGTCAAAGTATTTTCCCAAACAAACCAGCTTATCAAATTTCATCGATTGGTTTGCGAATTTGAACGAAATGTAGAGTTTGTAAAATTCCATAAAATATGTTAACAATAGCTTCAACAATACTAAATACTGTAAGGATTTCAACACATGTTAGAGCAGCGGTTCCCAACCACTGTGCCGCGGCACATTAGTGTGCCGCGGAATGATTACTGGTGTGCCGCGAAGAGATAATACCTAGAAGCCATTTAATTTCATTTTGTTTAATAACGACATTCAATTTCTTAATCATGATGACATCGCTCAATTCAAAATCGCCGAATTTCTGGAATCTAAATGTTTCACGCATACTAACTGGTAAGCGTTATTATGGTTTATATTAGTCATGGGACGATTAATCGGAATATCAGGAGTTTTTCAAAGTATCGGGAATCGACATCGGAGCTGAATAATTCAGACCCGATTTTGATACCAAAACGATTTCTAAATACACAGATTGTAAGACAAAAAGTTGTAACACAGAACTGTACTCTGTGAGGTTTTACGTAATGCTCCTAACTCCCAAACATTTTTTTTACCTTTTCCTAACCATTTTTAATCTTTTCAATTTCAGGCTAATCTAACTTTATGCACAACTGTCCAACTGACATTCACCAATATTATTTTATACCCAATATTGAATACAGGATATGTTGATTTATGTGAATAAAAATTCTTCTTATATAATATTCTTTGTTTTTTATTATTTTATTGCAAAAAGGCTTTATGAGTGGAAAATTTATTTTTTGTGATAGGTGTGCCGCGAAAATTTAAAGAACTCAATAGTGTGCCGCCATGTAAAAAAGGTTGGGCACCACAGCGTTAGAGTTTTGCAAAGAAATTCTAGTATTAAAAACTCCGCTTCACGGTTTGGATTCTGTCCTGATCGCACACATGCTGTGCTTATTTTAGATCTGAGGAGGACTTTGGGCAAAGTTGATTCAAACATCCGTTGAGCCAAACAAATCCCTTCACAAGATAAACAGATAATTATTTGCAGGATAATGCCTATTCATAAAAACAAATACAGCGCATTTATTCAGCTAAGGTTATCATTTCTAACATTAATCAATTCCTAAAAACAACCGTTAGGCCTGTTCTTATATGGTCAAAATTAAGTGATTCATTGGTTTTGTAGTTAACATAGTACAGTCAGGGTGACGTGGTGCCAGGCCTGCAATCAAAGTTGAAATCTTTTCGGTGCAAAGTCTGTTGAGGGCGGCGGTTGGTGATCTCGGCTCCTGGTTTCTTTCAGCGACAACGGCAATTTCCTCAAACTCTGAGCATTCGAACATCGCTCTTGGTCCAAAATCGCATCTTACACTGAAAATCCGGCTCGGTGATCGGGGATTTGGGTTAAATGATTAATGATCCGTAAGAACCAATCAATCACTTTTCGCACTCTTCCGAATTTGTCTGAGTCAATTTCCTGTCCACCTTCATCGTGGCGAGCCCGCAATTTCATATCCTATGATTCCTCTCCCTATCACCATGAGGGCGACACTCCACCTGTTACGTTATCGGATAACTCTGCTTCTATATAAAATCTTTGGTGAAAATTATAATTTTCCAAAGTCATCATTACCTATATTGCATAACACGCCCGTAATGATCTTCGTACATTAGCATTTTCGACGAAATACTTTCTTAACTCGTGGGCGAAAATTAATTATTGAAAAACAGTAATACATCCAGAATCAACAATAAATTTTCTGTATAGGATTTTCCGGATTCGTTTTGTATATGGCCGAAAGATATATTCATTTGCCATTCAGGCATTCCCTTTAAGTCCGAATGCACTTATCAAATTCACTCATCAGTTTCTCCAGGCCGGAAAACCAATGAGCATCCATCTCAAACAAATGTGCTCTGTATCTATAATCAGTGGATTGTTCTCGGTTCCCGTTTCCCAACGCTCACAAGACAGACAAATCCATCAAAATTTATAATCTGATTTTCGTCAACCAGCCAACTTTCATTATTTTTCACCAAAGGATTTTATTACCCATAAACCAAATAACAACTCTACAAATTTATAATCTGCCTGTAAAATCCCAATTACTTAGAGCGGCCTCCCAACTCTCTCATATTAAACCAGAAAGGTTAACCCTGTTCCAACTGACTACCAATTCGCTTGTAAAACACACGCACCACGCAGATGAAGAAGAGACTTGAAGCAACAGAAAAATGGTTCTACAGAAGGATGTTGAGAATACCATGGACTGAACGTGTGAGCAACGACGAAGTTTTAAAGAAAATAGAAGCAGAAGGGAATCTTATATTTAACAAAGAGTTGAAATTTTTAAGCAACTGCGTGAGGAATAGGGGCTTGGAAATTCTAATACTTACAGGACACATTGAAGACAAGAGGGACAGAGGAACAACAACTTACCTAACGAACTTATGTAAATTGGAGTTTAGGAGAGATAGCAAAAAGACAAAATTTATGAAGAGCTAAAATGGACAGTAATTTGGGGAGAGTCATGATCGCGAATGTCCTGGAGGGACACTGTACATAAAAGAAGAAGAAGCATTTTCGTCACTATGTACAAAGGAGGAACTAAAAGTTTTTTGTCGGATCGATCAAAAACAATTCTATCCCCAATTTCCAATTTTTTTAGATTTTAATCTATTTTTCCCCGATTTTTTAAAAATCTATTTTTTCTTTGTTGAGTTTTAGTTAAGACGAACAGCAATGGGAATTTCAATAACAAATAACACGTGACATTTTAATTTATTTTAATACCAATGGAGAAATAATGTAAAAGTAATATAATACTTCATAAAAAAAAAGGAAATTTATTTCGATAACGAGAAAGTAAAATGCAAATATCGACCAAGACTAAGTGTGAAAGTGTCTAATAACTCTTTTCATGCATTAAAAGCTGCCAGACAAACAAATATAAAAGCTGATTCCAAGCTTATTTAGAGGCTATCATTATTGAGCAACTGTTGCACATTGTAAGACAAGATCAAACCAGAAATCCCGAGCGTGTTTGCAATGAAAAAGCACCACCATTATCATGTAGTTTTCACACAAATATAGCTTCCTTATTAAACGTATCCATGTTCATCTCACAATGATCGTAAGTGGTGGACATTGTAACTCGAGTACATCGTTAGTCGGGGTCAACCTGATTTCTAAGTTATATAACACCTTTTTAACTTCTACAATACTATCTTACATGAGATATGATTCCAACATTCATTGTACAGAAACTTAGTTTTGTAAATATTTGTTGGGCGAAGACAATTTTTGCATTGTGGATCAAATCCAGTAGCTTGTGTAGAATACCCCACCTTTTCTGCCAGGATGCTCGGTAGGTATCGTTCTATTCAGAACTATAAAAGGAAGGCCTTAAACCTCCTCTTTCTCTCATTTTTTTCTTGCTTGCACCAGGATAAGGTAGGTAAAAGACGTGTCCAATCTTTCTCCGGGCAGACATACTCTGAGCAGCAGATATCTTCACCCAACCATGTGGCAGACTCATGAACACACACTCATTACATCTAAGCATATAAATGATTTTTTTGTTTTTTGAAAGATTTGTATATACGTAAATATATTTTTCTCTTTTCTTTTGTGAGCTGTTCTCTCTCCCTCTCTCTCTCATATATATATATATATATATATATATATATATATATATATATATATATATATATATATATATGCAAGTTTCATTAAAAACGACAGACAAGGTACTACGGTTAAGTTTTTTATTTAATTTTTCTTGTGTACGAACAAGAGCTTTCTTTGCTGGACAAAGGGTGTGTAAGAACTGTCCAAATGTTTTATTTTTCCGAGCGCTTTCGGCTATACCTTTAGCCATTATCAAGGATGATTTGATTTTTCAGCTTAATTGAGTGTGTGCATTATGTATATGTTTTAGTGTGTAGTAGTGGTGTTTTAATTTCCAAATACGGTTAGCACGTTGTGGCTTTGTTCATAGTTAATATTGTTATGAGTAGGCTTTTTCTTTTTTATTATTAAAGCCTCCATTATTTTTAACCTTTTTTTACAGGTGGAAGCAATTAATATATTTGTGTTTTCTACTAGTATATTTCTAATGGAGTCTGATAAATTTTTGTGTGTGTTTAAATGGGTTCTAATGGAGCTGTGATCGGATAGTTGTAACGTAAGACGTCTGGATAAGCATGTGGTTGTGTAACCGATGTAATTATTTATGAGTCCGGTTTCGTTAGGAACGCAGTTCCTTAAGGGGCATTAAATAAAAAACTTAACCGTAGTACCTTGTCTGTCATTTTTAATGAAACTTGCATAAAAGAAGGATTGCTGCCTAAATATATACATATATATATATATATATATATATATATATATATATATATATATATATATCCTCCCCGAGTCAAAATTATTTTCTTTTGAAAATGTTTAATTTTCTCTGAACGTCTTCACCATAATTAGCAAAAAATCGTACCCCCATTACAAACTGGTGACCAACAGCAAAACTTTGTCCATTTCAATCCTATAGCACTTACCACCTATAAGATATAGCTCGCAACTTAAAGTAGAAACTTTCACTGAAGAGCCAAGACTAAATAAACCCCAGAATTATTTTACTAATTTTAAAAAGATTTGAACATCTTACAGCTTTGTCCAATCAAAGCTTAACATGAGAAAATTACAAATTTTTATCAGTTTTTACTGCTTTGAGCTTTCTATGGTCCAGTTTGGCGTTATTATATAAGCATACCCGGGCTGAGAGGAACCCAGATGAGGCTATGCTGAAGGGCAGTGTCTTGTCTGGGGAAGTAGACAGAAACCCGACCCCGTGTATGTGGGGTCTACGGGGAATTTTTGCCCGAGTGTACGTGCTCGGAAAACTCTACATTAAAAACCGGCCTTGTGACACATCCCGACGTGGGGAAGTCTCAGGTAAATACCAAGAAGAGATATTAGAAGAAGATACTGACATAACAGGGACAACAGTAGTATTATATGGCAGTTAGACAAGGTGTAGAAACTACTGCGTGTGGTAAACGTGTGAATGGGGGACCGTAAAAAGAACTCGCTAGATGTACGGGGTGTCCATAAAGTCTGTTTACAATTTAAAAATATATATTACAAAGGCAACTGATAAGATATTTTAATCAGATTTGTTCTAAGTACTCAGTAATTATCAAAGTTTTTAATCACATTTCATTTGTGTATTTCAGGTATTGTGTATAATGAAAGAGGTACTGTTAAATGAACCCCTAAAAATGGCTACTCTTCAAGAAAAGCACAATGTGTGTCATGGTTTATTGAAACCAAATTGGATATACAGAACTAAGTATGGAAGAGATCCACCGTCACGTCCGTCAACTTGTGCATGGCAGAAGAAATCTATGGAGACAGGGACAATGTTGGGTAAAGAGAGGAGGGGAACATCTGAGGAAAACATCGAACGTGACAGACAAGCCTCTCAGCATTCTCCTGCTGCCAGACAGTTACAATGAGGCACCTAGCGAGGATCGAACTCACTCGTAATTCTTCTAGCGAGACAAGCTTGCTAACGATTATTACATCACCTCCAGGTACCCAATTCAGAGCATTTATATGTTCTTAGTGGAATCACAGTGTCAGCAGACAGTGCTTTCCGGTTGGCCTAAAATGCTTAGTCCTTGACCATATGAGCTGCCTACAACTACATCCGTGCGACCTCGTATTACAGCTCGTCGACTGTTCTGTTTTTAGCTGTGAATGAAAAGAGTCATTAATTTATTTAGGATGTAACACCTTTGTAATTAAAAACGCCAAAAATGGTAGAGAAACATTTCTGCTAAAAAAAAAAACCCAAAAACAAACTCATGAACATGCATTTTCACTACTTCTAATCTCAGCCTTACTCGAATCTGCCCCAACCTTTGTCTGCGACAATTTCTTGCGCCAAAGTGTTCAGTAATCCACAACACTGGATAGACCCTCATGAACAAGTCGCTACAACGGTGTTAATAATTCATAACAGGCACACTTAATGTAGTCAATAAACTTCTAATAATGGTGCTAAACTTTAAAACTACAAGTTTATTAATAATTTTACACATTTCAGGTCTAACCTGCACCTCGAGGATGCCACTTACATTGTAGCAAACAACCTACATTCCCTCCGTATTCCATCGCCGAGAAGTAAGTTCCACTCAAACGGCTTCTTCCCGCGAATCACTGCCCTGTGGAACAGACTCACAAGAGGATGTTTTCCTGATGACCACTACAATCTTAACCTGTTCAAGTTTAGTCAGTCAGTCAGTCAGTTATGTGCCATGCGATATACACGCTTACGCGATTATGTATCTTTCGATACATGACTGACGAGGCAGATTTTATTCCCGCAGTAGGTTGCCATTTCTTTCTGCGGCAGACCAGTTGCTATCCAAGGCTGCAAAACCCAGTCTGTCCTGCTATTCAACCGATAGTTTGGTTGGGGTGGGGAGAAAAGATGGATTCATAACTTTCTCAAGGGTCTTAGCACATAAGTGAATGTAATGGATTCAACTGGAATTCGAACTCGGCTCTCCGATTCCTTAATCCAAGCCGCTAATGTTCAAGTCTAGAGTTAACCGTTATCTTCACCTCCTCTCCATATAAACTGACCCGTAACATACCACTCTACCTCGAGTGGCCTTCGGGCCTTGTACAAAGTCAACTGTAGATAGACAAAAAAAGTTTTTGTATGTAAACGTGTGTCCAACTCTATTTTGCAGATGTATTTTTTCACACTCAATGACCTCATTTCGAATGTTCCTAGAAATTGTCATGCGTCTGATTTATAGAAAGTTCATGCACTTAGTAATATAATTCCTCCTATATGCCAGTGAATGCTGGGAAATCATCTCCCAGGCAACAAATGTAGATCTACAGAAGGATGCTGAGAATACCATGTGAGTAACGAGTAAGTTTTAAGGACACTAGAAGCAAAAAGCAAACATATCTTTCAAATCAGAAAGAGACAGTTGAAATTTCTAGGACAAATAACGAGAAAAGAGGCTTTGGACAATTCGAGACTCAAATATGCTGACAGCAGAAAGTAGTGAGTAACCTACCTAATGAACTTGGGTGTCAAAACAGGTATTGAGAGGGATAGCGAAAAGACGAAACTTAGAGAGGAAGTTGTGGAGAGCCATGATCGCCCACGTCCTAAAGGGACACGAAACATAGAAAAATTAGGTGTACCAGTGCTGGAAGTCTGAAAATGTTCTTTGGTCCTTTTTTTTCTCTACGCTGAGCCTGGGTTATTTTCTTAATACAGGGTGACCCAAAAAACGGGAACTTTTTAACAATCCAATAAAACCAAGAGTGATGGAAGAAAAATATTTAATTCATAGTAATTGAAACCTTAAAACATGCCATTTAAGAAACAATGATGGAATTTTCATTTAAAAAAAATTACGTCCTGTAGATGGCGTCCTCCTGTACGAATGCATTCTTGAAATCTGCTGTTGAGATTCCTCATTGAGTGCTGCAACATCTCAGCTGGGATACCGTGAATTTCATTCTCGTTACTAAAATGGCGAAATGTTTACTTGCTCAAGGTCACTGTCTCGCAGTGTTGCCACTTGCTCATGTCTGGCAATACGCATTTAAAAAAAATTCCTGTTTTTTTTTGGTCACCCTGTATAAACTTTTGAAAGTATTCAATGGTGTAAACGTTCCAGGACATATTGAAGGCAAGAGGGGCAACACGACGTGGTGTAACTGTTAGCAAGCTTTTGCCAGATCAGTTACGACTGAATAGTGAGTTCGATCCTCACTGGGTGTCCCATACTTTCGGCCTTGTGCCACATCTAAGCTACGCTTAGAAAATCAGCATATCGAAAGCAAGAGGGACATAGGGAAACAGCGAGTAACCTACCTAATGAGCTTGTGTAAATGGATGGAAGAAGAGGGATTGGGAAGGACAGTGTGAAGACAAATATTATTAAGCGCTACAAAAGATAGGAAGTTGTAGAGAGTCATGACCGCCCCACCCTGCAGGGACACAGCACAAAGAAAGAATAGGACATAACATTAGTAAATATCATTGCTCGCAGTTTACAGGAGAAAATAAAGTACAAGCATATAGACTTAGAGAAATTGGTATGTAATTTCATTTGTCAGTGAGTCTTTTGATCTCTATCCGCTTCATTTCCCTCTTTTGGACAAAGAGAGTTCCATGGCTTGGATTTCTATAAACAAGCTGGCATTTTTTATATGACTAAACACATTCTGTTTCATATTCTTCTAGTTATCGGTTTTCAGTGATTTCCCATATGAAAAAAATACTTGGTTCATTAGGTACACAAAAAGGACTCTTAGGGAGGCACGGTGGAGTAATGGATAACGGCTCGGATTGAGGAATCGTAGAGCCGAGTTCGAATCCCAGTCGAATCCGTTACATTACGTGCTAACACCCTTGGGAAAGGTGTGAATCCTCTTCTTCTCCCTCCAACTATGGGCAAATAGCAGGACAGACTAGGTTCTATAGCCTTGGACGGCAACTGGTCTAGGAGAAGGTCAACTCTGAATTCAAAACCATTCGGCGTCTGTACCGGCATCCGGCGGCCTCTTGGTTACTCCTGCCTCTGCGTCTGTGGAAATTCTGCGGCAAGTAAGAGCATATTCCTCCCTCCACTGGGATAGCACGCGAGGTGTGGGGACCGCGTGTTCAAACTCCCTTGTTACTCCGTTTCAAGAATTCACCGCCGTTGGAATCGGGAATGGCTGTCGATCGTTTCAGCATTGGCGATGGTCGGCCTTCGTTTCAGACGCGGTGAATTCCTTGGAAGGAGCCGGCTTAACCGATCCATGGTGAATGCCACAACATACATACATACAAAAAGGACTCTTACGCAATGTGAAACTGAAACAGAAAGAAATTATTTGCAATAAATTTATGTTTTTTTTAATCGAATTCACCCCATGTAAGGCAGTAAAGCCACTAAGACACAAGGGGTCACTTGGTGTGAGAGAATTAGAAAAGAAAAGCATTACTGAGGAACGAGGACAATAGAAGAGTAACCAGGAACAAACTAGATAACGATTGAGGTTGCATTTAAATTTTTGAAGATCAAACTTGTCTGGAAACAGAGAAGCCGTAAGAGAGTTCCACAAGTGAGAAGTGCGAGAAAAGAAACTGTTAGCAGAGAACTTACAGTTACATCTAGCCAATTCAACTGTAAACTGATGGGACATTGTTATTAATCTAGTACTGCACTTAAATTCATAAAGTATAGCTACCATAGCAAAGAAATCATTCAAGCAATTATCATGAAAGTGTAAAGAAAAGAAGGGCATATAATGAAGAAAGAGGGATTGGAAAATCTGATACCCACAAGGCAGATTGAAGGCAAGCGAGACAGAGGAAAACAACGTGTAACTAACTTCATGAGCTTGTGTTAATGGATGGCGGAACAAGGTTTAGTAGAATTAACAAAAGGACAAAATTTATTAACCGTTAATATTACTTTCCTTTCCACTGCATTATTTTTCAAGGGCTTGCAATTGCAGTAACCTTATTGTTAATTTCACTCAAAGTTGTTTTCTGTTGCCATAGCCGGATATGACAACACAACTATGAAATTCAAACGCACTATTGTTCGGGGATCAGAGTCACCTTCAGTGGTAGGATAAAGTTTTTGTACAGCAAATGTAGTCATATACAGTGATAAAAGTTAAGAGCTACAAAGGACAGGACATTTTTGGAAAGCTATGGTCGCTTACGCCCTGAAGGGACATGACATATAGAAGAATAATAAAAATTAAGGGAGGTAGAGAAAAGTGCTCATATGAAAAGTGGGGAGTTACATTAGTTGATAAAGTTTTAAAAAATCTCCTTGGGAGAGGGATAGAGTGAAAGTTCACCCTTTATAGTTAATGTTCTGACCTGTCAGGTGTCGATAAGGCAATCGTAGTAGCAAAGGAGTGCCGAATGAATTAAGGTAACAGCTATGTATATTTGAGGAAGACTTGGTCTGTTTGAAGATAGTTTCAGAAGAACACATTAGCAGTTTTTAGCTACCGCATGCTGTCACTGAGGTATTTTAATAGAAGATGGAAAGTACGACAGTGAAATCCAAAGGCGCGAAAGATGTCTTTGAAAAGCGAAGCAAAGTATTGAGAAATAGAAAAATATCGTTAGAAACAATGAAAAGTGTACTGAACTGTTATGCAGTATTAGTCATTCTATATGTTTCAGTGAATGTTGGACAATCTCCTCGCAGATGAAGAATACACTTAAAGTAACAGAAATGTGGTGCCACAGAAGATGTTTAGAATACCTTGGGCCGAACGTGTAAGCAACAACGAAGTTTTGGAGAAAATGGAAACAAAAAGACACTTATACAGTGTAACCCGGATATAAGAGAGTTGTCGGGACCGGAGAAGAAGTATCTTATATCCGGGTTTCTCTTATATCCGGGTTTGGTCTATTTTGTTTTATTAACACAGGCTCTAATGGAGGGGGGCAGAGAAAATCTCTCTTATATCCGGGTTTCTTTTATATCCGGGTCTCTTATATCCGGGTTACACTGTATTCAACACCAGGAAGAGGCAGTTGAAATTTCTATTGTGCATAATGAGGAGAGACGGATTGGAAAATCTGATACTCACAGAGCATATGTAAGGCAAGAGGGACAAAAGAAAACAATGCATAACCTATCTAGGGAGCTGGAGTAAATGGATGACGAAGCAAGGTTTAGAAGAGATAACAAAAAGACAAAACTTTATTAAGGGCTACAAAGGAGAAGGGATTTTGGAAATTCATAATCGCGTATGTCATGAAGAGACAAGGCATGAAGATGTTGCCTGCAGTCATTTGTTATCCACATGGTATCTTGGTGTCTTCTCACTTTCATTTGAAAATGTTAATGGGTCATCTTGATTGCATCTGTTCTAACTATCCAATCTAACAAGGCCTGAATAAATAGCAATTTTAATGCTCAATGACCTTTTCATATGTTCATATGTTGGTCAGCAGACTCATCATATTTTCTAATCAGATTATTGTGGTTTCAAATTCCATTAGTTCTGGGTATGAAGACATACTACACCCGGCAGCAAGGCCCCTGATCGTGAGATTGGATGTTTTGAGGAGCGTGGAACCACCTCATTCCTGTTGTTCCCAGGTCCACTCTGACCCGGGGTGTTAGCACATGTTAGGGTCCCAATTATAGGCAAATAGTGATCCTGCCACCAAACAAAAACAGAACACTATGAAAGTATAAAAATACATTTTTATCATAAAATTACCAAAAAAAAAAATAACCTATTTATAGCAAAATGACCAGCATAGTAGAATTATCAATAATACATTTTGTAGAAAAATGACCAACAATACATTTTATCTGTAGTTGAAGGCATGCAATTGCGTTCGAAATATATTTAGTTGAAGCCATAAAATTGTGTTCAAAATATTTATATTTCTGTATTAAATAACCCATAGAGGCTGATAAAATCATCCAACCAACGAAATTCCATCCTGACTGGTGAAAAATAACTGAATTTTTTTTCCTAATTTCTTTTCGGGAACATTCCCTTTTTTATTATCATTATTTTTTATTGTCTGAGTCAGACACAGCGTCGCTAGGTTGAGATTCAAGTCTTATAAAAAAAGTTACAACTGATCACCTCATTGGTTGATAATGTCTCCGATCATAGGTAGTGGTTAGGCATGTATTTTTTCATATTAAATTTTATATATACAAACTCGAAGGCTTTTGAATTTACTCAAACATAAAACCAATTGGTCGAAAATTCTCTTTTCATATTTCAAGTTAAAGTGGAACCACATGCGAAGACAAACTGGACTCTCTTACATCTACCAAATTCTGCAGGGTAGGGGAAAGAAACCCGACACAAGAATTGTTTTATCTTTTTAAAAACCAATGAGTGATTATTCATTTGTTATTCTTTTATTAGGGTGTATTAAATGTATTTTTGTTTGTTTTAAATCAACTGTAATGTTTCCAATGAAGAATCTGTAATGTAATCGATCCTGACTTGGCATCTAAACTTCAGTCATTTTCTCAATGATGTGGAATGGCTTCCCTCTGTGTTTTCTACAAATATTTTCATGGCAACTGCTCTGATGAGCTTCTTTTCCTGGTGCCCCGACTATGCGAATTTAATCGTGCTACTAGATTGGTTTCTAGGTTCCACCCTTTTACTGTTGAAATAGCCAAATGCGATCACCATTTCTACTCCAACCGTTTCTTTTCTCACACTTCCCGTCTGTGGAATTCCTTTCTGATTACTTGCTTCCCTGATAACTACAATCTTCAAAAATTTAAATGCAACGTCGCCATCTTCTATCTTCTTGAATTCCATTCATCTTTTGTTATTTCCTCAATCTTCCCTATACTCAGTCTTTTCTCCCACTTTCACTCCCTGTAATCCCCTGCGTACTAGGGGCATTTCCGCCTTGTTTGGGTGAAATGATTTAAAAAAAATCTTTTCTTTTTAAAGCTTAAGTAACTCAGATTATATTTTCAGTACAATTTGTTATAATACCTAGTGGGCCATGATAACGGGATACATGGATTATTAGTATGATGATAAGCATTATCTATGGTAGCATTAACAGTGTTATCAGCATCAGCATTCATTTTTTGAGCAATGCGTCAAATTGTCGTGAGTAAACAAGATGGCAGCTTGGGCGATATGTTTCCAAGCTCCAGTTAATTTATATCTACTCTTATGAGCTTCACTGGAAATGTAAAATCATATATAGGCTTATATGGCATTTTTAGGATCCTAGCTCTTCTGAAAGTTTCCCAAGGACAGCAATCGAATTCTGTTTTGCTTTTTAAAGCCATTATAATTGACAACGAATAGACATTCACTCTGGGCTTTATTTCAAGGTACAAATTACTCTGCTTACAACACTTCAACCGGTTTTAGGCAATATAGTCAGGTATTGTTTCATTTCCTTCCACTCCTCGAATTCTGCAAGTAACGGCTGTGACTTTGTGGCTAAGTTTTTAAAAAATATCTTAAAATTATCAGAATCGCAATACTTTAGGAGAAAAAAAATAGACGAGACATCCCTGGACAGGAGTAGTAGAACGAGAACAGTCTATCACTGAAGATTAAATAAAAGCGTCCCGTTCAGAATTCTCTGTAGGTTACCCGGATCGACATACACCTGATGAAGGCCGGAGGGCACAACAGCTGAAATGTGATAACAATAAAGATGAAGACAATAGTCCGCATGTAAATAGTGTAAATAGCTCAATACTTGTATCTGACATTTTGGAATTATCCCACTTGCTGATCAAAGATCTCCTGCTAAAGACCGCTAGATGTCATTGTCAATGCTGTAACATAGTGGAAAAGTCTCGTCCTTTCTTTTTATTCTCTCTTAGCTCCCATCATGGGAGCTAAGAGAGAATGTGTAAGATTTATCTCATTCACCTCTGGGGGAACTTTTTGATCTCCAGGGAACTCCATGTTGTATTGAACCTGGCACATGTAAGAAGAAGTCAAAATCTAACGTTAAAATCTATCAAAATGAAAAAAAAATCGTGTATGTGGATAAGTAAACTCGTATGTAAATTGCTTTTCTGTTTTTGCCATCCAGGTATGAATATCCAAAAGTCTCAACAAGGCCTATTCTTCAAATGTAGCGGACATACACAAAATCGTTTTTCCTTCTTTTACTACAATATACAGTCGTTTTTTTGTTTTGTTTGGGAGTTACACGTATAACATATAATGGTATTAGCAAAAATCTCTCAAGGCATTTCAATAGATTGGTGTTTGTTTATATCATATAGAGCATGTTATGGTCGGAGCTTTGATATATATAAAAATTCCCAATGGTGTTCCCACTCTGATGGCTTGTGCACACTGAAAATTAAAAGCCAACTAAACCCAGCTAGAAAAAGCATTTCCGGTTCAAAGTGCGATATTTAAAATCAACTCAGCATTAGATAAAAATAAAATTAAAATTGTTTTCAACCAATCAAAAGCTTGAGAAAATGAAATTGAGTAAGTGTATCTATCTGTGTTGTCGGAGTTAGCTCCTCCTTAATTCCCAAATTGTCATTAGTAGTCATTCTCCCTATACTATAAATACTGGGCGACTTCTCGCCTCGTTCTGTTTTTCATTTTTTCATTCCAGCGACTACAATGTAAGCTCTCTTTGAAGATCCGCGTCTTCCCATTTGTGGGAGACGCCATGAACATTATACACACATACACGTACATACGAACATTTACCAAAGAACAGACACCAATGTTTACACACACAGAAATGTTATTGTCCATTTTAAAATTGTTTTGTTTAACACACACACACACACACACACACACACACACACACACACACACACACACACACACACATACATATATATATCGATCGGGTTTGTTTGTCTTCTTTCCATTTTCAGTTGGACTTAACTTGAGTCCGGCAATTTTCTTGTAGTTGGACCTTTTAATATGCTACCAGGAGTTACACACGTGTTTCTAATACAACAACACGCAAACACACACACGGTCCTCTACAGTGTTACTCTTATGGATGCCAATCTTACAAGAAGGTCACTTAAGGGTACAGCCAAACTAAACGGTCAAACCAACACGCCATTTTGCTCGGGCTTTAGGCACCTCTCTTATTTTTCGATAAAATAAATTGTTATTGGTTATGTAAGTTATTTTTCTTCTTTTTTGATCAACCACCCACAAATATTCGAAAGTTTTAGTTTAACAAGGCCTATTTCGCAAACTTAGAGGGCGTACATTTGTACAATTAAAAGCCCTTACAGCGTCGCCAATAGGATATTTAAGTCGCTTGGATGAACCAGAATTTGTCAAGACTTGGACCCGATGTTTTGCGACCCAGGCTAAGACTACAAAATAAGAGAGAATGGATGATAGTGGGTGTGGCTCAGACATGGAAGAAGATGAAACTAAGACCTCCATTAAAAAGAACACGACATAAACCTCAAGGGGGGGGGAGAGGAAGAAAGAGGCTGTAGAATAAAATTGAGAACAACCAAAGGCATTAAATCTCTTCAGTTCAGTGAGGTGTATTGGATTGGTAAATAGGATTGTAGCTATTTGCATGTGTTAAGTAGGAGTGATATAAAGTGTATAGTAAATTAAGAGGCAGGCAGAAGATGACAACTGGCCACATAATACAACAACCCTGAGCAAAGTAAAAAAAAAAAAAGAAGTGATAACTGTCCAGTTAAACCTGCATCAAATTTTGCTTGAAGTTCAATAATTTAGCTACCAAGACATTCAGAATTCTTTAGGCTGCACACAAGATTTTGTGTGGCTTGCATGTTTCAAGACCGGTTGGGTATCTGTTCAATATGAGTGTTCAGGGAAACTAATCACCAGCAAAAAGCAGAAAAATGTAGAAAGAAATTTGGGACTTCATCTATGCAAACCGCCACTGAACAATCCATCAGACTTTACACATGAATGTAATCAGTTATTGGACATCCCTGGGGATTCTAGCACTGGAGACTTTCCAATACCTATATATATATATATATATATATATATATATATATATATATATATCTGATGCGGTGGGAAAAACAGGATCGTTCATAACCATTTCCGACCCTCACCCGTAGATGTGCAGTTAAAATGCACTGAAACCAAGTTGCATCTTTGTTGTGAGTAAAATGGTTTTGTCTATATGATAAAATTATAATAAATAAATATATATATATATATATATATATATATATATATATATATATATATATATGTATGTGTGTGTGTGTGTGTGTGTGTGTGTGTGCACACCCAAAGAAACGTTGGTTTTCCGATCATGAAACCTGGGTTCAAATCTTGGGGAGGTGATATCTGGTTATATACTGGAGCCTCTGACTCGGATGAGTAATGTTACGGGACACGCTGTATTTGGTTAAAAGAATAGTTGTCTGAACATTTATTAATCAGTTAACTATATATATATATATATATATATGTAGGCCGTTCTAATCATCTGAAGATTGTGAAACTTGAGAGTAACGGCTCGAAGCTCTCCTTTGTTAAGTTCTGAATGTTGTGAAGTGTCTTTTCTCTATCTGGTTATACTGGGCGTTGAGCACTTTCTTTACTGCATACATGTATATATATATATATATATATATATATATATATATATATAAATATATATATATATATAATCAGGTTACTCCATAGTGTGTTACTGCTACCATATAACTCAGTACTACTTGCCACATGATTAACTGATTTTCACAACTAAACCAGCTCCCCAAACAAGTTAACCTGGGATGGAGTGTATCTGAAGCTCTTGCAGAATGAAAAATAAAACTTGCAGAAACCTAGGCATGAGATACTCCTTAGGGTCTGCTTAGATATGCTATAATGAAAATGACACCATCATGTAACCCATCATGGGTACACTAAACATTTTACTTCAGTCTGTCTTCAGATCATGTACACGTGATGGGGGAGGTTGGTGCCATTAATTGATATGTCTATTTAATGGCATATCAACTTCTTATGGGTCATTTAATGCTGACATTTAATTTTCTTGGGGGCTTTGGAGTAATAAACATATTATATAAGTTATTCTGCTTTCACAATTGAGTACATGGCAGATGATACTAAGATTTTGTGCATGTACATGTTTGTGTGGACATGATTACTAGAGGTACTGATATGTGTGTTTTATGTTGTAGTTTTTTAAGTTATATTTCGGAATACAGTTTGATTTCTTTAAGAAATTGTATGAATCAATGTCATAAAAGAGTTCACATATCACCACCTCTAGTAATAATAGTTGATTTTTAGTGGTATATCAAAACCTGTATGGGTTATTTAATGCTGAAATCTAAATATTTTGAACACAATTTTATGGTTTCAACTAAATATATTTTGATAATGGCTTATGTAAGCCGAAAGCTTAGATTGGATTAAAAAATATGTATCAATATTGTGATTTTCTTTCATTGTTTAATGATAATGTTATTAAGCTTATCAGACGATATGAAAAGATATGAAAAGAACTTACATAAAATATATAGACAACACTTATCTATATTATTTAATGAAACATGTATGAATATATATATATATATATATATATATATATATATAATATAATATAATATAATAAGAATATAAGAATATATAAGAATAATATATAAGAATAATCCTAATGAGCCAGGCAAACCTACCTCGATTTCACATAAATGGATCTTCAGAGTAAAACTGGCAAAATTATTTAAATATGACATTTTGCATTGATTGGTTTTATTAACACCCTATATAAGACCCTTTAGTTAACTATTGCATTCTATTTTGTATAATCTATGTTATATACCGTGCCTATGTACACTAATAGGTATTTCCCAATTCTCATGAATACATTGGACACTATTGTAAGTAGGGGGTAATATGCTAAGTAGTCCACCACTAGCAGTGGTTTACCCACCCCACGCTATTGGTGTGTATTGAATTTTGTTATAAAGACTACCATTTCATTTCCAACCTTCGTTTTGGTTATTCCTCATTCAGTAACCCTTTCTAGGTTACAACAATCTATATATTAAATAATTTTATTTGATATATATATTTAAATAATTTTGTTAGATCTATGTATTTTTTAATAATTTCATTAGATCAGTTTGTTTAAACTTTCCATTTATTTCTTAAAGAGCCATATTATTTACCAACTATAAAAATGTTTTTAACTTTTAACTCAAAATGTCAGCTGAACACCTATACCTCTATACTAAATATTACCGACAGTACTAGAAGAATAATGTACTAATTATACTGTCAAAATTGATCTTACTGACAGAAAGATAAGCTTAATATGATGCAACAAGGTTTTTCTAAAATACAAAAAGCTATTGTTAAATTTCAAAGTCTAGCAAGATTGTAAAGTCAAAGGTTTGATATGTTTACAATTAACCGTTAATTCAAATCTTTGATTTAATAAATCAAGCTATACAAGAACCTGATAACATGCATTTTCTCCTGTAAACACAGAAAACAAGGTTCATATAAGGATCTACATGTCCTTGTTAATTTTAAAATTTTCCATTTCACTTTAGGAGTTTTATTTTCATCTTTCAGCCTCCAAAAATATTTTGAAAGTGAAGTATTATTTCTATAAGAATTATTAGTAAAATACAATAAAAGTATCACATATTGAGTGCTGGTGTTAAATTTTAACCCCAGAAATAAATAGAATGCTCCACTGTCATTACAGTATGGTAAAAATATCTATATTTAAATTTTACAATAGGCAGTTTTCAGTCAGCACCTGATGATTGCATTGTGCATAAAATTCAGAGTTGTGTTACCAGTGATGGGAAAAATGTATATTTCTTATTAATATACATATTACCTCTGTTATTATACATTGAGCACTATTTTATCAGCAGCATCATTCAATGTGCAATATTTTATATTCATATATATATATATATATATATAATAAGCACAAAAAAAGAAATATGAAACTCAATTTTCAGAACAATAGGTTAAATACAACAGATTTGACAGGCAAATTATGCAAAATAGGTAAAGACAAAATTATTTGTACAGTATGAAAAATAGAAAAAATTGAACAATTTTCACAATATTAATAGTCAATAGCACGGCCTCTCATCTTTATAACTCACTGCAATCATTTTCTAAAGTTTTTGATCAGATTTGTTTGAACAAGTCTTTTCTGGGATTTTCGTCCATTCTTCAATGTTTACACATTCTAATTCTGGAAGGTTTTTTGGTGACAAACAATTTATTCGAATGTTCAATTTTTGCCATAGATTTTCAATAGGATTCAAGTTAGGACTCATTGAAAGCCATGGCAGAACTGTAATCTTTTTCTGACACCACATAGTCACTGATTTGGACGTATGTTTGGGATCTTTATCTTGCTGGAAAGTAAATCAACCTAGATGAAGAATTTGCACCAATAGTTGTATATTTACATCCAGAATTTTTATATAGTCTGCAGATTTCATTATTTCATTATTCCTCTGATTATAATTAATTGTTCAGTCCCTCTTGAGCTAAAACAACCCCAAAATCAAGTTACCTCCATGAAGAAAAGCATCACCTTTCTTGCACCAAATCTTCTGTATATCATTATGTCCAAAAGGCTCAAAAAGTTGATTATATATATATATATATATATATATATATATATATATATATATTAGTATAGAAAGCCTTCTACTAATCCTCTACAATCATAATTGTGGCAAACAATTAGCCCAAAACTATCAAATCACTTTGGTAATAAACCACATAAAAAAAAATCAAATAAAAAATTCCCTGGAAAATAAAGTCCCACTTTATACACGAGTGTGTCCCAAAATTACAAATTTTAAAATGTTTCTCATCATGTTTCCATTTGATCAAAAGACCTAATAAATATTAGATTTATCAAACCTAATATTTTTGCTCTTTTTTATCTTTTCAGTTTCTTTCACTGGCCTTATAAGTGGACATTGATGTCAACATTCAAAGGTGACGGTCTAAATGCAATCGTCATTCCATTTACAAATGCTCTATCGTTGATATTGAGCACTTTAACCCATAAATATAGCATACCTTAAAAATATATATATATATATATACATATATATATATATATATATATATACATATATATATATATATATATATATATATATATATATATATATATATATATATATGTATATATATATATATATATATATATATATATATATATATATATATATGTTTTTATGCATACATACTTCTATATTTTCCATTGTTTGTTGTTCTATTGCAGTGGCAGGTGAATATTAGTGAATCTTTTCTGCAAGTTCCAAATTAAACTTGTACCTTTTAAATGCAATCTTCAGAACACATTTATTTTTGGAGTGTTGGGGAAATTATTCCAGACAATATGGCTATCTTATTCTCTAGCAAAAGCAATATGCATCAATTCTGAACTGAAAATTATTACTCATAGGAAAGATAAGTCCCGAAGACTTCCATTTTGTTTCAGCTGGTGGGTAGGAAGATACTAGATTTTTTTCAAAAAATGCATTAAATCTTTCTGGTATATATTATTACTATAACCATGTTTAGTGGGTACGAGTGATTGAATAGATCTCCATTTTTTTTAAACAGTGAAATCAATTTTCTGTCTGAATTTCTGGAATGGAGTGTTATTAACACTATTTTTTCTCCTCTTAATCCAATTTGGACATTTATAAATCGTCCATACTTTTGCCATATCTGGTCTGGTGCATCTGCTCTACATCTCACGATTCTTGACAAAATTCAAAGAATGGTCTGTAATATAATTGATCCTGACCAGGTATCTTGATTTCAGTCACGTTCTCACTGAGATGATGTTATTTTCTACAAATATTTTCATGGCAACTTGAATTTAAGTGTGCTACTTGATTGGCAGCTAGGTCTCACCATTTTATCCTTGAACTAGCTAGATGCAACCACCACTTCTACTCTAACAGTTTTGATATTTTGTTATTACAATCAGCGTCTGCTATTCCTCAACCGTTGTCGTCGCATAGCAATTTTCTATGTCAAAATAACAAAATATCATCTTTGACAGTGAATATCTTTGTTTCCTGTCTGTATAACCACTCTGAGGATGGCTCATGTGAGCCGAAAGCTTAGGACCAACTTAATAAAAGATATCCAAATGTTGGACAAATTTTGTCTTTATTTTCACCCAAAATTAAAGCAAACGTTTGAGTATTAGAATGGCTCATGATCAGGCATAATAGACATTGTCTGTTATATTTAATAATACACGTTTAAATATATATATATATATATAAATAGATATACATATATATATACATACATATATATACATACATATATATATATGTATAATTAAGCCTAAGATTATTTATACCTATCGAAAATTTGTTTTTTTTTAAATATTGAATGAATGCCTTTTTTTCTGAACCATAAATATATATATATATAAAAAAAACAATGGAAGAATCAGTACATGTGGAATATGGAGACAAACTATTTCATTCAAGTATTATTTGGAATTTTATCACAAAAGGCATGTTCAAAATTGTTCATACCTATATCTTAATAGAAATGAATGCTACAGGAAGTGAGCTGAGTTACCTCCCTTATATATTCGAGAATTCCCTTACTTTCTTTAAAACAAGTGTAGATAAGGTTTGTACAGTCAGGCAGTATAATGCACTTCAGGACTGTAATTGAACAGAGGTTAGCATTTGCAATCTTTGTCATTCCTCATCAGAAGGAAATCAGTTGCTATGGTTGAGATTAAAGTACTTAGTGAGAACCCCCGGGTTAAATATTGTGACTGCCCACAATGAATGGGAAGAGAGACAAAGCGATATCTGAACAATTTCAAGTGTCCGTTCCAACAGTATCAGGAAATTAAAAAAATCTTCACACCATGAAAGACTTCAGTGGACATTGAAGGAGACCCAACGTATCGCCATGCATAGCAAGAAAAGTCCTAGGAGCCATTAAGAAGAATCCAAAGAACACACCTAAAGATATTTTGAGTGGTTTCAATGTTTCTATCATTGGAAAATGACGTATAAATTTTTATATATCAAGAACAATTTTAGGAAGATCGATGACAAAGAGGAATCATTTTTTTGTGTGATGCATTATTGTCCTTTAGAACTTCATCAGATTAAAGCGGTGTTTACGTTGATGTGATTATACATCTGCATGAAGGAGAGGGGACACTGAAATAAAAAAATTTTTTTTTTTTTTTTTAAATATGTGTTTTGGTTATATAGTCTAACTGATTTAATTTAGTTTCTTTTTATTTATGTTTTTATCACTTTCATTATTAAATATCCCACATTTTGACAAGAGACAAATTTCCAAGAAAGCTAAAATGCTGTAAGAAACAAGACTTAAATTTACTGTGGATGATCTGGCAATTAAAGCACTTTCTATACATTTTTGTTTTAGTAAATTGCTTTTTCTTTTAATTAAAATAGTATTTTTTAAATCAAAATTAGGATCAGACCCAGTACAGTGAGCAATTAATGCAGTGATTGTGTTATTTTGTAAAAGATCCCTTTTGTGTTTATATAATATTTTATTTGATTACCTCAACATAAACATTACTTTAGTCCAATGAAGTCCTAAAGGATAAATCATGCCACACAATTTTTCCATAGATTTTGCTAAAATCTTTTTCGACATATAAAAATTTATATATAATTGTTCCATAAATAGATATGGTCTAAATGTTATGTTTATGTAATCTTATTAAAGCGTGACAAACACATGCATAACTAAATTTTATAATGATAAAACCAAATCTTTTACTTGTATTAATTATATATATATATATATATGTGTAATTTGGCAGCAACTTTTCTTTCAAACATGTAGTGTTGAATGTTAAAGACAACATAGTCTTACATATTTTCTTTTGAAATATGAGAAAATTCAAAAGAAAATATGTAAGACTATGTTGTCTTTAACATTCAACACTACATGTTTGAAAGAAAAAATATATATATATATATATATATATATATATATATATATATATATCTGACAATATGTGAAATTTTTTTGTGTGATGGATTTTGGCCTGTAGGATTTCATCAGAGTAAAGTGATGTTTATATTGATATCTTTATATATGCACATGAATAAGGGGACACTGAAATTTTACATTTCAATTTGAATATGTGTTTTGCATATATAGTCTGATTTCATTTACTTTCTTTTTGTTTATGTTTTTATCACTTTCATTATTAAATATCCCACATTGTGATAATAGAAGATCTGTAAAGAAGTGTGAAATGTTGTAAGAACCTGGACATGAATTTATTAGTGTGGATTATCTAGTGATAAAAGCAATTTCTATACATTTTCCACCTAGTAAATTGTGTTCTGTTAGAGTAGCATTTTTTAAATCAAAATTATGGTTAAACTCATTATGGTGAGCAACTAATGCACCAAGTATGTTGTTTTGTAAAAGGCCCTTTCTGTGTTCATATAATCTTTTAATTAAATTCTTTGAGGTTTAATTAAATGAAATTGGCTAGACGATATATCAAAAACACATTTTAAAAACAAAATTTAAATTTAAAATTCCAGTGTCCCCCATTTTATTTATGCACATTTGTAATTACATCAGCAGAAACATCACTTTTGTCTCAAAGTTGAAAATGATCATACACATCATGCAAAAAATATTTTCCGCTTTGTTATAGAAATTCCCAAAAAGGATTCTGTTGTGAAAATGTCTTTGTAGACACTATCATTTTTTAAATATATCTTTTATGGGTTTGTCTCATTGTATTTGTTTGAAATTTTGCTCGTATATTTATGATTGTAAAAGTGATCCTTATATGTGGTGCAATTTTGTAGTAAATAATTACTATAGCAACTTTGGCAAACATGGGCCTTCATGCCCACAGAAAAATAAAATGGTGTGTCAAAAGTATATTTTTCACCTTGATATTACTGTTATTTTAACTACCTTGACTTCTCAGCAATGTTTATTCTTTTAAAAAGTGATGATTAGAATTGTAATAAAACTTAAACATGATGAAATTGAATTTATACATTTTTTTTGTTCTTGAGAATTTACAACAAAAATATGAATCATTATTTATTAGATTGTTTATTTACAGGAATAATTTTATATCTATAATATTCTAAAAACTAATACAATATTTATCATTTACCAATTTATAAATATATTTATCTATGCCTTGGTAATATCTTCCCAGAAACTAAGAGTCCTTTTGTTATTGCTACTAATCCCAAATCAAAAAAAAAAGAGGAAGAGGGTTCATGTCCATTCCTTTTATAGTCCAGAACAGAATGCCACCTATTGGTGTCCTAGCAGACAAGATAGACTAATACCCATAACTTTGAATTCAAAGTAGTTCTTTTCACAGCCTAGCTGCCATATAGAGCTCAATAGTTCCATCTACCCTATTATTTAACCTATAGCTAGGGGAGAACAGATGGATTCATGCTTTTTACATTGGTATTAGTGTGAAAGTGAACTAAATTGTAGGCCATAATCTTTTATAAATTCACATAAGGCTCAATTAAGTCTGTGTGTCTGCACCTTACATCAGTCGAACAGAACAATTTAGTCTCTATTGCTACCATATGAAAGATTTGTATCAGTCTTTTATATATATATTACCAACATATGTGGTAGCATTTAATTTGCATAAATTTATTTTTTAATAAATATTTTATGTTATTTATTCAATTTTTTAAATTGCCATATATAAGCAATGTTTCTATCAATGTTTCTTTTCTTTTCATTCATTGGGTTTGTATAAAAAAGAACTTATATCTGCCTTGTCAAAATTCAGTTTTAAGTTAGAAAACCTACAGCGTTGTTATCGTCTGATATTTCACATTATTACAAATTAGTTGAATGGAGCTGAAAATAATTGATGGAATTATCTAAATATCTTTACTTAGATTTTCTAAAACTGTACTGAAGTATTTAAACAAGTGAAAAATTAGTAATTTTGCTGAATTAATGTTTATTATTATTAATATAAAGATTAGAAAGTTATTCAGCTGATTCTCTCATGTTCAACTTAATGTTTTACATAATGACCAAAAGAACTTTAGTGAATAAATATCTTGCTGAAAATGTTATTTATATAGAAAGTTTAGAGCGATAAAAGAACGATGATAAATTAACTTTTCTCTGTAGAACGGGTATTTAGCTAGTATTAATAATTTGTTTACACAATACAGTGTAACCCGGATATAAGAGAGCTGTCGGGACCGGAGAAGAAGTATCTTATATCCGTGTTTCTCTTATATCAGGGTTTGGTCTATTATATATACATTAACATAGGCTCTAATTTGGGTCCAGAGAAAATCTCTCTTATATCCGTGTTTCTCTTATATCAGGGTTTGGTCTATTATATATACATTAACATAGGCTCTAATTTGGGTCCAGAGAAAATCTCTCTTATATCCGTGTTTCTCTTATATCAGGGTTTGGTCTATTATATATACATTAACATAGGCTCTAATTTGGGTCCAGAGAAAATCTCTCTTATATCCGTGTTTCTCTTATATCAGGGTTTGGTCTATTATATATACATTAACATAGGCTCTAATTTGGGTCCAGAGAAAATCTCTCTTATATCCGTGTTTCTCTTATATCAGGGTTTGGTCTATTATATATACATTAACATAGGCTCTAATTTGGGTGCAGAGAAAATCTCTCTTATATCCGTGTTTCTCTTATATCAGGGTTTGGTCTATTATATATACATTAACATAGGCTCTAATTTGGGTCCAGAGAAAATCTCTCTTATATCCGTGTTTCTCTTATATCAGGATCTCTTATATCCGGGTTACACTGTATATGTAGTTGCAGTGAATAAACAATGACAATCATTCTCAGAGTTATTTGGACAACTGAATTTATTATTTTTGTCATTCATATTATTCCCATGATGCTTCCGTCAATCTATTTGATAGTCTTCTTATATAAAAGGACCCACTTTATATATATGGAAAGAAAACACACAAAGAAAACTGGAGAATGGAAATAAATAGCACAGGAAATGAGTTCACTTGGCTGAATAAATCAGTTCGTTATGTGCCATGCGTGATACACGCTTAGATGATCATGTATCTTTCAACATGACTGACGAGGCAGTCTGTCCTGCATATTTACCCATAGCTGGGGGGAGAAGATGAGGATTCATACCTTTCCCAAGGGTATTAGCACGTAAGTGAATGTAATGGATTCAACTGGAATTCGAACTCTGCTCTCCAATTCCTCAACCCGAGCCGCTATCCATTACTCCACCAGATGTCATTGGTTGATTCAAGTCAGATAGCCTTTTAACACAATTTCAAGTCTTTGCATTTTCATAAATTACATTTATAATGAACGCTCTCTATTCATTTCTATAACATAATATATATGATCACAGAATTTAAAATTTTGAATTGAGATTTTTACTGAGGAACATGGCCCTCTCTAACTGAAAATGTTGGATCCCATTTCCTATTTCTCTCCCAATACTAGACTAGATGTTCGTTGTGGTGTAATGGATATCGTCTCGAAATGAGAACTCTCTTATGCATTTATACTTTTGGGAAAGGTATGAATCCATGAATAGCAGACTGGGTTCTTTAACCTTGGTTGGTAACCGGTCTACCGCAGAAAGAAATGGCAACCTACTGGGGGAAAATTCTTCTGCCTCGTCACTCATGTATCGAAAGAGACATAATCGCCCAGACATGTATCACTGGATACTAGATATGTTTGTTCCATGTTCGGTAATAAAGTCACAGAAAAAAGTCACAATTTTGGCTAGGTAAAAAAAGCCACAACTTGGTTTTGCAAGTTGCATGTTTGATGCACATGAACTAATTCTGGCAGATTTTTGACCCACGTTTAGTATTGTCAATAATTTTCAATAGCAAGAGGCATCAAAAATTATTTTTCACAAAATCCAAATATTGTTGGTCCAAACAGCCCCGAGATCCAAGATTCCCACTATTCACACTGTCTTCAGGGTTAGGGATGATGGCATACTATAGGGAAGAACATATGTAGGATCCCATTTCCTATTTCTCTTCTTATACTAGACTAGATGTGCATTGTGGTGTAATGGATATCGTCTCGGAATCAGAACTCACTTACGCACTTATGCCATTGGGAAAGATGTGAATCAATGAATAGCAGACTGAGTTCTTTAGCCTTGGTTGGCAACCAGTCTACTGCAGAAAAAATGGCAACTTACTGTGGGAAAACTCTTCTGCCTCGTCAGTCATGTATCAAAAGATACATGATCGCCTAAGCATGTATCCCGCATGGCACATAACTGTCTGAATAAATCTTGGAATGATAAGAACTCTTCTCAAAATTATAATAAAAAAAATATATATTATTATACAATGTAACCCGGATATAAGAGACCCGGATATATGAGAAACCCTGATATAAGAGAGATTTTCTCTGGTCCCAAATTAGAGCCTGTGTTAATATATATAAAATAGACCAAACCCGGATATAAGAGTTATTTTCTCTGGTCCCAAATTAGAGCCTGTGTTAATGTATATAAAATAGACCAAACCCGGATATAAGAGAAACCCGGATATAAGAGAACCCCGGATATAAGAGTTATTTTCTCTGGTCCCAAATTAGAGCCTGTGTTAATGTATATAAAATAGACAAAACCCGGATATAAGAGAAACCCGGATATAAGAGCACCCCGGATATAAGAGAAACCCGGATATAAGAGTTATTTTCTCTGGTCCCAAATTAGAGCCTGTGTTAATGTATATAAAATAGACCAAACCCGGATATAAGAGAAACCCGGATATAAGAGAAAACCGGATATAAGATACTTCTTCTCCGGTCCCGACAACTCTCTTATATCCGGGCTACACTGTATAATAAAAAAAACAAGTTTTTTCAACAAGATGAGACCTTAAGCAAGTATTTCAATAAAATGAAAAAGTTAAACTATTGTCCAAAGTATTTTATTCATAATTATTACCAACCAGTGACTTTCTATTTTAATAAAATGAAAATAAAGCACTCAGGAAGAGAAAATGGTGAAATAGTACTTTTTTTTTCAGTTTTCTGAGACATGCTTTTTTGGTATTTTTCTATTGTTTTATTTCTTCTTGTATAATTATTTTTGGCACCTACCAAATATTGTTATCTATTTTAGCATTTGCTATTGGTTGCAACTTAAATTGATCTCGCCTGTCTGATCTAACACCAAGACATTATTGTGTTAAAGCTAATTCTTACTTCAGGCAAAGCTTTGCCATCCTTCCCAATTCGCTATCCTTTCCAACATTACTGACATAACTTTTTTCGTTTTTTTCTTAAACAGTTTT
Organism: Acanthosepion esculentum; assembly: GCA_964036315.1. NCBI lineage: Eukaryota > Metazoa > Mollusca > Cephalopoda > Sepiida > Sepiidae > Acanthosepion > Acanthosepion esculentum. The sequence continues at coordinate 54,612,427 of OZ038485.1, forward strand.
TAGCAAGTCTATCATTCATCCATGCTTAGAATATTGCTGCCACATTTGTGCACCTGTTATATATCTAGACATCTTTAATAAAATCCAATATATAATCAGTAATATTACTGGCCCTGATCTGGCATCTCAGTTTCAATCACTTTCCCACCACTGTAAAGTTGCTTCCCTCTGCCTTTTCTATAAATACTTTCAAGGCAATTGTTCAGATTTAGACTTTATGAATTTAAGTGCAGTACTAGACTGACAATGAGGTCTCACCAATTTACTGTTGAGTTGGCTAGATGTAACTAAGTTCTATGCTAACAGTTTCTCACACTTCTCGCTTGTGGAACTCTCTTCTGGCTTCATGCTTTCTAATCAACTTTAATTTTCCAAAAATTAAAGGCAATGTTCATTGTTATCTACTGTCTTCCTGGTAGTTTTTGTTCTGGCTCCTTAGTAATGTTTCTGTTTTCTTATTCTTTCACACCCAGCAACCCCTTGTGTCTTAGTGGCTTTACTGCTTTGCATGAGGTGAATTCGATTAAAAAAAAAATCAATCTAACTATAGTATCATTATCAATGCAACTTATTATCCTAGCTTTAAAGCAAGCATAATTATTTTTGCTACAACATTCTACAAAAAATGTTTTTGTCTTTCAAATTTCAGCATTCATATACCTATCATATTGATAGTTCTCAAAAATTTCTCATTAAGGTAATGATATATTATACAGGGTTTATGTTATATATATATATATATATTGCCTGACGATTGCACTAGCATGAAACAGACTGTCGCCTCTAAGTTCTGACTTCCATGTCCACTTTTATATTTACACACGCTCTATCTCTGATATTGAGCACTTTATCCCATAAATATAGCACACTTTAAGACTATATTTCTTCATATATATATTTATATATTTATATAATATATATATATATATATATATATATATATATATATATATGTATATATAATATACTATACCACAAGGATCCATCCCTGCATCTCATTAGAATGTCTGAAGACCAACTTCTCGAGAGCTCCTCTCTGCGGCTGCTCGGTCTCACTCTGTCTGCTGATCTGAGATGGAACAAATACATCGAGTCAGTTGCATCAGCCACTGCAAGGAAAGTTGGTTCTCTGTGCCAAGCCAGGAAATTTTTCTCCCCGGAATCGATCCTCCAAGTCTATAAATCGACCATTCGCCCTTGCATGGAGTATTGCTGCCATATATGGTCTGGGGCCCCTGCTGTTTGCCTCAGGGTTCTTGATAAGATCCAGAGACGGATAGGCAACGTGATTGGCCCTGATCTGTCATCTCGTTTGCAGTCGCTCTTTCACAGACGCGATGTTGCCTCGCTCTGCCTTTTTTTACAAGTACTTCCATGGTGATTGCTCCGAGGAGCTGCGTTCGCTTGTCCCCAGGCCTCGTGAATTTAAATGCCCCACGAGGCTGGCATCCCGCTCCCACCCCTACACCATGGAAACTGTTAGATGTAGACGTCTCTTCTACTCCAATAGCTTCATGTCTTGCACATCTCGCCTATGGAACTCCCTTCCCTATTACTGTTTCCCTGACAAATACAATCTCCAACGGTTTAAGTGTAGCGTCAATCGACATCTCCAGTTGCCTTGATCTATCCACTTCCCTTCTCCACATCCTTTCATTTTTCATTCCTATCTGCTCTCACTCCAAATCTTCTGTAACCCCCTTGCCTTGATCGACCCACTGTCTTTCTCTTTCACCACATCCCCTCCTTTACCACTGCTATCTGCTCTTCCTCCAACCCTTCTTTAACCCCTTGCGTGATAGTGACCTCCAGCCTTGCTTGGGGTGATACGCTTAAAAAAAAAAAATATAAAAGGAGCCAATCATGAAACTTGCCATTAAATTGATAGCATGACAAAAAGCGCTGAGTCTTGATCCGCCTTGTCTGCTTTTAAGAACACCTCTCATGACACTGTCAAAGTTGTGGGCAAACTGTCAACACCACCACGAATGACCTGACATAAGCATCAAATGTAGACCCTACCAACTCTCCCCTTCCTCCAAGTCATTTCCCTTGCCCACAAAGAGATATTCTCCCTTGATCCTCTATATTGGGAATACAAAGAACTTTATCTTAACAATTCTTGTATCTTTTCCTACTGCCTCACTAGTGGTACCTTGTTAATTTGTTTGTTCTTTCATCCAACCAGAATTGGAACATAATGTGAAAATACCAATTTCTTATGGCAAAAATATTATTAATTTTAATGGGTACGTGGCTGAATGGTTAGAACCATAGCATTCTGCCAGAAAACCTGGGTTCAAAACTCAGTATGGTCAGTTTGTCAGAGAATATATCTTAATGATATCAGTCTGGGGAAATGATCCAGCAATCTGCACTATTGGGAAGTGACTAAAAAAACAAACAACAGGTTGACCTAAGCTTTGTGAGTGAACTTAGTTTCAAGGAACTGGGATTTGGGATGTGATTTTGTTAGCAGTGACACAGATAATTGTGACCAAGGGTTGGCATGTTTTGACCTTGTTCAGCAGTTGAACATGCCTGGTTATGATCTGTCTCAGAATCTGGGAACAAAATTATGCTCAACATAGTTGCAGTATAAACCACAGATGGGTTTGAAGAAATGCCCATGTAACTGAGCAGGTACCGGCAACAGAGATTAGATTAGCTAGCCACCATATCAGATGGGCTTGATTGGAATTAAGCTGCCAGCCCTTTTTTAAATTTTTTTTATATTCTTATGAGTTTTTGTTTCATCTTATTTTTTCTGTTTACACCTAGTAGTAGTAGATATAGCAGTCTTGAGTTGTTCAAAGTTTTTAAAATGGATCATTGTCACTTGATTCATGATTTATAATTTTTTTTACATTTATTCCTTATTTACATATTCATTTTAAGTTATCTATATTTTCCAGATGACAGAATGTCATTAGAGTTTTGCTTTCATATATTGTTGCTTCTTAATTCAATGTTCAGGCATTTTCTTACATTCTATGACTGTTAATTAATCAATGCAAACTGGAAATAGAGAATTAGCTTCTAATGAGATCTGAACATACATCCCTCTACTTGGAAGCCTGTCTATCTGTGACAATGCCTTACTGATTAGGCAACAAAAGTCAACTGGCAAACACTTTAATCAAAAAGCTATATTTTTTTTCATTTACTGCAAACACTAAATGGGCTTTTGGTCATCTACTCAATTTTATGACCCCACTTCCAGAAAGGAGGGAGGCTTTCTCTTCTCCACTTTCCAAAGACAAGTGTTTGGGTGTGCCTTGCAGCCCTACTCATGTAGTTATTTGGTTCTTTTCAACTCAGTACAAAGCTGATTTTAGCTTCACCATTTTAACCATACTTATCCTTATTTATTCTAACTTACTTCTGGACCCAAAAAAGAAAATGGACATACCTATGAGATATTGAGAGATTTATTTCACTACAGTCACCATAAAAAAGAATAAGCGGTCTGTAGTAGAAACCCAAAGTCTTGTATGCTTCTTTGTTTTTCATATGTGAACATGCACACACCTAAAATATACACACTCAACCTTTTAACTTCCATAGAACTTTTGCCAAGCTTCTTATACATTCTGAAGACACCATCCAGAGTGAGAGAGAGAGAGAAACTTTTTCCCTCTACTCCTGTATCTTTCCCTTGATCCATTCGACTACACTGACTGCTGTGATGATTCCCTTTAACTTGGCATTAAGATAACTGGAAACAAGATTATGTCTTTCAGAGGCACCAATTAGCTTGATTATCAGTTACTAAAACTATCATTATTCAACAAATACAGTAAGAAAATAATCAGATAATGTTTGTCACTATTTATGCTTCATATGAATTTTTAGATAACGCTTAAGAAACAGAAATTAATGCTATCTGTCGGGACAAAAACCAGTAATCGAAAAAAGGTGCAAATCCCCTATGTGATAAGCTGGTTGAATTCTTCTTTGTTTATGTGCTGTTGCTCTTCAGGGCATTGGTGACCATGGCTCTCCACAACTTCTTAACCCTTGTAACACAAAGCAATTTTTTTCTTTTTACTATCTCTCCCTGCTCTTCATTTACATAAGCTCATTAAGTATGTTTCTCACTGTTTCTCTCTACCCTTCTTGGCTCTTGTCTTGAGAGGGTCAATTCTCCAGGCTTCTTTTCCTCATTACGTGTCCTAAAAATTTCAGCAGTGTCTTTCTAATTCTAAGTACAAGTGTTCTTTTAGTTTCCATTTTCCTTAAAACTTCCTCATTACTCATATGCTCTGTCCATGATATTTCTTTCTGGAGAGCCATGTTCCTGTTGCTTCAAGTCTGCTCTACATTTGCAAGGCAGCATTCACTGCCATGTAGGAGGATCAATATTACATAGCATTTGAGCACTCTTTTCATTTTCCTGTTTCTTTATACTTTGCTTAGCTTTTCGAAGGCATATTTTGCTATTCCAATGCACCTTTGGATTTCAGTCACATTTTCTTTCTTCTGTTAAAACACTTCCCAGATATTTCAATTTTTTTTTTTTTTACTTCCTTGATTTTTGAAATCTCCAATTAATAACTCACACCCTGAGCTGTTCCTTTTGCTGTCAACCATACATTATCTTCTTAATCTAGTGAACATGTGTTCAATTCCTGGATCAAGTAATGAAACAATTCTCTTGGGTTCAGCAGAAACGAACAAAAAATGGCATTGTAGGGAAAAATAACACAACCAATGGATGTAAGATATCCGACATCAGGCAAAATAATGGATACCTGAAGATGGCTAGATGGTATTTGGCTGAAACATCATGCCTGTATTAATATTTATAATAGTCAAAAAGAGAACAATAATTTGAAAATTCATTAAAATTGATTTGTTTTCAGAACAAAAATCAAGTAGAGGATTGATTTGTTTGTTTATTTGTTTTTTTTTTACAGCTTATCAATGTTTGCAGGTTATTTAAAGAGAGAAAACATTTTTAGATTGTAAGAATTTTTTGTAGATAATGATTTTTAGTCCTACTAATTAACCAATAGCTGGAAGGAAAAGAGGTGGATTCCTACCTTTCAAAAGTTATCTGATTATTTCGAATGTGTTTCAAGTTTTTCTTTTCGTATACTTCAAAGTATACTGCAAATATTTAGTGAAGGAATGAGATAAAACTCCTATTTAATATGAATTGATTAGTGACGATATTGAATCAGTATGCTAATTTTGTATATACAAAAAAAAAACAGCTACAGAAATGTCTTAACTTCTTCATGAGGTTAAAAAGCTTTCACAAAATGGTGAACTGATGCCATTAATATTTTACTATTTCGAAAAATGTCCTTTCCAGTGTTAGAGGAGTTATTCAAGAGTTTATTCCATATTTTTTCTTTTATCGACCACAAAAAGCAACAGCTGCATGTCTGCATCACTTTCAAACTTATAAAAGATTAAATAGCAATAATGAAATGGAAAGAGAGATTCTTCATTATTGATATAATCACTTCAACTTGAAGTTGAGCTCTACATTAAAAACAGAAAAAAAAAAGGTGATATGAACCAAAACAGGAGACAATTCCATATTTCTGCCACAAAATGGGGAAATAGAAGATCTGTTTATCCATCTTGTCATGTCAGATGCTTTGATTGAAGTCAAAAAGCTTCAAAATTGCTCTAAGAAGAAATAAACTGCAGTGTTTTTGTGTTTAAATAAAGTTTTGTGTGAAAATGGCTTTGAGTGTGCAAAAAGAGTAGCAGAGAAAAAGAAGGACGTGTTCGGTATGGATCTGACACCTGCCACAGACGGAGCAGGCAAGTCATGTGTGAATATATGAAAATGGAAGCCAGTTGATATCTTGTTAAAAAAAATAAAGAGAACAAAAGATGAACAGCTAAAAATAAAGAAAAATGGTAAACAAAAAGCAAAAATAAGATGTCTGCTTTTCAAATAACTAAATATTTAAAGAAAAACAGCGATGCAGTTCATTGAAAAATATATCAATTACTATTTCTTCCCACACAACATCTAGTTTTTCGGATAATTTTTTTTTCCTAAAATTTAAGTAATAATTCTAAAACAGAAAAAATTATTTATTTTGGAAGAAAAACATTTTTTGAAACGATAACTTCTCAGAAATTTTCAGAAAGTGTTATCTATTTTTCCGTAATGGATAGTGGCTCATAATGATCAATTTATTTAAAATCCTTGAAGTCTTTCAAAGCACCTTGTCCGAGGGGGTGCCAAAAAGTCTTGGAAGCAAAATCTGCTACACTTACATCACATTGTAACATTGCTTCTGATATAATCATTGAAGTTAAGCAGATGGGTGACTTCTTGGGAATACCAGGTGCTGTAAGCTTAGATGTGTGGGTGGTGTAATGGATAATGGTTCGGTATTGTTTATTGGAGTTCCAATTTCCATTAGGTTTGTTATATTCACTTACACACAAATACCCTTGGGAAAGATGTGAATCCATCTCTTCTCTCTCCAGTTATGGGGTAAATAGTAGGAATTGTATCTGGAAAAATCACTGTCACCTCCTACAAACTGTTAATGCAATATTCACTTGCAAAAAAAAAAAGAAAAAAAAAGTCTTCTGCTTTAAATAATCCACAGTTGGTTGATAAGCTGTAAAAAACAAAATCAATATCTATTTTCCACCTAAATCTAATCTTTTTGTTTTGAAGGATTAGAATTTAAGATTTTGGAAAATAACCTCAATTATATTTTCTTTAAACCAGAAATACTTTTTTTTTGTTACCAAAAAAGCTATCTAAACTCCTGTCTTAATAGTAAGTCTGATAGGTCTGACAAAGTAAAACTGGCACCTGCTTTTGAAAATGTCATTTAATCTGTTGTTAACTGGGGCAAGAAATGGCTTTTAAATTTTAGTGCCTCCAAAACAAAACTGCTGCCTTTTAATCACCATAGAGAACCTTTTCTGCTTTCTGTCAGCATGGCTTATGCTAATCTCATTGCTCCATCTTGGTCTAACATTTTCCACTGACATGACATGGAATGAAGATATTGAATCAACTGCATGGTTTGCTGCTAGGAAAGTTGGGTCACTGTGACATGCCAGAAAATTCTTCTTGCAAGAATCCATCTTGCACATTTATAAATCTACCATTAGACTGTGCATTGAATATCGCTGCCATATCTGCTCCAGATGTCTTATAATATATCTTGAGAGTTTCATCAAAATCTTAACATCTTGAATTCTGTGACTTTCCCGCTTCAGTGATGTGGCTTCCCTGAGCCTTTTCTACAAATATTTTCATGGGAATTATTCCAATAAGCCCCCCTCCTTGGTACCTCATGTGCATGAATGTAAGCTTACTACCAGATTGGTAACTAGGTCTCATCGTTTTGGTGTTGAAATAACTGGACATAACAGTGAGTTCTATTCTAATAGTTTCTTTTCTCACACTTCCTGCTTGTGGAACTCTTCTGGTTTCTTACTTCCCTGCCATCTACAATCTTCAAAATTTAAAATGCAATGTCAATCACCATCTTGTGTCTTCCTGGAATCTGTTCTTATATTGTCCTTTCTCGTCACTGAAGTTTTCTCATTCTCTTTCGCTCTCAGTAACCCTTTGTGACTTAGCGACATTATCACCTCACTTGGGGTGAGATGATTAAAAATAAAATGAATGAATAACAGAATACAGAATGTAGATATAATTTTTTTTGTTAAATTCAGTTTCTTCTTGCACGCTTCTCACTTGTGGAACTCCCTTCCAGCTCCATGCTTTCCAGCCAACGTTAATCTGTAAAAAATTAAATGCAATGTCAATCGCTATCTACTTTCCTCCTGATTACTCTCTTCTCTTTCTGCTCATCATTAATGTTTCTCTATCTAATCCTGCCACACCTTGTAACCCGTTATGTTTTATTAGCATTTCTGCCTTACTTGATTACTGATTAAATAAAATAATATTAAAAAGGTGATTCACAAAATTATCTCTTCATAATTTTTTTCCATTAAAAAAATGATAGAAAATCATTTTTAGATATTTTGCTTAGTCAAGCCTAGCGTCGAATAAATATCAAGTGGAAGCCATGAATAAAGAAAGAGAAATGGCAGCAAGTCTTGAATGAGAACAACAACAGAAGTAAGAAAAACGAAAACCTATGTGACAGGGATCAAGCAGCAGCAGGCAGGCAGGCAAAAATCAACACCACATTTATGGCACTAAGTTCTAGGTTCATGATTGTCCTGAGTGGATTAAAGTGCTGGTTTGTGAACTTGGTGTAGTAATTAAGAATTCAGTTTTGCATTTAACCCATTTAATCATCTTCTAGGGAAATTTTCACTGCCAAAAATAGATTCAGCACCCCTAAAATCATAGTGATAGATCTAGATCATGATTTTCTGATAAATACTCCTTGATGGAGTCCAAAGTGTCTCTGAGCCCTTGTGGATGTCAAATTCTTCTCTACCCTTCAACTTCTCTTCCGCAGACAGAATGTGGCAAGCCTGTCTCTGCTCTGCCACTACTTCTATGGAAAGTGATCAAACGAACTACATTTTCCTGGTCCCAACAAGAACATGACATGCTACTTACATAGTAGCAAACCACCCACATTTCCTCCTTATTTCATCGGTGAGAGGTAAGTTCCACTTTAGCGGCTTCTTCCCGTGAACCACTGCCCTGTAGAACTTTCTTCCAACAGGATGTTTCCCCAATCACTACAATCTTAACCTCTTCACAGCTTGGGTTAACAGTTATCCTCGACTTATTATGCACACAAATGGCCTCCTAATGTAACCCTTTACCTTGAGTTACCCCTGAGACTTATAAAGGGTTAACCTTACTGTAAAAAAAAAAAAAAATACAAGGAAAGTTATGTACACAATTTACATTATTCAGACTATTGTCCTCATCTTTATCGCCATGTTTATCACAGAGTTTCAGCCGTTGTACGCTCCAGCCTTCTTCAGGTGATGCTGCGGAAAGAATTATAAAGGGGAGACAGGCCGCCCCCTTAAGGTAAGGTTTCAAAAACATCAGAAAGCTGTAACACGAGGGGAAGTGGAAAAATCAGGCATGGCTGACCACATATGGAGAGAAAAGGGAGATCACCGCCCTCTGTCGGATCAAGTTGAGATCATAGACAAAGAACATCATTGGAAAATTCATAAACTTAAGGAATCAGCACATATGTTAGGCCACAAAAATCTCCTGAGCCAACCAAGCATAGAAATGAATACAATATGGGAACCAGTAATAAGGAGTGCCAGAGAAAACCGATAATAACAACGAAAATTGCAATATGAGCTCTGGTAAAAAAAATGTGCAATGATAACCGCAAAAATTGCAATATGAGCACTGGTAAAAAAAATATGCTTGCTGAAGACATTAGGTTTATAATACCCAGAAATTCATGCGCAGATGTCCTCAAGGACATATGGCACAGTGGATAAAGGCGTTAGTTAGATCCAGTGACAGGACCCAAAGAGTGTGAGTTCAATACTGGGTTAAGACGGTGGAAAATTTGAGGGAATGGAGAGGGGAATTAACAGGAGATAACTGACATCCATTAGACATGACACATGGAACTAGAACAGTCTACCCCAGTGAGCGAAATAAAGGGTTCAGTTCGACATTCCAACCACCTGAAGAAGGCCAGAGGATACAACAGCTGAAATGTTGTGATAAACATGGTGACAACGATGAGGACAATAGTCCGAGTAATGTAAATAGTGTACATAATACCTCATCTCAGAGATATAAACAGATACTGAAGGAATTGTTATGTTGAAAACTGATATTTAGTGCTTGGCATATTGTGCCAAAATTGGTAATGATCAAATTAATATATGAAAGATTTGGTTTGGTTTGTTTTACTGCATATCATCTTCAATGGGTTATTTAATGCCGACAAAATTTTTATTGCTGGTAATATTTTTTTTTTTCAAACATGTATTGCTAGTAATATTTTTCCTTCAAAAAATCTATTTCTGATAATATTTTTTTAAAAAAAAAGTATTGCTGGTAATAATTTTTTTGTCTAAAATTATTATTATTTTTTTTTTTTTTTAAGCTTTTCACCCCAGGCAAGGCTGGAAGCGACTAGCATGCTAGGGGTTACAGAAGATTTGGAGCGAGAGCAGATAAGAGTGTTAGAGGAAAGGATGTGGAGAAGGATAGAGGATAGATCAAGACAACTGGAGATGTCGATTCACGTTACACTTGAATAGTTGGAGATTATAGTTGTCAGGGAAACAGGAATGAGGAAGGGACTTCCATAGGCGAGATATGAAGCTATTGGAGTAGAAGAGACATCTACATCTAACAGTTTCAACAGTGAAAGGGTGGGAACGGGATGCCAGCCTTGTAGGACGCTTGAATTCATGGAGCCTGGGAACCAGCGATAGCAGCTCATCGAAGCAATTATCATGGAAGTATTTATAAAAGAGACAGACAGAGGTGACGGTGCATCTGTGAGAGAGAGAGAGAGACTGCAGACGAGAAGCCAGATCAGGGCCAATTACATTGCATACCCATCTCTGGATCTTATCAAGAACCTTGAGGCAAACAGAAGGGGCTCCAGACCATATATGGCAGCAATACTCCATTATTGCTGATAATAATGTATTGCTGGTAAAATTTTTTTTTTTTTTACAAAGTATTTCTAGTATTAAGACCTATTTTTACACTTTTGTAGTGTTTTGACCCTAGTTTGGAGGTTAACTATTTGCTCATAGCTGAGACCCTAACAGGTGCTACTACCCCAGGTCAGGGTAGACTTGGGAACACCAGCTATTAATAGGTGGTTCCATGCTCCTCAAAACGTCCTGATCAGAGGCCTTGCTGTTGGACATAGTTTATCGTCATACCCAGGACGGAACATATGAATGAGATGGAGTATGTTTGAAACATCTTCCCAAGAACAATTTTATGATATTTTGCATATTTAAATTCTTCTTGTCATTTTGTTCAAAGTTATGGAATCAATAACAAAAAAAGTGGGCAAAATATAGCAAAAGTAGCGTTAATTTGACTGAATTTTGTTCTGTAGAAGAACCCACCTTATATAGGTTATTTTACAAAATGTTTGTCAAATACTTTCTGTCATTTACAAGATTCCTTTCAACAAGATTCCAATGACTTTCCTAGCAGAAAAAAAGACAACTATGCAGAACTGATCATGAAATAGTTATGTGCCATGCGTTTGTTTGTTTGTTTGGGGTTTTATGGCATATCAACCACTATGGGTTATTTAATACCAGATCCAGTATTTACGAGATATATCAAAAACGTATAGCTGGCAACATCATTGTTTCAAAAACGTATAGCTGTCAACTGTTTCAAAAATGTATAGCTGTCAACTGTTTCAAAAACGTATAGCTGGCAACTGTTTCAAAAACGCTTAGGCGATCATATATCTTTTGATAGATGACTGATGAGGCAGATTTTTTTCCCCACAGTAGGTTGCCATTTCTTTCTGCAGTAAGCCAGTTGCCATCCAAGGCTATAGAACCCCGTCTGTCCTTCTATTTACCCATAGCTGGGGGGGGAGAAGAAGAGGATTCATACCTTTCCCAAGGATATTAGCACGTAAATGAATGTAATGGATTTGAATGGAATTCAAACTCAGCTCTCCGATTCCTCAGTCTGAGCCATTATCCATTACTTCACCTGATCTTATAATTATGGTGTTGACCATAATTATATGATAATGATTGATTCATTTTCTATGGCTTATTGACAATTTGCAGGTTATTTAAAGCCGGACAATATTTTTTTAGATTGTAAAATCTTTTTTGAGATAATAATGATTTATTGATACAAATCTTACTGATTAACCCATAACAGGGGGGAGAAGAGGCAGAGTCATACCTTTCCCCAAGGATATTTTCTCATAAGTGAATATAACAAACCCAATAAGAACTGGAACTCAGTTGTCTAATTAACAATTGCAAGCTATTATCCATTAAACCACCTACATATCCAAGCTTACAGCATGTGGTATTCCCAAGCAGTCACCCAAGCTCAATGATATGAATATTATATTGGTGAAAAAAAAATTAATTCTGCAAATGCTAGTAATATTATAATCAAATCAACAGGGTTTCTCATTGAACTTTGTTTTTTTTCTTATGCCTACTCTACATTTATTAAACAGGATAAAACCTACAATTGATTTGACCAGTAAAACAGAATCACACTATACTTTAGAATTTCTTGATGTTGATGCACACAGAAGGATAAGGATATATGGCTTAAGGCCTATCAAGAATTCAGAAATAATAATGATCTTATACATTTCTACGCCCATCACAGCAATAAAATAAAATCCAAAGTAATCATAGTCTTTTACTTAAACGCCCTTAGAAGTTGTAGCCCCCAATTCCTGCCGAAGGAAGAGAAATACACTGAAAACACATTCAAACTCCTCCAACACCCAAATTATTTTCCATACAATGCCAAATGCAAAGCCTACAAAATCCACCAAAGAAAAATACAAAAATACATAGATAGTGATAACTGCAACAATCATAACAAAAGTAGGCAGTATTATCCAGTTACATCATATTGGCAAATTGAAAAATAAAACTTCTGAAATAATTTGATTTTTTACCCTTATTGCGTAAAATCAAATTTTGGGTAACTTTTTTCAAGAGCTAAAACAAATTAATGCCTTTTTCATTACTTTTGAACAAATGAACATAGGGTTACAAAAACGTCATAACTCTAATATGCACATATATATATATGTGTGTGTGTGTGTGTGTGTGTGTGTGTATGCTATATCAAACAGTAATACTAAGACAAAATAAGCTTATAAGTTGCAGTTAATAAAACAATGCCCAAAGTAGACATTTACTATTTAGTAAATATTAAGAGTACAATAAAAGTTGTGAAATCGCAACTAAAAGTTTTAAGTGGAAACTGATCCACGGTCATTATTTTCAATATATCCTAATAAAATCTATAAATAATACTGACCTTGTACATTTCTACTCCCATCGCAACAATAAAATAAAACCCAGAGAAATCATAAGCTTTTTCTTAAGAGACCTTAGAATCTATGCTCAATTCCTGTCTGAGGAAGAGAAATACTTTGAAAACACTTTTAAATTCCTCCAATACCTGAATTATTTCCTATAAAATGTCAAGCACAAAGCCTACAAAATCCACAAAAGCCTTCAAGTCAAAGTTAAGAGAAGCTGAGGGCCAGATGTATTTTCTCCAAATTTCACAGGAAGCCACCGATATTGCTTTATATAGAAATATGCATAGAGTGTTTCAAACATTTGACAAGCAACTTAAAATGAAAATATAACCGTCAACAGTATCTTGAGTCATGGCATTTCAGTTTATGCCATGTCACCTACATATGAAGACACAGCAGTCAACTTGTTAAACCAGTTCTGAAATATATATGTGGTACATTTCACCTGGGAAATGATCCAAAAATGACAAATGTCTGCTTGTGAGACCACTCTGCCAAATATGTGGCAGGTAGCACTTGTAGACATAAATCAGAAAAAGAAAAGAATATGCCAATATAAAAATAATTTTTCTAATGTATAAAAAAATAATGCAATAATATGTTGAATTCAGTTTTATTACTAACACTCACTGTATTGTGCTAGATTTTTCTTGTCAGAATCTGTCTTATACATTTACAAATCTACCATTCATCTATGCATTAAATATTTATGCTACATCTGGTCTGGTCCTTCGATGTATTTAGAGATTCTTGATAAAATACAAAGAATCTGCAATGTTATTGGTCCTGACCTGGCATCTCGACTTCAGTCATCTTCCAACTTCCATAACATAGCTTTCCTGTGCCTTTTTCATAAATATTGGCATGGTAATTTTTTAATCATTTCACACCAAGCAAATTAATTTTTTACATATATGTTATATATATATATATATATATATATATATATATATATATATATATATATATATATATATATATACATATATATATATAAAATGATATTATTTGGTAATCTGAGGATAAATCCAAAGAGAGCTCAATGTAAAAACAGACCATATATATATATGTGTGTGTGTGTGTGTGTGTGTGTGTGTGTGTGTGTGTGTGTGTGTGTGAGCGTGTGAAGAATCAATTGCTGATACCCACGACAAGTGGATGAAGTAATTCCCAGAGGTGACGTCTATGAAACTCTGGAGTCGGGATGCTGAAGGTAATATCAATCAGCTAAGTGACAAACTTTTACTTCCTTAATTCTCACTCTCTCTCTCTCTCTCTCTCTCTCTCTCTCTATATATATATATATATATATATATATATATATATATATGTATGTAAATATATATATATATATATTTCATCATTATTGCAAATTTATCAAAATTCAAATACTGCATGTGTGTGCCATAAGATAAAGAACAAGTAGGAAATGTTTATCAGTCTAACATGTTTCATTTTTATTAAAGCTTCATTGGAGAATGATGAGAACGAACTAAACTTGTAACATGTTAGATTGTTAAACAATTCTTATTATCTTATCATTCTGTTGGATACGGGTCCATATTTCATCTGTAGGTTGGCATCTTGGATCCCACCCGTTTACTGTCAAAATAGTTAATTGTAACTGCCTCTTCTACACCAACAGCCTCTTCTCTCACTGTTACTGGCAGTGGAACTCCCTTCCTCTTGATTCCCTGATAACTACAAACTTTAAAACTATATATATATATATATGTATATATATATATATATATATATATATATATATATATATATGTGTGTGTGTGTGTGTGTGTGTGTGTGTGTGTGTGTGTGTGTGCAGGTATGCAGAAAAATAGGAAAGAACACGTTAGGTAAATAATCCGGAGTTCTTTAGTATTTTTGTTTTTATTTTTAAAAAGACAGTGCTCCATACAGAAGTAGAGCTTATATTATAATTTTTTTTTAAAAAAAAAATGATTCCTTCGCTACATAAGAGTTCTCATGTTTCAAAAGCGAGAGCCGAGACCCTCATTATAATTATTGAAATTAAGTTGAATATGGTCTCGTTTCATCCTCAGGCGAAAATTTAGGAATCTAAATTAGGATTCCTAAATTTTTGCTTGAGGATGAAACGAGACCAGATACCTTAATTCAACTTAATTTCAATAATTATGTTGAGGGTGTCAGCTCTCGCTTTTGAAACATGAGAACTCTTATGTAGCGAAGGAATTATATTTTTTAAAAAATATGTCATAATTATATATATATATATATATATATATATATATATATATATATATATAGTTTCAAATGTTGTTGTAGCAGATACACTTATTTGAAACAGACGCCGCATTTTTATTTTTATTATATATATGCTGAGTTTTGTATCTGAAATGTAAACAAAGCAATTTCTGAAGAATTAATGGATTCATTTTAATCTGAAATTTTTATTATTTTAAGCCTTGCTACAGTCATAGGCTTTTGAGAAAAATAATCTCAGTGAAGATGATGTGCTTTCGATTAAAATACAGCCTGGCTTAACTGATGTTCTTTGTGGCTGAGTGGTAAAGCACACTGCTTCAAATAGTGATTAACCCTACAAATGGGAACACATTTTCTTTACTAACATTTCTTAAATGTGCCCCTGTTGGCAGATGTCATACACGTTATTTAAAATCAAATGGAGCTTTTGCTTCAAATACCAGTCTAATAACATTTGAAGTAATAAAAATCTCAGATTAAAAAAAATCCATTAATTCTTCATAAATATATGTATATATATATATATATATATATATATATATATACATGTTTCATTAAATAATATAGATAAGTGTTGTCTATATATTTTATGTAAGTTTTTTTCATATAGTCTGATAAGCTTAATAACATTATCATTAAACAATGAAAGAAAATCACAATATTGATACATACTTTTTTTTTTTTAATCCAATCTAAGCTTTCGGCTTACATAAGCCATTATCAAAGATGACAATTACACAATATATTTATGCAATACACGAACGAGAAATTGATGATAGTATTATTTGTTTACATGGATGATTTCCAAGCAACGATAAACACGTGCATATAAAACGCTGAAAGCGAAAATCGCACAACAGCTCATGACGTCACACATGACCACGAGAGAGTGAATCCGATGAGCATTGAGTATGGAAAGCCGTTGGTATGAACCAATGGCTTCTGTTACTAATTATAGGCATTTAAGGATATTTTTGGAGATTTCATAGTTTATTTTGTTCAGGTTAGGTTTCAACTGTTTTATGTATATAGCTTCAAGAATTTTTAGTTTTTGTTTATTGTTTTCATGTTTAAATGTATATATATATATATATATATATATGAACTTGGACCTTTATATATATATATATATATATATATATATATATATATATATATATATATATATATATATATATATATATATATATATATATATATATATATATATATATATATATATATATATATATATATATATATATATATATATATATATATATATATATATATATATATATATATATATAAAAATAAAAAGGTCCAAGTTCACTACAGCAAATTGTCCTCCAGGACAATGGCCTAGTGGATTAAAGTGTTGGTTCCTGAATTTGGTGACATAGTGGTTGTGAGTTCAATCTGCCTTGGTTCAGGCAGTGTGTTCTTGGGCTTTGTGGAAACAGGCAAGCAATAACTGAGCAGCGCTATAAATAAGAACTAGACTATACCCCTAGATGATCATGGGATCACGAGAACAGTCAACTCCCATAGATTAAATACAGTTCAGTTCAGAATTCTATGTAGGTTAGCTAGATCAATATACAGAGGGCACAATAGCCGAAACGTTGTGATAACAACAACAAAAAAATGAGGACAATAGTCTTAATATAAATAGGGTAAATAATGATAGCTGCTCACCCCAGAAATTTAGACAGAAATTACTCTAAAAAATTTGTTTCACTTTTAGTCATAGAGTGTTTATTACTCGGCATCTATTTATTAAAAGACAATTATTCAAAAATGCATATCAGATTGGCTTTACAGGCAGCTAATATTAACAGAAATGAACATTATAATCCCGAATCATAATGAGGTCTTAGGTTATTTGCTTACACTTTAGGTAGATTGATTGATTCATTTTCTCCCGTTTATCAACCCCTTTTGCAGGTTATTTAAAGCCAGAAAATATTTTTAGACTGTGAGAATTTTTTTTTTAGATAATAATGGTTTTAGTGATACAAATTTTACTAATTAATCCATAGCTTTGGGGAGAAGTGGGTTCATACCAAGGCTATTTACGTGTAAGTGAATATAACAAACCCCACGAGCATTGGAACTTAGCTCTCTGATTAACAATTCTGAGCCATTATCCATTACATCACCTGTACATCCATGCTTACAGCACCTGGAATTCACAAACGGTCACCTAGCTAGGCACTGATCAGGCTTGATGTTACTTAACTTTGGTGAATGTACGGGAACTGGTGTTTCAATGTGATGTGGCTGTAAGCACATTTTCGGTAGTGGGTTGACTTTTCAGCACCCCCTCAAAAAAAGGGGCTTTGAAAAACTTCAGGGATTTTTGAATAAATTGATCATTCTGTTGGACATTTCCTGCTCATATCAAAATTACTTCACCATGAAATAACATCATTTTCTATTACATTTTTTTCTTTCTTCGAGGTAATAACTTTCTGCCTGAAGTGACTAAAGTTGGCACGCTGCCTCTAAAGCAGGCTCATTGCCAGAATGTTTTGAGTGTATGTGTGGGGGGGTATGAGTTGGGGGTGACTGCAAGTAATAATTTGCGCACTAAAATTTGTTCACATCATTTTCACAAGTGGTGGGGGAAACAAAATGATTTTCTGGGGAAGCCCTTCACCAATCGTCCCTTGGTAATAGGCCATTTTTTTTTTTTGTTGTACAGGATCAATGTAAGAAACTTAATGTTGTTTTTGGATTGAATCAAATATGTAAAATGTGAAAGAAGTGAATTTTTTTTTATTTTAATTAAATTTTAATTTCCAGGAAAACACCAAAGACCTTACTGGTAGTTTTTAAAAAAAATCAATCTCTACATCTTATTTATTATACTTGACTATTACAGAAGAGGAAAATGGAAGTAAGAAGGTAAGAGGATTCAGATGATAGTTTTATAATTTCACCCCAAGTTAGGTAATATAGCCACTAAGATGCAAGGAGTTACTGAGTGTGAAAGAATATGAGAAAAAAAAGCATTATTAAGAGAGAGAGAACAATAAAAGAACAGAATTTAAGAGGACAGAAGATAATCAGGTGATTGGACATTAACTATATTGTAGCATACCTATAGATGATAATGGGTATGTACTCATTCACATAGTACAGTAGTAAATGCCTTAGAGGTCTGTACAAAAAGTATCAGGACTGTTGCTATGATAATACAGCTAAAGTATTCAGAGTGAAGTCACTTGGCAAAGATTGACCTTGAATGTTGTCGTGCGTATGTGTTAAGTCATAACATTCTCAGTCATTTCTGTTGTTCATAGCAGTGCTTGGAAAGAAAGCGTGTCGAGTGTGGTCGCCTCATCACACCCAGAGGTTCTGTCAATGAACATGGCTTGTGCAGATGATTTTGGCCCAAAACAACATTCCTCAGGTCTGACAACCACCATATTCTCCAGATTTCACCCCTTGAGACTTTTTTCCTCTTCAAAAATCTAATCCCACATTAACAAAACAAGATTTCAAGGTGTTGAGGAAATCCAAGAGAATGTGACAAGGCAGCTGCTCAATATTCCCAAAAAGGCATTCCTGGAATGATTCCATCAATGGAAACAACCACTAGATAAAGTGTGTGGCTTCAGAAGAGGATTATTTGAAGGAGATTAAATGCTGAATTGATAATTGTTGTAGTTTTCTTTGTATAGCACCAGTTCTAATACTTTTTGATCAGACCTGATGCTAAGCAGTTAACTTTAGTCCACAAAGAAAATATCAGTACTGAAGCAAAAAGACAAGAATTGTCTAATCAGTTACAATGTCTGTCGTAAAGTTGCCCACTTTTTTTTCCGCAACTGAATCAAATAATTAAATTACAACAATCAAAAAAAAAAAAATGCATTATCAACACTAAACATGACCATTGATTATGGAATTACTGATTTATAAGAAAGTAGTTTTTGAAAGAATAAGAGAACAAAAAAAGCAGTTGCCTCCAGCAATAAATTTCTACTGCTTATGTTAATACATGATAACCTTTTCAGTACATCTAATAATTTCTTTTTATTCTAATTTTTTTTCTCATGGTGAAGAAATATAGTTTTGATTTTCTATTATAAGCAAGGTGATTTGGAATGGCCAAAGAGAAAATAAACTGGTGATCATTAGCGGAATATAATTAATGTTAATTTCTCCAATCCTTCTTTCCTCATTATGTGCATCAGAAATTTAAACTGTCCCTTTGTGATTCTAAGGATAAGTGTTCTTTTGGCTTCCATTTTCCTTAAAACCTCCTCGTTGATCACATGCTTCGTCCATGGTATTCTCAGCCTTCTTCTGTAGAACCAACTCTCTGATGCTTGTCTCTTTCTGATTCTAAGGATAAGTGTTCTTTTGGCTTCCATTTTCCTTAAAACTTCCTCGTTGCTCACATGCTCCATCCATGGTATTCTCAGCATCCTTCTGTACTGCCTCATGTCTCGGCCTTATCACTTTACTCACAGGACATATTGAGGCTAAGAGGGACAGAGAAAAGCACCTAATGAGCTCATGTAAATGGATGGCAGACAGGAGGTGGGAGGAATGGAGAACAAAACTTATTAAGATCTACAAATGATGCGAAGTTGTGGAGAGCCTTGATCGCCTGCATCAATGTAGAAGTATTTTGTAGTATTGGACAAAACTACTCCAAGTGCTATATTCAATTTTCTTATCTTTTATACTAAAGTTTTTAACTCATCCATACACTGAGGAATTTGAAGTGTTTTGGATTTATCAATTTCATATTCTTCATAGTTCGAAAGAAATAAATTAATTCAAGAAAAATATCAGTCCAAAAATAAAGAGAAAAATGAAGTCAAAGTAAATAAAGGGTGGTAACAAAAACCATTTACAGGAACCATTTACACGAGATTCTGAGTAATCCAAAAAAAAAGAAAAAAAAGAGATGCTTAGAAAACACAAGACAATGAAAATAATGAATAGGTAGTATTGTATTTGGATTGGCTTGGGGTAATTTCCCAATTTTTTTTTGTCTTATCACAATTATTCTTCTGTTTATCTTCCAGTCTTTCTTAGGTCTCTGTTCTCTTCCAGAAGGTCATCAAATCTTGCTCTAAGAGAGCATGCATTTCCTATCTCACACAAATCATGTCCGGTGCCAAAGCTTTTATATTCTTGCGATTGTTTTCTGGTGCCCAACCCGTGGTCTTCCAATAAGCCTAGTGAACATTTCCTGCTGTAATCTCTGGGGCTATGCTTCTGGATCCTCAAGTTTATTCTTTCTTCTTTTCTGACCTGAAAAACTGGTTGAGAGCTAGCAAAGTTAAATAAGTTCAATATAAACTCAGAGGATCAGTACAAAGGTAAGGTCACGGGGTCATTACTGAGGTCAAAATGCAATCCAAGAACAAGCATCGCATGTGTATGAGAGGGGGAAGCTCCTCAAAAACAAGATTTAACATTTCAGAGCACAGTCACTTTCTCACTGATGTAACTTCCCTCTGTCTTTTCTACAAATATTTTCATGGCAGCTGTTCTGACCTACTTTTTACTCCTGGTGCACAGACCACATGAATTTAACTGTTTCTTTTTGTCCTTTTCATCAATCATCTCCATTCTCAGTCTTCTCATTTTCTTTATCTCCCCCTAATTCCCTGCATTCAATGGTATTGTTGCTTTACTTGGGGGTGAAACAGTTAAAAAAAACTATGATAAATTATAAACCACAAGTGATAATGGCTATTTTCTGATTAACATAATTTACCAAATGTTGTTTACAGTATATAAAGAACTGAGATTAGGCACTCCTGTAGATTTTTGCACAATTCCTAAAACCATATACAATTTTATGCAGAATCAGATAGTAACTTGGTTAAATACAGGAACCATTTACACCATTTTTATATACAAGAATAGGGAACTACTGTCTGCTTATTTTAGATGAAGCATTTTCATTATTAATTTGTTGGCTAGTTTAACTTTCATGTTCTTGTTGCTTTTTATTGCAATGCCCACATTATTTTGCATTCAACAGCTGTTTCAATTTGTTGGTTGGGATCAAGAATATACTGACTGCAGCCTGGTGCAGAGACATGAATTCAAAAAGAGGTCACTTGTTTGCCATACTTATGTCTAATTTTTTTGACTCTCAAGCCAACTGAATCTATGCCTAACTTTTTGGACCTTCATGCAAACCAGTCCTATGCCTAACCTTTTGACATTCAAGCCAACTGAATCTATGCCTAACTTTTTGGACCTTCATGCAAACCAATCCTATGCCTAACTTTTTGACTCTCAAGCCAAATGAATTTATGCCTAACTTTTTGACTCTCATACAAAATAGATCTATACCTACATTTTTGATGATAATGGAAATGAAACCTATAGGTCCCTTTTTTAATCTGATGTAACCCAGAAGTATGCCTGTCTTTTTGACCCTCATGCAAATCAAACTTATTTCTACTGTTTTCACTCATGTGCAAACCAAACCTATATCTATGTTTTTGACTCACATGCAAACCAAATCTATATGGACCTTTCTATTTTTAATCAAAATGATAGAATTTGGCATTAAATAACCTGGAAAACATTGATATGCTGCAAAATAAACCAAACCAAATAAATCAATCTGGAGCTGTTGGGTAGATCAGAAATAAATATTACTTATTTAATAGTCACAGAAAGTAAAATGAATTGCAATAAAACACAGCAATAGTTAAATAGAAGATAAACCAGTCAATGAATTAATAAAACTACTTTATCTAGAAAATTCAAGCAACTGAAAACATATGTATTATGATTATGCGTAAACACACAATACGGTATAGAAAAAAATCAATGAGAATACATATGATTAAATTTGAATATTGCTTACTGGTTGGTCAGTGTCAGCAAATCATTTTGGTGTCCCCCATGTCCAGCAGAGTTTCAACGATAGAGAATGCAAGTTTAAATAATAATAATAACAACAACAAAGGAACAATTTTAGAAATGGTTTCTTGATTATTATTATTACTTATCAGAACTGACATGAAGTGGAAAGACTATATTTTTGAATCAATTGTTAAGTCTGCTGCAAGGAAATTTAATTCACTGTATTGTACGAGAAAATTGTTCTTGCCAGAATCTATCTTACATATTTATAAGTCTACTATTTGTCCATGTTTTAAATATTGCTGTCACATCCGGCCTGGTTCTTTTGCCCCTTATTTAAAGATTCTTGATAACAACAGATTCTTCTTTGGATGTTATCAGTCCTGACCTGGCATCTCAGTTTTTCTTACTGCTGTAATATAGCTTCCCTGTGACTTTTCTATAAATACTTTCATGGTAATTGTTCTGATAGCTTTCCTCTTCGGTACCTTGACTTTATGAGATTGGCAGCTAGTTTCCACCATTTTACTGTTGAAACGGCCGAATGTAACCTTAAGTTCTATGCTGACAGTTTCTTCTATTGCGTTTCTTGCTTGTGGAACTCTCTTCAGGTTTCTTGCTTTCCAGTCAGCTTTGATCTTCAAATATCTAAATGCAATGTCAGTTGTTAACGTCTGTCTTCTTAATTCCTGTTTTTTTTATTGTTGTCTCTTTTTAATAATGTTTTTCTTTTTCTCATATTCTTTCACACTCAGTAGTCCCTTGCATCTTAGTGGCTTTATTGATTTGCTTGGGGTGAAATGATTTTAGAAAAAAAAATTAATTTTGCTTTTTTTTATTTTGAGATTTTAAAATTATAAAATTAAAGTTAAAATTCATTTTTTTCATGGAACTTAATAAAACAGATAAGATTCAAAGAATTTATCGCTTTTTATTTTGTCTTCCTGAATATATATGGCAGCCAACAAGGAAAATAACACCACTACGACAAATAAAATCAGCCCAAAATGACATCCAACATTTACACACTAAGACATACACACTCAATTAAGCTGAAAAATCAAATTATCCTTGATAATGGTTAAAGGTATAGCCGAAAGCGCTCGGAAAAATAAAACATTTGGACAATTCTTACATACCCTTTGTCCAGCAAAGAAAGCTCTTGTTCGTACACAAGAAAAATTAAATAAAAAACTTAGCCGTAGTACCTTGTCTGTCGTTTTTAATGAAACTTGCATAAAAGAAGGATTTCTGCCTAAATATACAACTATCAAACTACACAACCCGGCAGCCAACAAGGAAAATAACACCACTACATTCAGAAAAAACCTTGTCTTACGACAAATAAAATCAGCCCAAAATGACATCCAACATTTACACACTAAGACATACACACTCAATTAAGCTGAAAAATCAAATCATCCTTGATAATGGCTAACGATATAGCCGAAAGAGCTCGGAAAAATAAAACATTTGGACAGTTCTTACACACCCTTTGTCCAGCAAAGAAAGCTCTTGTTCACACACAAGAAAAATTAAATAATAAACTTAACTGTAGTACCTTGTCTGTCGTTTTTAATGAAACTTGCATATATATATATATATATATATATATATATATATATATATATATATATATATATAAGAGATAGAGAGAGAGAGAGAGTGAGACATACCTGAATATATGAGAAGTGAAACTGCAGTAACCTAGTTGGGTAATTATATCATTTTAATATAAACTTTATTAATTGTGTATTATGGTTTAAATATTGAGTACAATTGGAAATCTGCTAAGACTGGTCAATTGGGGAATAAATTTTGATCCATAATTGATTTAAATGAGTGTAGACTTGTATATTTGCTTCCAGACTTATATTTGGTAATGATATCTTCCATAAGCAGTGCCTTCATACAATCTGTGACTGGAAGACAAAATATCTAATATTAATCTGTTTTCAAAGTGTGAAATTGGAGGCACCAAGACATTTCAGAAGCAATCATAAATTCCCTGCTCTTGGCAGTTTCATTCATATGAGAACAGAGATGGGGTACTACATACTACCATTGTGAAATAAGAGCCAACTTTGATGAGCTTTTGATAGGCAGTTACATTGGATGAAGAAGTTCAGGAGAATACTCTCGCCCACATAGTCACACTCATTTCTGATTCTTATTTAATTAACATTTTGGTTAAATGCGCTTTGAGCTAAAAAAAAAAGAAGAAGAGTAAATATGATCCACTCCAAGACAAAGGAAAGCAGGAAGAAAGAACTAACCAGAAGACTGAATTGTCAGCAAAAGAGACAGCCCGTGATGTGATATTAGGGCAGGTTGTTTTTTTCAGAAAATCAATATTGCACTCTGTTCAAAAGCTGGGGTTTAGTGTGATAAGTGCAGAACCCCAAAATTAGATGTATAGCTTTTAACAATTTTTGAGCATTTAGTTTTAAATAGCATCTGAAAAATGTACAGAAATACCTTATTTGCACAGGTTATTGCTTACAAACTGACCTTAAAATTTTACTATTTCAAGAATAAATCCAAATAAAGTTAATATCTTTTGTATTAGATACATTGAATGAAAGAAATATATTCAAACCAGAATTCTAATTATGAATAACCACAAGCAAAATATGCATTTTTTTTACTGTATTCTATAATTCTGTTGTAAAAAAATAGTAAAAGATTACAAAAAAGGCTAATCAATGAATATGATTTGTTGGATCATTTGATAGATCACAATTAATAAAAACCCAAACTAAATAAATATATATATAACACAATAATACTGCTGGGTATAAATTATAAGTCAAAATGTTTTAAATTTGGATTGTTTATTGAAAATCATGCTAAAACTACTTCACTTTATAACATATTACATCATAATATAGCTAAATTGTTCAGAATAATTTCCCTTTGAAGTAAATGAAGGTCGTATTTGATGGCACAATGTAATAATGTGCTTGTGCTATGCATCTTGTCTATATACAATTTGTAATGCTTCAGCAAATTATAAATTTTATAAGTCCATTCTATAATGTTTTTGCTGATCACTGGAATAAAATTCCAATGCTACAATTTTGAACCTAAGCTTAATCTTTGAAACTAGTTTCCTCAAAAAACGGTAATGATGTGGAAGAAATATTTTGTGGCATTTATCATGTCAAATCCCAAATTTCAAATTGAGTTCAATACCTTGGTTTCAAAATCAACATGCCATAATGTGACATATGAATTGGAGATGTCAAAATCAAACAAGTACAGAAGAAAAAATATATAGGAAGTGTTTTAACACATTGACTGCCAGCCATGAGATAACTCATGGTTTGCAGTATTTATTATTATTTTCTACTGACTACTTTTCATGCCTGACATTTTCTGATACATTTTCATCTGCGGGCACCAACAACAAGTTCATTTGCAGTGATACCTTTAGCGTGAAAACAATGTTAAGACTACAGTTGAAGCTATAAATCAGCTCAGAAAGATTTTCTGTTGCCTTTGTCGGGGCTATTATAAAGTTGGAGTTTGAAGTCAAATTTCATAATTGAGTTCTGGCAGTCGACTTATTAATAAACAGAAAATATGGCACCAAAATCCAAAGGGACATTGGAACAGCAAAAAATGCCTTCCAAAAGCTAAACAAAGCATTAAGAAACATGCAAACAGGAAAAATGTCTTTAGAAACAGAGAAAAGATTGCTGAACTGATATGTAATATCAATTCTCATATACAGGTTGCGATGGATAAATTGTCGTCTAAATTATGCAAAAATGAAAATAATACTGACATCTCATTTTAAGAGATATATTTACCAAAATTACACAAAAATATCTTGAAATACTAAAGAGTAAATTTATTCAATAAAATTGTCACTTGCTTCAATTATGGCTTCCAGATTATTTCAAAATCTCCTGCAACTCTTTTGGATGGTCTCTTTGCTTAAGTTGGTGAATGCGGCCATAATCCTTGTCTTCAGTTCATTTTTGGTATTACAGGACATTTTGTTGGTTTCTTGCTCAACTACACCTCACACATAATAATCAAGGGAATTGCAGTCTGGGGAGTTAGGTGGCCTGATGTAAGGGGTGATGTGGTTGCACAAATTGTATGAGTGCCATGACCGGGTTCTCCTGTTTGTGTGGCATGGTGCAGAGTCCAGTTGCCAGACAAAAGTTCTTCTAGCAGCCACCCTCTTGACCCAGGACAGCACTTACCTCCTCATGGCACTTGATGTAAGCCTCTGTGTTGAGTCTGAGGTAAAGTGGGAAGATGAATGGAGGCATAACGTCACCATCACTAGTGGTCATGCCAAACACATTCGTAATCACCATTAGACTCATCCAACTCTTTCTGAATCTTCTGAACTGTCACTCAAATATTCTGAAATGTTCGTATTGGAATTTCCGACAAAAATGCCAAGCAGTACAGTATATCGTTTCAAAATTTGGTGCTCTTTTTGCTCAGAGACAGTGCCCAACTGATCTTATGATACTGTGCAGTCAATAAAATCAAAAACAAACAATGCACATAAACAAAATTAAAGATATAAAATGGCGACAATTTACCCATCGCATCCTGTATATCAGTGAATGCTGATCAATTTCATAGATAAAAATGGAGACTTGAGGCAACGGAGATATGGTTCTTAAGAAGGTTGTTTTTTTTTTGATTGATTTGTCTTTATTGCTTAGACTTTTTAAGCTTATTTAAAGGCGAAACATCTTTGAATTGTAAGAATATTTTGGAGATAAGAATTTTTCAGGAATTCAAACTGATTTCTAATTCTGAGCCATTATCCATTACACCACCTGCACATCCAACCTGGTATTCCCAAGTGGTCGCCCAATTAGCTACTGACCAGGATCAATGTTGCTTAACTTCAGTGATTGGATGAGAACCGTTTCCAACAAGATCTGACTGTAATCCTCTACAGAA
The DNA here is from genome assembly GCA_964036315.1 of Acanthosepion esculentum. Lineage (NCBI taxonomy): Eukaryota > Metazoa > Mollusca > Cephalopoda > Sepiida > Sepiidae > Acanthosepion > Acanthosepion esculentum. Next base: position 54,639,378 of record OZ038485.1, read on the forward strand.
ATATGTTGATAATACGCTAGACAGAGCATGTGAGCAATGAGGAAGTTTGAAAGAAAATGGAAACAAAAAAAGGCACTTGCATCTAGAATCAGAATTATAACTGAAATTTCAGGATCCAATAATGTGGAAAGGGGGCTTGGAGAATTTGACACTCACAGTAAATAGTGAAGGCAAGAGATTCACAGAGAAACAGTGAGTAACATAGCTAATGAGCTCATGTAAATTGCTGGATAGTAATATTACTAAAACCTACAAAGGATAGAAAGTTGTGGAGGGACATGATTACTTCCGTCCTGAAGGGACATGGCACACAGAAGAAGAAGAATGACCATAGAATGAAGGTTTGTGTTTCGATAAAAAGCAACTGAAATCTAGATGATGAAATTCTAGTCAAAAGTTTAAGAATGCTTCATCAAATGATAAATTGAAGACTAGATTAAGAGCTAACGATAATTTTGAAAGTTATTGTAAGCTGGGCAATGCTTGGTTGCCTTGCTAATTTCTAATAAAATATGTGAAAAATAAATAAAAAAAAAAGCATTTAATGAAGCTAAAATCCAATATTTTTGTTTTCATTATATTTTTCACAGCTCATCGAATTTATTTAATGCAGATGTGTATTTCCGTTCGATTAGAAATAAGAAAGAACAAAACTATCCAGTCACTGATTAGAAAATCCATTTAAAGCTGACGTGTGATGTGGAACATTAATTTGTGAATAAATGTTTCCATTTTTAAACAGCAAAGACGGAAAGATTTTTAACTTTTAAAAGTCTAGAAAGAAACAACAATCTATATTATAAAAGAAGAGCTGATTCTCTGTCCACCACTGTCGGTCGGCTTGGTTCAATTTGTTTAGTGGCTTATCAACGTCTATGGATTATTTGGTGCCAAAATCTAGATATTTTGTATGCAATTTTATGGCATCAACTGCAGATATTTGGTACATAGTTCTATACTTTCAGGTATGTTTTTTAGATATATAGTTTGCATGTGCCACATGAACACACACACACACACACACACACACACACACATATATATACATATATATATATATATATAATACACACACACACACACATATATATATACATATACATATATATATATATATATATATATATATATAATACACACACACATATATATACATATACATATACATATATATATATATATAATACACACACACACACACATATATATACATATACACATATATATATATATATATATATATATATATATATATATATATAACACACACACACACACAGTGAAGTAATGGATAACGGCTTGGATTGACGTATCGGAGAGCCGAATTCGAATTCCAGTCAAATCCATTACATTCATTTATGTGCTAATACCCTTGGGAAAGGTATGAATCGTCTTGTTCTCCCCCCCCAGCTATGAGTAAATAGCAGGACAGACTGGGTTCTATAGCCTTGGATTGCAACTGGTCTAGGAAAAGGACAATTCTTATTTCAAAACCTGTGGAGAGTTGTGTGGAGAGTCGTTTGGGGGCCTTGTGCACCAGGTCTCTGTATTCGGCCTCTCAAAAAGTGTGGATAGTTCACCACAAAACCTTCACCAATATAATCAAATCTCAGGTGCTGGTGTTGAGCTGTCGGTTTCCTAGGAACTGAGCTGCTTGACCCTCATACAATTATGTATTGTTGGTAATTTTATTAAAAAAATGTATTGCTGACAATTTTCTACAAAAATATATTACTGGTATTTTTACTATAAAAATGTATTTTTATACTTTTTTTTTAGTGTTGTCATTTTGATATAAAAATTTATTGTTGACAATTTGGTTATAAAAATTTCGTTTTAATTTTGGTATAAAAATGAAATGTTAGTGATTTTACTATAAAAATGTACTGTTTGTATTTTACTATAAAAATGTAATTTGGTAATTTCTTTTATTAAAATGTATTGCTAGCAATTTTACTATAAAAATGTATTTTTATACTTTCCTAGTGTTTCGATTTTTGTTTTGGGGGTTCACTATTTGTCCATAACTGTGACATTAACATGTGCTACCTGACCTCAGGTTAGGGTGGACTTGGGAACAACAACAATTAGGAGGTGATTCCATGCGTTTCAAAATCTTAAATCTCCTCAATCAAAAGTCTTGTTGCCAGATGTAGTTTATCGTCATACCCAGGACTAGTCACCCACTGTTTGCATATGACTTTGAATGTGCCAGCCACATGAAAAAAAATATATATATATAATAAACATTAATTTTTTAAACTCCCCCAAATATCAGATAATTATAAGATTTCATTTAACTTTTCAGAAATTATTTGGTAAAAAGAAATAAGATATTTTTTTAATTTTGTAGATATACTTTTAAAGCTTTTTTTTAAATATTAAAATATTCATATGCACACACAATTTGAATGAAACTGTAATTATCCTCCATGTCATGGGGGCTAATTTGACTTTCTGACTGGCAACAACCCCTGAGTAACAGGAAAAGAGTATAAGCTGAAATGTGCAGCCCTTTGAAGTAATTTTTATGACTGTATTTCAACTGAATCTAATTTCTAATAAATGTAGTATTTTTAAATGGACAGACAATTTAGATTAGAAATATAATCATCTTGCCATCACTGAAGTGATAGGTACCAAACTAGTTATTATAAAACAACAGCAAATGAGGGTGAATTGGATTAGTTTTATATTGAATTCTCTTTATCAAAATGAATTCTTTCAATGCAGATGCAATGTCATTGTAGAAAATTGAGCAAGCCCAAGTTAACAAATAAACTGTGTATAAATAATACTAATTAAAAATTGAAGTGGAAATTGGAAAATCTTTAAATTAAAATATTTTAAGGTTATTTCCCCAACAGAAAATACCCTACAGTGCCATTTTTTGCTGTGTTATGGTAACATAAAAAGAAATCGAAATATTTCTGGCACTTAAAAGAAACGAGTAAAACACCTACGGTAAAATGGAAATTAATAAGAAAAGCTAGAATATGTAGGTCATTAAATTATCCTTTGTGCATACTTGAGAAACTATATATTACTAGGTTTATAAAAAATAAAAATTTACTGAATCATAGACATGAAATAGCTATTCTTTGCCGACATTGTCAAAAATTTTCCTTAAATAATATTAAAAAAAGAAGAAAAAAAAGCATAGCTGTTAATATACATACTTATATTTGATATGTAATAATAATTTTAAAACATTTAAGTAATTCTTTTACATTTATTTGTTTTAAAAAGAAATATAATCCATTAGTAATTAAAAGTAAATAATAAAATAGTATTTTAAAATTGTAGTTCAATACAACGTATTCTAAACCAAACACCCCATTTAGAAAAAAATTTTATGTATACAAATATGAATTTAACAAATAAAATGCCAAAAAACTTTTTGCCATAGATAAAAAAACAGACAACATGCGTTGAACGGATGTCAAAATTCATTGAAAAAAAGGCACCCCTACCCTACCTAAACCTCTTTTTGAACGTAACTCATCATTGATACAATAATAGTTAATAAAAAAGAACACGCCCCTGTCTAAATGATTGGATTTCTCTGTATCCTTGGAAACAAAAATTATGAATGTATATGCTATTAAAATTCAGTAAATTTCAAAATAAGTTATTCCAAAATTTGCTTGAAGATGAAACAGAACTAATGCTTTTGATTTAATTACATAATTGAATTTGAAGTTTTTAGTTTCTTTAGTAAAAATAAAAATATCAATAAGAACACCGGATTACTTATCTTACTGTTCTTTCTTTTTTTACTATAATATATATTACTTGACATGTATATTTTTCCTGTAACTTTTTACTGTAATAGAGTTATCACTCTTGCACTTATGACTACAAGTAGAAGTGATTTGCTGTGATAGTGACAAATTGGATATTCTTATGAAGTATTTATTCTGAAGTATTTGTGAAGATATTTATGATAGTAGAGAGAGAGAAAAGTCAGAATGAGAGAGATAGAAAAGCAAGAATGAGAAAGAGAAAGAGGATGAGAGGGAGAGAAGAAGAAAGAGAGAGAAAGAGAAACAGAGAGGGAAAAGAAACAGAGAGGCAAAGAGAAAAGAGAGGGAAAAAAAAAGAGTATTTAAAATGCACAATCCTATTTATTATCTCAAATAATTTTTTGCATCCATATTGGTTGGTGTTTATCCTTGTAAATCCTGTCTTGCCTCTGCAGTAAAAAAAAAAAAAATATATATATTTTATTCAACATAATCAATGTTTTCACCTTATGAAAGCCCAAAAAGTGAAATCTCAGAGCCTGTGGGACTTCAAACCAATGCTCTATTCACACACCACACATTTCGAACAAATATTTTAAAAAAAATATTGATTGAAGAGTTTCAACTTGAGACTGCCACCAGAAAGTTAATTTTTTTGTAAGTGAGAATGTTAAAAAAAACAACAAAAAAAGCAAAAAAAAAAAAGCAAACCAAAACTTAGCACCTAAAGAATTTTTAGTTTCATATTTTCTTTTGTTTTCCTTGCTAAATACACAAGGCAAGAATAAAAAGCAACATTTAGCACCCGCATTAGATTTTATTTTAACTTGTCTTATTTGTGACTTTCATTTTAATCTTCCCATACCAAAAATAAAGTGTTAATCATATAAAAATGTAATAATTATTTTAGCACATCTGAGTACACATAATTAGTTGAGCATTAGCTCGAAACATGAGGGTATGAAGTCTAGTTTTCATTTAGCAGAGGTAACTGATACAAATCACCCATGGATAAAGAAAGACTGATTTCAATCCGTATCAAGTCTAGTCTTCATATAATTGAGATAACTGATACAAATCACCCATGGATAAAGAAAGACTGATTTCAATCCGTATCAAGTCTAGTCTTCATATAATTGAGATGTCAGCTACAAATGACCCATGGATAAAGAAAGACTGATTTCAATCCGTATCAAGTCTAGTCTTCATATAATTGAGATAACTGATACAAATCACCCATGGATAAAGAAAGAATGATTTCAATCCGTATCAAGTCTAGTCTTCATATAATTGAGATGTCAGCTACAAATCACCCATGGATAAAGAAAGACTGATTTCAATCCGTATCAAGTCTAGTTTTCATATAATTGAGATAACTGATACAAATCACCCATGGATAAAGAAAGACTGATTTCAATCCGTATCAAGTCTAGTCTTCATATAATTGAGATGATAGTTACAAATCACCCATGGATAAAGAAAGACAGATTTCAATCCGTATCAAGTCTAGTCTTCATATAATTGAGATGATAGCTACAAATCACCAATGGATAAAGAAAACCTGATTTCAATCCGTATCAAGTCTAGTCTTCATATAATTGAGATGACAGCTACAAATCACCCATGGATAAAGAAAGACTGATTTCAATCCGTATCAAGTCTAGTCTTCATATAATTGAGATAACTGATACAAATCACCCATGGATAAAGAAAGACTGATTTCAATCCGTATCAAGTCTAGTCTTCATATAATTGAGATGTCAGCTACAAATCACCCATGGATAAAGAAAGACTGATTTCAATCCGTATCAAGTCTAGTCTTCATATAATTGAGATGTCAGCTACAAATCACCCATGGATAAAGAAAGACTGATTTCAATCCGTATCAAGTCTAGTTTTCATATAATTGAGATAACTGATACAAATCACCCATGGATAAAGAAAGACTGATTTCAATCCGTATCAAGTCTAGTCTTCATATAATTGAGATGATAGTTACAAATCACCCATGGATAAAGAAAGACTGATTTCAATCCGAATCAAGTCTAGTCTTCATATAATTGAGATGATAGCTACAAATCACCAATGGATAAAGAAAACCTGATTTCAATCCGTATCAAGTCTAATCTTCATATAATTGAGATGACAGCTACAAATCACCCATGGATAAAGAAAGACTGATTTCAATCCGTATCAAGTCTAGTCTTCATATAATTGAGATAACTGATACAAATCACCCATGGATAAAGAAAGACTGATTTCAATCCGTATCAAGTCTAGTCTTCATATAATTGAGATGTCAGCTACAAATGACCCATGGATAAAGAAAGACTGATTTCAATCCGTATCAAGTCTAGTCTTCATATAATTGAGATGTCAGCTACAAATCACCCATGGATAAAGAAAGACTGATTTCAATCCGTATCAAGTCTAGTCTTCATATAATTGAGATAACTGATACAAATCACCCATGGATAAAGAAAGACTGATTTCAATCCGTATCAAGTCTAGTCTTCATATAATTGAGATGTCAGCTACAAATCACCCATGGATAAAGAAAGACTGATTTCAATCCGTATCAAGTCTAGTCTTCATATAATTGAGATAACTGATACAAATCACCCATGGATAAAGAAAGACTGATTTCAATCTGTATCAAGTCTAGTCTTCATATAATTGAGATGATAGTTACAAATCACCCATGGATAAAGAAAGACTGATTTCAATCCGTATCAAGTCTAGTCTTCATATAATTGAGATGATAGCTACAAATCACCAATGGATAAAGAAAACCTGATTTCAATCCGTATCAAGTCTAGTCTTCATATAATTGAGATGACAGCTACAAATCACCCATGGATAAAGAAAGACTGATTTCAATCCGTATCAAGTCTAGTCTTCATATAATTGAGATGTCAGCTACAAATCACCCATGGATAAAGAAAGACTGATTTCAATCTGTATCAAGTCTAGTCTTCATATAATTGAGATGATAGCTACAAATCACCCATGGATAAAGAAAGACTGATTTCAATCCGTATCAAGTCTAGTCTTCATATAATTGAGATGTCAGCTACAAATCACCCATGGATAAAGAAAGACTGATTTCAATCCGTATCAAGTCTAGTCTTCATATAATTGAGATAACTGATACAAATCACCCATGGATAAAGAAAGACTGATTTCAATCCGTATCAAGTCTAGTCTTCATATAATTGAGATAACTGATACAAATCACCCATGGATAAAGAAAGACTGATTTCAATCCGTATCAAGTCTAGTCTTCATATAATTGAGATGACCGCTACAAATCACCCATGGATAAAGAAAGACTGATTTCAATCTATATGAAGTCTAGTCTTCATATAATTGACATAATTGCTTCCAATCACCCATGGATAAAGAATGATTTCAATCTATCTAAATTTTGGGGGTGAGGAGTTATTATTTATATTATTTATAGCTGTATTAAATTCCTCATCTTTGTTGTTATTACCACAATCTTCTGTAAAATTGTGCCCACTGGCTTTCTTCCGTTGTCTGTCAGTTTGAGTAACTATTAAAGAATTTTGAATGAAATACTTTATTTAATCTACGAGGTTGAATTGTCCTCTTTCCACTGTCCATATCTGGGTGTACTAAAAAGAACAAGATATGATTTCTCTATGAATCAGAGATGACAAAATCAAGCAGGTACAAACAAAATCAACCTTCTCGGTATTTTATTAAGGGAGGATGAAACCTAAAAGTGTGTAGAAATAGTGAAAGATATCTTCCAGAAACTAAGCAAAGTATTAAGAAATGGGAAAATATTACACACAAAGCAAAGAGTGTTGAATCACTGTTCTATATAATGTACTATGAATGATAGACAGTTTCCTCACAGATGAAAAAAGAGATTGGTGCAACAGAGATGTTGTTCTACAGAAGGATGCTGAGAATACCACAGACAGAGTATGTAAGTAACAAGGATGTCTTAAGGAAAACCGGTGTAAGAAGGAAGCTTACACTAAGGAAAAAAAAAAAAGAAACAGTTGGAATTTCTGTGGCACGTAATGAGAAAAGAAGGCCAACAGAATTTAACATTCTCAGGACATACTGAAGGGAAGAGAAGCAAGGGCAATAATGAATAACTTTATGCATTTATACAAATGGATGGCAGAACAGAAACAAAGAAGGATGCTTTTCACTTTACTGTATCTTCTTATTGTTCTTTTTAAATAATGTATTTTCCTTATTATTATTGTTTTCTTCCTAAATTTGCCCCATCTTATATTGTTGCAATTTGGATTGGATCTATTATGATGAAATTATTAATGAACATTGTATTAGCATTATCATTCTGTATGTGACTTCATTTGCTGTACAAAACATTTATCCTGATCCCTGAATTTGGATTTCGTAGATGTGTTGTCATATCCTGCTATGGCAACAGAAAACAACTTTGAGTGAAATTAACAATACAAATACTGTAATTGAGAGGTCTTGATAAGAATGCAGTGGAAAGAGAAGTAATATTAATAATTCAGAGTGTTAAAGGGTAACACCGCTCGCTCTGATTGTTTTAGGAAAATCAACTCTTCACAACCCAGTTTTTGTTTTTGGTCTGGTAAGGAAAGCAATGATGGCATTTATATTATTAAACAAGTCCAATAGATTGTATACCTTTCTAACAAGAAATTGTATACATGCTATATCAACCTCACAGCAGCATCAATAGAGAGTTCCTCTTCTCATTCATTAAAAATTGCCTTCCAAGTTCTGAATGCACTAAAAGAATTGATCTAATAGAGCAGTGGTTCCCAAATTGTGTGGTGTGGCTCATAGGTGTGGTGGAAGAGGATAGCAGGTGAGGCGGGATGATTGAAAGACAAACAGTTACAAAAATTCATATGCCAAAAATAAATATGATTTCAAAAATTATTATGGATTACTTGTAATTCCATGCATGAGTCCCAGTATATTATATAATTATTGACCGATTTTATCACTGTGATATTTTAGCTTTATATCATGTATTAAGAATATCTAAGGTCTGCAAATTGGAGGAGAGAGTTACCAATGATAATATTCTGACTTCAAATCTGCATTTATTTCCCTTTAACCCTCTCCCTTTTTTCTATTTTGAAATGTACCTTTTTTATCACATAAAATTTGGTAAGGTGCGAGCAAATTTTAATTCCAATAAAGTGGCCCAGAGGAAAAAGTTTGGGAACCACTGTAATAGAGGAACTTTATTGGTCCACAAAATTGGACATGTCTGGCAAAACATTCCACATCTTATTAGGAGTACAGCAAGAAGTAAATAAGAGCCCCAGTCTATTTAATCTTTTCCAAGATTATACACTATGCATTTACAATCCCAGATGTGCAGAGATATGCACAAACCATTTAAGAATTTCGTAGCACATCCCAAATGAATCTACTAATAGAAAGCAGTGAAGAGAGATAATCTTGCTTTCCCTCCTGAGGCCAATGTGTTAATGATTGCTCTGCTGATGACATAGGTATACATAGTTGTAATAATAATGATCTTAAACAGAAAATCAGTATCCTCTATCAAGTATTCCAAGAAACAGAACTCAAGATAAACTTTTCCAAAACAGAAACTATGATCTGGAATTGGAATGAAAACAGTAAGGCACCTACCCTGAATCCACCATAAAAATTCAGGATCCAGAATTAATAAATAATAAACTCATCAAGTAGCTCAGTGTGTTGATCACAGTGATGTGCAGAGATTTAGTGATGTTTGGTGATACCCGGGGCCAACTCCTTGATCATGTGGCCCTAAGAATCAAGTAAATATCTAAAAACAAGAAATAAACACTTTATTCAAATTAAATATAAACTACACTTTTATTTTGCTCTTTGATTGGATGCCATCCTGATATGGATGCCTGGGCCTGTCACACTCTCTGCCCCCACTTCTGCATGCTCTGATCAGTCATAACAAATTTAATATAGGAGATAAAAAAATTTAACATTGAATAGGCTGTACTAGAGGTAGTTTTGCATAATACCACAAGCTGCTACAAAACCAAAACATTAACCTGAAAACTTGTGTCGTTCTTAAATAGCCTCACCAGATCAAAACTTTCATATTGATCTCATGCATCGTGCTAAGACTGCTCTGAAATATCTAAACTGTCTGCTGAATACAACCGTTAAGATCAATGGTTAAAAAAGGCTTTGAGTGAGTGAAGTCTGTGGATCTGGGCAAAACCATCCTTCTGCAAACATTGAAGTCTGGTGCTATAGGATCACAAAGAAAAGGGAACCAAAGTTATTTACAAGTTGAAATGCCCCTGAAGGAACTGCGCTCCTAATCAAACCAAAGTCATAAATAATTACACGGATCATACTAATACATGCCTATCTAGACAACTTACATTACACCTGCATGGCCATAGCTTAATTAGGACTCATTTAAACACATGCAAAAACCTACTAAACTCCATCCAAAACATACTAGTAGAAAATGCAAGTATAATAGCCTCATCCACATCTAAAAAAGATTAAAAATAATAGAAGCACTAATAATAAAAGGAGAAAAGCCAAAACTCAAGAACATTAACTATGAACATGGCCACAATGTGCTGACCATGTTTGTAAAAATAAAACATTCCGATAACTTCAGACACATACATAAAAATCCACACATTTAGTTAAAAATAAAATTGCCCTTGATAACGACTAAAAGAATAGCCAAAAGCGTTCAGATGTACAGAGCTTTTCGACAGTCTTTACACACTGTGTCCAGAAAAGAAAACACATGTACCAACACAATGAAAAAAAGATATATGTATATATATATATACATATATATATATATATATTAAGGAAATGTATTCCATTAAGGAATTGTATTCCTCAAGAATCAACTTTCGTAAATAATTATATAGGCCACACTACAAATCGTTTAACACGCAGATTAACTCTACACCTTTCTGACAATAGCTCAATTAGATCTCATTTAAATATTCATAGAGACCTACCGGACACTATTCGGAATATACTTGTCGACAACACTAATATAATAGCATCATCCACTTGCAAAAAAAGGCTAAAAATAATGGAAGCCTTACTAATAAAAATAAACAAACCAACACTTAATAATATTAACTTTGAACATGGACATAATATCTTGACCGTGTTTTGAAACAAAAAAATGAATCACTTTATAAAACATACACATAACAAACTATTTCTAATTCTAACAGTTGAAATATAATCCTTGAAAATGGCTAAATGTATAGCCGAAAGCACTCGGAAAAAAAGAACATTCGGACAATTTTTATATAATTTATCCTCTGAAAAGAAAAACTTTATTAGATCGCACGAGAAATTATATAAAAAACTAAATAAAAGCACCTTGTCAGTCGTTTTTAATGAAATGTGCTTGAAAGAAGGATTGCTGCCTAAATACACAAATATATATATATATATATATATATATATATATATATATATATATATATATATGTATATATACACACACACATATGTGCGTGAAAGTGGACACTGAGGTCAACACCAAGTGGTAATAGTATGTTTCATGCTCGAACAGGCCAGCCATATATGTTGACTTGACTATTTATGCCAGTCAATGGTGCATTGTGGGTAGTGAGGTCTATTGTATTGGTTGGTGGAAATGGTTTTATTTTAAATTGTTCTAGAGGTTATTGAGTAGAAATAATTGTGGATTCAAATGTGGTTATTTGTGGCTATTGTATAGTAATAAAAATGCTTCTCTTTTTGTTACAACAGTCTCCAAAATTTTGAGTCTTTCTTTGCAGTATGACCTATATAAAATTTTAGTGTTATCTATGTGCTTTGATAAAGTCCATCAGAGGACACAAATTATCATCTAAGATAAATTTTCCTTTTGTCTTTATTCATATATATATATATATATATATATATATATATATATTTGCATATTTTCTATTGAGATACACATACCAACACTAAATCTGGCTGTATCCTAGCATGCAATTATCATGTGGAGACAAATCTTCATCATATGTGATCATATATTTCATCTTCCTGTGATGGTGAACTGTAGATGCACACACACACACACACACACACACACACACACACACACACACACACACACACACACACACACATACACGTCCAGAAAAATCTCATCACATTCTGCATATGCAAACATGAAGAGAAACACAACACCAATGTGTCTGCGTACACGTCCATAGACACCTGGAGGAAGAGTACCTTGTTTATGGAGGCAGTAAAACAGAAAACGTCGTATCAAATGAATACTGTGTTGAGATAAAAATCAATTCTGGATTTAAATTTCTTGATTATCTCAGGGCATTTTTCATTGCAAATTTATTTTTCTTTGTATCAAATGAAGAAATGTCTTTTAGAAAACCTAATCGCAAGATCTTACACAATGCATCGGTTTTTTTTTTGTCTCATTCTCTCAATTTTCTGCGATTCTATGCAATGTGTTGCCCTTGGCTTTCTCATGCCAGTAAGTGAATGTGATGTGGGAATAAACAGTTTTGGATCTCCAG
>OZ038485.1:54656669-54671669 GCA_964036315.1 Acanthosepion esculentum
GTGTCTATATTATTCAATGAAACCTGTTTGGAAATATATATATATATATATATATATTGTTTATTTAAAAATTATAACATAAATATGTTATAAAATCACTACAAAAATAGCCATTTTGTTTCAACACCTCTGGTGTCTTATCAAGTGATGATTTTATGTGTGTGTGTGTGTGTGTGTGTGTGTGTGATAAAAATATAATTTTATGGTATGCTATATTTATTGGTAAAATTGTTCAATATCAAGGATAGAGTGTATGTAAATATAAATGAAAGTGGACACCGAGGTCAATACTGAGAGGTGACAGTCTGTTTAATGCCTGAGCACAATCTTTATATATATATTTTCAGTTGCTTGCAAATCTATTGGGCACACAGGATTTTTGAAGATTATAATAATTTTTGTCATTGCAACTAACTTAGAAATTTTTTTTCTTAAATCTGATACAGCTTTCTTATTTCATAGCAAATGAACGAGTTTTGTTTCACAGCTGAATATTCTGGCCTCACGAAATATAAATGAAACAGATTAAATTATTTAAATTAATGTCAGTATTTTTCCATATCAACTAGAAAAGAAAATTATGCCATAATTTAATATGGAGGAAAACAATTATGAAATCAAAAAAAAAATCCGCTATTAATTTGTTGCTTCTTCTCAGCTTTTATGATGGTCTGATTTCTTCAAGACATGGAATTTCCTCATAAAAAAAAACCCAAAACAATATTCTTCATCAAGCCCATTTCGGTTTTGACAGATCTGCTTCACTATATAGAATCTTGTCATGCAACAGTTTTTAAGTTTCCACAATAAATTTTCAGTTGGATTGAAATAGAAACTGTTTGCTAGCTATGCCATTGAGTTAATATGCCTTTCTTAGAAAATCATTTAATCATCAACCAAACCTATTTTCTATCAAGGAATGAGAAAAATGGCCAAAATTTTAATGTAAACTCACTTACCTGCTGAGGTAACAATTGCCATCTCCCCTGGAGGGAGTCTTACTTGACATACAAAATTCCATCATCACTGATCAAACCCTGAACTACCACCAATCAGTATGAATGGATGTTGACTCAGGATGGCTCCATTCCTTGAAAGACTATTGTGCCTTAAACTCACACCTGACATTCGTGGAACTTATACATACAATCCATTGCAGGTAAAATAGTTGTTTCCCTGTACCGCTCTAGTAAGTACCTGACTCCTGCTATCCTCTAACTTTACAAGCACCAGATCAGGCCAAAAATGGTGTACTGTCGGGTGGGAACTGCCCAGACTTCACTCTCAAGCCCTGATAGAGTCCAAAAGAATTTCTGCATGCTTGTGTATGACAAATGATTCTCCTCCCACCAACCTCTCTTCCACAGGCAGGATGTGGCAAGCCTCTGACTGCTCTATCACTATTTTCACAGAAAGTGCTCAGATGGACTCAATTCCCTGGTCCTGCCAATTTAAACCTTCATGGCAAGGACACACCCTACCACTTATATGGTAGAAAACCACCCACATTCCCTTTGTATTCCATCAGTGAGAAGTAAGTTCCACTTGAACAGCTTCTTTCTATGAACCACTGATCTGTGGAGCCAACTACCAACAGGATGTTTCCCTGATCACTACAATCTTAACCTGTTTAAGGCTAGGATTAATCATTATCTTTCAGTCCAATCTGCAAAAATTGCCTCCTAACATAACCTTCTACCTCAAGGGGACCCCAGGTCTTGCAAAAGGGTGAACTTTATTGTAAAAACCCAAAATAAAAAAACAATATAAATAAATGGGTAAATTTATGTGTTTTCTTCATGCATTTTTATGTCTCATTGGAGTAGCATCAGATAAAAGTTCCATCATCTGGCTGGTCAATGCAGATTCCTGATTCATCCAGGCTGAATATCACTTTCTTCATCCATTCATCAACACTCCTCCCATTCCATGAATGCTTCTCTGTAGCCCACTGTAACCGTCTTTTCTTCTCTTCAGGTAGCACTGGTTTTCGTTTTTTAGTTTTTCTCATTTCATTCAGACGATTTCTTACAGTCCTATCACAAACGTTGACTCCTGTTTCTGCCCATTTGTTTTTTATTTGTTTTGTTGTGTATTTTCTATTTTCAAGGCATATTGCTTTGAGTTTTCGATCCTGACGCTTCGATGTCTTCCGTGGTCTACCTGTATGTTTTCCTTTTATGATCTTCCCATTTTGTTTATACTTGCACCAAATTTTAGACACAGCTGACTGGGAACAACCAACATCTTGTGCCACTCTCCGTGTTGGATTTCCTTCTCGAAGGAGTTTTATAATCCTTTCCAGTGTTTCAATGGACAACTCTCTTGTTGGAGCCATATTTCCCTTCAATTAGCCAAAGTACTCAGTTTAAACTGTAGGCTAACAATTTGCATATATAGACTTGTGTTGGTTTTGTTTTAAATGCAAATTAGAAGGTGATTCTATAATTTTTTCCTCTACTTGTTATGAAAAAAAACACTGCCTAAATAAATCTAATTTCTTTTAAATATATTTGATCAATTTCGAAATGTTAAGCTGTGGAACAAAAATTGCTTTGTGTTATCTGTGCTTCTCTTATCTGCTGCAAAGTAAAAAAAACAGAGTGATTCCATAATTTTACCAGAGGTTGTAACATTTAAAAATCAATCCACTGGGTATTGTAATAAATTGAAACCTTTAAAGTGCCCTCATATGCTATTTTTATCTAGCTACTATCCATTAAACAAAGAAAAGAGTATTGAACTGTTGTTACCTGATATCAGTCTATTGGTAGGGAATGCTGGACAATCTGCTCATAGATAAAGACGAAGCTTGAAGTAACAGAAATGTTGTTCTACAGAAGGATGCTAAGAAGACCATGGACGAAACATTTAAGCAATGACTTAGAGAAAATGGAAACAAAAGAACACTTGAAAGAACACTTGAGATTTCTAGGGCCTATAATGAAGAAACAGAGCTTGGAAAATTTGATACTCACAGGATAGATTGAAGGAAAGAGGGACAGAGGAAAACAATACATAACCTACCTAGTGAACTTGAATAAATGGATGGTGGAACAAGGTCTGGGAGGGATAACAAAAAGACAAAATTTATTAAGAGCTATAAAGGACGGAAAATTGAGAAGAGCCATGATCATCAAGGACTTGGAGGAACATGGTACATAGAAAATGTTATTTGAATTTTAAGATGAAGCATTTTGCAGTATCAATCTTTCATTAGTCTTCTCATATTGTTGCTATTATAATACCTTCCAAAAGCTAAGCAAAGTATTAAGAAACAGAAAGATGAACTAAGAAAAGAATACTGAACTGTTATATAATATCCTTTTTCTTGTATGGCAGTGAATACTGGACAATTTCCACGATGATGAAGAAGAGGCCTGAAGCAACAAAAATGTGGTTCCACAAAAGAATGCTAAGAATACCATAGACTGAACATGAATCTTCCCATTTTGGACCAAATTTCAGACATAACTGACTGGGAGAGACCAATATCTTGTGCCGTGTTTTCTTTCAATAGACACCTCTCATTTTGGATTTATGTCTCCTTACAATTAACCAAGCCCAAATGCTGGTTAAGTATCAAACAAAAATGGAAAGAAAAGAAATTAAAAGAGTAGAATGAAAATTTTAGTTTTCATTTGGGCTTGAACCCTGACCTCTGGTACTTGTTCACACTGAACATTTATAATGGTCATTTCACTACTTTTCTTCAAATCTATTATACATGGTGTGATGGGTAAAATGTCGCAATCTTATATTTTTAATTTTGCACATGCACGTTGTTTATTTTTGATTTTGTCAACTGCACAGTATAGTAAGACTGGTTGGGCACCTCGGTGAGAGAAAGATCACCATGATGCAATTCACTCTGCCAGAAATTTGGAAGTAGCATGCTGTACTGCTTAGCATTCCTGCTGGAAGCTCCAACATGAAGATTTCAGTGTATTTGGATGTCAATCTGAGGACAGAGTTAAATGAATCTAATTGTGATTACAAAAGTGTTTGGAGTAATCACTAGTGATGGCAATGTTATGCCTCCATCTTCCCACAGAGCGTCAGACTCAACACAGAGGCCTTCATCAATGACCTTGAAGAGAGAGTGCTGCCCTGGGTCAATCTAATTCCCCTGGCTACAACTGCCTTGATTATTATGTGTGGGGCACAGTTGAGCGAGAGATCAACAAAACTCCTTGTATCACCACAGGTGAACTGATGGCAAGGATTATGTTAGCATTCACCAACTTAAACAAGGAGACTGTCCTGAATAGGTGCAGGAGATTCTAAGCTCATCTGGAAGCCGTGGTTGAAGCCAATGGTGATTTTATCGAATAATTTTACTCTATAATATTTCAAGATATTTTTGAACAATTTTGGTAAATATATCTGTTAAAAAAAATCAGATGTCAGTTTTATTTACATTTTTGTGTAATTTAAACGACAATTTATCCATCGCCCCCTGTATTGGTCTAAGTATATTACAGTGTTTTCTTTTTAATCCGGTATGAAATTTTAAATATCTAGGAAATATTTTTAAGTGTTTTTTTTGTTTTGTTTTTTTTTTTTGGTGGGGGAGGCCATACTGTTGACTTGAAAGAAGTAATTTCCACAAAATATTGAAAACTACTACTAACAGTGTGTGTGGGGGGTGTCAGGAGACGTCTATGTTTACATTTATCCAGTTATAATGATCTGATTTTTATATGTTTATTTGTATTTGTCAATATTTCTGAGATGACGTATTGTAACTATTTACACTATTTATATTATTTGTACTGTTGTCCTCATCTTTATTCCCGTATTAACAATGTTTCAGCCGTTGTACGCTCTGGCTTTCTTCAGGTGATATTTGTTGGAATTTCAAACCAAACACTTTATTTAGTCCTCAGGGGTTGATTGTTCTAATTCCACATGCCATGCCTTTGGATATCTCAATTTCAGTTTTGATCCAAAGGGTTCATTAGTGTTGTAACCTAGGAAAGGTTACTGAATAGAGTAATCAAACGAAGGTTGGTAATGAATGATAATACTTAGGACAAGAACAACACAGAAGATTCAACAGTAGCGCATCAACGTAGTCAAATGCATTCCACAATGAATCTCTAATGGTAGACCAACATACAGTATTCACTACTGTATTTATGGGAATGAGGACATACCCATTATTGTCCATAGGTATGCTATAACAATTAGTTTAATACCTGGTCACAGCAGAAGGAACAAAAACTTGGAGGTTTGAGTTATCAAGAGGAATATTTGTATTTGTTTTTTCTAATGTTATGTCTCTTCAGGATGTAAGTGATCATAATTTTCCACTGATTCCTTTTTTTTCATGATTGTTCTTGGGAAAAGCATGATTGGTCTTCCACTGCCTACTCCACTGAGTAGTCCTTCATCTAAACTGGGCAACATCCAAGGCTAGAGAACCAAGTTATTGCTAGTATTTAACCCATAGCTGATAAGCAAAAAGATGGATTCATGTCTTTCCCCAAAAGTATTAGTATGAAAGTGACTGCAGCTGATGAGGCTGGAATTTGAACTTGGCTTGCCAATTCCATTTTTCATGCCAATACATACATCCTTTTTAAAGTTCAAAAAGAAAACATCAACATTAGAGAAGGAAAAGAAATTTTTTTTTTTTTTTTTTAAGCATATCACCCCAAGCAAGGCTGGAGGCCACTATCACGCAAGGGGTTAAAGAAGGGTTGGAGGAAGAGCAGATAGGAGTGGTAAAGGAGAGGATGTGGTGAAAGAGAAAGACAGTGGGTCAATCAAGGCAAGGGGGTTACAGAAGATTTGGAGTGAGAGCAGATAGGAATGAAAAATGAAAGGATGTGGAGAAGGGAAGTGGATAGATCAAGGCAACTGGAGATGTCGATTGATGCTACACTTAAACCGTTGGAGATTGTATTTGTCAGGGAAACAGTAATAGGGAAGGGAGTTCCACAGGCGAGATGTGCGAGACATGAAGCTATTGGAGTAGAAGAGACGTCTACATCTAACAGTTTCCACGTACTAATTATGTTAGATAAGGATACCAAAAAATACATTATTTTATGCAAAAATTAGGGTTTTTTTTCCATCAGGAATTATTTCTTCACTTTATGAGAAAAAGATTTTTCTAAATTTTAAACCTGTATGTTCAAAACTCATTCAACATTGGATTCCTGCTGATTAGGGATCAATACAAATAAAAGTAAAGCTAATAAAACTGAAATATATTCTATTCAGTGATCATGAAACTTTGAATTTCAAAGTCACTGAAGGACATGCCTTTAGCTGGATATGAAATTACAACAGTTGAGGCTGGCATTCCGTTCCCACCCCTTCACCATTGAAACTGTTAGATGTAGACGTCTCTTCTACGGCAATAGCTTCATGTCTCGCACATCTCGCCTGTGGAACTCCCTTCCTTATTCCTGTTTCCCTGACAAATATAATCTCCAACGGTTTAAGTGTAGCGTCAATCGACACCTCCAGTTGCCTTGATCTATCCACTTCCCTTCTCCACATCCTTTCATTTTTCATTCCTATCTGCTTTCGCTCCAAATCTTCTGTAACCCCCTTGCCTTGATCGATCCACTATCTTTCTCCACATCCTCACCTTTACCACTAACCCCTTGCGTGCTAGTGGCTTCCAGCGTTGCTTGGGGTCATAACCTTAAAAAAAAAAGAAAAAAAAAAGTTTACTCTGAGGAGATATTTCTATTTTTTTGAGTTACAGAGCAAAGTAATGATTGTAGCCAAATGATTAATACTAATGGTAATATTAAGTTGTTTCCTTATAAGGAAACATTCAGCATTCATTGACTGAGAAGACAGTGCTGGTCTTGGGTGTTGAAATTTATAATATCTTTTAAAACAATTTTTCAGGAAAATGGAAAAAGAATTGGTGGAGGAAATTGCAGAAAGGTGGGCTGCTGGACTTGCCATCAGCACTATAGACATAAGGTTTTGGGCCCTGAAAAAGATGAAAAGATACACCGAGGAAACTTTCAAAGCCTCTCCAAATTGGTGCTACAGGTTCATGAAGAGGAGAAGAACCTCAATTGCACAGAAATTGCCTCATGATCAAGACCAATAAATTTCATTGAATTGATTTCTCTGTTTCTTTATTCATTTTATTCTTTTTTAAATATTTCTCAGACCAACTCTTATTCTATCTACTTTTTAAGCACAATTCAAGTTAGATATACATAAGTTGAACTATTAAGCAAACTCAAGTTATGCATAACTAACTAAATTACAACAGTTCACTCTGAGGAGATATTTCTGTTTTTTTGAGTTACAGAGCAAAGTAATGATTGTAGCCAAATGATTAATACTAATGGTAATATTAAGTTGTTTCCTTATAAGGAAACATTCAGCATTCATTGACTGAGAAGACAGTGCTGGTCTTGGTTGTTGAAATTTATAAAATCTTTTAAAACATTTTTTCAGGAAAATCGGTTTCTCAAGTCCAGTAGCTGTTATCACTCTTTCCACTATTGATGGGGTTTCCTTCATAACTTTTTATTTGAAGTAGTGTGGAATATCAGCATCTTGATTGCCATTTTCTCTTCGAGTAACCTGTGATATTCATTTCAGTTGTTGCTGCTGTTGGTAGTCCTCAAGTGATGGGGTTTCTGTTATTTGGTACAGTTATTTGTTCGTGAATCTGTAGCACTAGTCCACAATGTTTGAAGAAGGATGATCTCTGCATAGATCTTCAGGCTTCATTCGTCATTTTTAACCATTGATCTTAGAATACAGCTGACAGTTTAGATAATTCTGAATGAATTTGGTCCCATGCATGACTTTCATATGAAAGTTTCTCATGAGGTTATTTAAGACTTGAGTTTTCTTTTTACTGTTTTGATTTTTGACACAGTTTCTCATGTTTGGTGAAACTACCTCTAGTGCAGCCAATTCTATGTTTAATTTCCTTTTCTCCTATATTAATAGATTGTGACATCTATTAGGGAGATATGATTAAATATACTTTAATGTTTAAAAAAAATTATTTAGCATTATTATTGGTTAGGTAATAAGCATTATAACACAACACAAATAGCTATATTGTGGAAAAAGTAATTTTCGACAATATATGCATTTTTTACGTATTTATGGTTATTTTTTAAAATTTTATCAAAAACAACATTCTTGTAGATGTAGTTATGGATAATATTATGCATTAAATACTAACTGTTTTAATTAATAACTTTGTGTTCAGTTGTTGACATTAATAGCTATCTGCTGATGTGTTAAAATTTTGGAATAATGCAATAATAAAAATTTTAATTTCATCTCTCTGATAAATATCGCGATCTGTAAATTCGTTATAACTGATCCATACACTGAGGTATTTAAAGTGTTTAGTATTTACTAATTCTACATTGTGGATTTCTATGATGTATTAAGCTCACAATTAAAACTGGCAATTAATAAATTCAATAACATATGTTTTTCATTCGGTTACAATAAATTTAAAATTTGAAATAAATAGTCCAATTCTTCAGCCTAATCAAATATGGATACGTGGAAATTGTCGTTTACACCTCAATGTGGTGTAATGGTTAACAAGCTTGTCTCAGTATCTGTCTATATTTCTGAGATGAGGTATTATGTACACTATTTACATTATTCGGGCTATTGTTCTCATCTTTGTCGCCATGTTTATTACGTCTGGGCTGTTGTACGCTTTGGCCTTCTTGAAGAAACGTTGTGATAAACATGGCGACAAAGAATAGGACAATAGTCAGAATAATGTAAAAAGCTTGTCTCACTAAAACAATTATGACTGAGTACTGAATTTGATCCTCATTGGGTGCTCCATACTTTTGGCCTTGCGCCACATCTAAACTACCCCTCAGCATGGTGTAATGGTTAACAAGCTTGTCTTGCAAGAACAATTACAACAGTAGTGAGTTCAATCCTTACTGAGTGCCCTATTCTTTTGGTCTTGCACCTGATCTAAACTACCCTTTGACATGGTGTAATGGTTAACAAGCTTGTCTTGCAAGAACAATTACAACAGTAGTGAGTTCAATCCTTACTGAGTGTTCCATACTTTTGGCCTTGTACCACATCTAAACTACATTTAGAAAATCATTTGGACACCTTGATGTGGTGTAATGGTTAGCAAGCTTTTCTTGCTAGAATAATTATGGCTGAGTAGTGAGTTCAATCCTCACTGGAATGGGTTTATAGAATAAATTTGCTGAAACATTTGGTGCCTAAATAAGCAAAATAAAAAAATCAGTTCAACTGTCTGAACAAATCTTGGAACATTAATAATATGCTGTATTCCTTTGAAGAAGGCTGTAGAATAAATAGACAGAAAAATTTGGCGTCCAAATCAGCAAAACAAAAAATGAGTTCAGTTATCTGAACAAATCTTGGAATGTTACTTGACTTTACGTAAAATTATAGACAATAATAGCAATAACGAGGGTTAGTGTCTAAATCAATTTACTTGAGACTAATTCAAGTTGAAGTTTCTTTCAAAGCAGAAAGAAATCGTGACAAGCAACAAACATATTTTCTTTCATTTGATTCATTAAAAATAAAAGGAAAAATGAAGGAAGGGAAATTTATGAAATATCACATTCTAGTAAATATCAATCATGAGGAACCAAGTTAAGTATTATTCGTTATTTTCCCCTCACAACTATAAAAGAAATTCTTTCTAGTTTCTCGTTTTTTTTTGTCGTAGATTTTGGCACATTAACTTCATTGGTTTATGCTTTATTTTTCCTCTCGTTGAGAAATTTAATAAAAAAGGACTAGCCAAATTTGACAGAAATATGTAACAAAATTATTCTAGCAAAACATGATTTCCCATCAGAGATGGAAAGTACATGTAACTTTCTTTATAATGTATTTGAATACATATTTACATCATTATATATAGGCATGTGTGTGTGTCTGTGTGTGTGAAACTACTAGTGAAATTTTTAACCCAACATTTCTTCTGACTATAAAGGTGATATTTTGTGGGCACACATGTCTGAGGCTTATACGCATATCACTTTGTGTTGTGTCGGAAACCTACCACCCCTCTTGAAGATGAACTTGTCTGCATCTGTGAACAAAGACTTTAAATAGTGGCACGTCGAGAGACAGAAGTCCGAGACGTTCCTGGCTGAGCTCGTTATAGACTACTCAGGCGATTTCTGTACCTTTTTACCAACCTATTAAAACCCTTTTTATTGTTACGTGTTATTTGGCGTTTGTCTCTACAAACCCCAAACCAACATCATAACACTTTGAAACTCTGGTTCTCATAAGGTCGATGAAGTTAAGCAATGCTGAGCCTGGTTGTACTGAGATGGGTGACTGCTTGGGAATACCAGGTGCTGTATGCTGGCAACTGTGGGCCGTGTAATAGGTAACAATTTGGAATTGGAACTTGGGTCTCCGATTTCGAGTCAGGCTCATTATTATTCACTTATTTCTTTGGGAAAGGTATGAGTCCATCTCTTCTCCCCCAGTTATGGGTTAATTAGTAAGACTTGTAGCAGTAAATCATTATTATCTACCAAAAATTCTTGCAATCTAAAAATATTTTCTAGCTTTATAATAACTTTCCAAAGTTTGATATGCTGGAAAAAATATAAATCAATCAAAAACACATGTCTGAGTAGATATCCCTGTTTTTAAACAGTGAAATTAATGTCTACCAGCCTAGAATTTAAAAATCTCATTAAAGAAAATATTTCCTGACAGGAATTAAATAGGCAATTCATATATATATATATATATATATATATATATATACACACACACACTTACACACACATGCATGATGAGGTAACCAAATATTTTACAATAAAATTAGCATTAACCAAACAATGTTATTAAAATCTTCATGATATAATAGCTGACTGCTTATTTTTGAGTATTTACATCTGTTAAGGTGACTATCTAATCCCTGTTGTTGGTGCTTGCCCAAGCACATTTTTGTCTCATGAACATAGTTAATCTATCATTTATAAAGCATCTACACTGAGTGGGCCCTAGTTACAATTTCTGGGAGAAGTTGTATATTCTGGCATGATCAACTGTTTGTTCAAGATCAATACATAAACACCCTCAGTCATGATGTCTGGTGACTGACTGTCAAGTGCTGACTGCTTCTAAACTGTTTCATCAACCCAATTTCACTCACAAGACTTGGATCAGCCTGTACTCTAGTTTTTCAGGCACTTCCCAGTGAAACTGTACACTGGGATCATCTCGCTAGGCTGATGTTATCGAGAAGTCATCATCTTGTTTCATAGATGGAATGTTAATGTTCTAAGCAATTTCAATCTTCAACTAACCTTGCACTATGGTTTTTTGGGGGGCACTTCCCAATAAAGCTGTATCTTGAGATCATCTTCCTTGGCCAAGATATCAGCAAGCCACCTCCTTGACAAATTAACCAAGTTGATATTTGAACCTGAGTTTCATGTTTAGAGCACTAATATTCTAACCTCTCGGCCATGCAGACTTGATACGTTTATATGATAAATATACCATATTAATTTCAGCTGATAATCAAGGAGTCATTGATTTTACAAGAAAAATTTATAAAATATTTGATACATTATTTACATTATTTACATTACTCAAACTATTGTCCTCATCTTCATTGCCATATTTATCACAACGTTTTGGCCGTTGTACGCTCCGGCCTTCTTCAGGCGGTTGGAATGTCGAACTGAACCCTTTATTTCACTCACTGGGGTAGACTGTTCTAGTTCCATGTGCCATGTCTAATGGATATCAGTTATCTCCTGTTAATTCAGCTCCAAATTCTTCACTGCCTTAACCAGGAATTGAACTCACAATAGGGCACAGTGGATAAAGGCGTGATAGGACCCAAAGAGTTGTGAGTTTAATACCTGGTTAAGACAGTGGAGAACTTGGAGAGGTGAATTAACAGGAGATAACTGATAACTGACATCCAAACACCTGAAGAAGGCCGGAGTGTACAACAGCCGAAACATTGTGATAAATATAGCAACAAAGATGAGGACAATAGTCCGAATAATGTAAATAGTGTACGTAATACCTCATCTCAGAAATATAGACAGATACAAAGACATATTGTAAGTTTTTATTATACAATTCGAGGCTTGTTCATCCTATTGCAAAATTATATAATCATTTCACCACAAGCAAGGTGATGAAGTCCCTAAGATGCAAGGGGTTACTGAAAGTGAAATAATCTGAGAAAAATCATTAAGGAGAGAGAACAATAAAAGGACAGGATTCAGGTAGATTGGAGATGATGACTAACATTGTATTTTGCAATTGCCATTAAAACAGGGAAACTACGTTATGGCGATAAGAAAGTTTTTGAAGTCAAGATACCAGGTTAGGATCAATAACATTACAGATTCTTCTTTGTATTTTATTAAGAATATGTAGATACATAACAGAAGCATCAGACCAGATATGACGGCAATATTCAATGTTTGGATGAATAGTAGACTTATAAATATACAAGATAAATTTTGGTGAGAAAACTGTCTAGCACAGCACAGTGAACCAACCTTTTTAGAAGAAGACCTAGCAATAGATTCCATATAATCTTTCTATTTACATATCAGTGGAAAATATTAGCTCAAGAATGCACAAAGATTCACTTTCCTGGAGGTTAGCTTTAGCCATATTGGTGGAAGGCAAAAAAAGGTTCTCTAAGAAAATTAAAAGAAAGCAGTTTTGTTTTGGAGGTATTCAAATTTACAAGCCATTTTTTGGCCTCAGTTAACAACAGATTGAAGATTCTATTTGACATCAGCTGCCAATTTGATTATATCAAACCTATCATATATATGATTAACACAGTAATAAAGAGCTATTTCATCAACATAGATACCATTGAGACAAGCATTAATGATAAGTAGTAAAAGCTGCTTTTAGCTAAAAGGCACAGGTAGCTGTGGAGGACTATTATCTTCCACATCTTCAGGGGACACAGCACATAAAGGAGGACAATGGTAAGAGAGGGGAAAATCATATTCAAGTAAAGACAATCTCTTGGAAACAATAAAGACTGCTGCACATCAGTTTAATGTCAGATCAGCAGAAAAGGTAATAAAACCAATGGCTGAAATACTGATGAAGGTTAAATAATGTAAAGAGGGATGCATTAACATTTAAAGAGATAATCCATTCAGGTTTTTGACAAATAGATAATTTTATTGCTTCTTATATCTGGATTTATTTATAAATAGCATGTAAATTTTAACACCTCCAAAACGAAACTGCTATCTTTTAGTTATCACAGGAAATTATTTTTGCTTTCCATCAGTATGGCTGATGCTAACCTCTCCTGGAGGTTAGCATCAGCCATACCTCCAGGAACTCATAGCACTTTCTTGTCTCATGTTTTCCATTGACATGAAGTGGAATTATTATATTGAATCAATTGCTAGGTATGCCACTAGAAAAGTTGGCTCACTATGATGTAACAGAAAACTTATCGCCAGAATAATTTTTACACGTTTATAAATTTGCCTGTGCGTTGAATATTGCTGCAATATTTGGTTTGGTGTACCTACTAGTATTTGGTGATCTCGAGATCAATGACAAAATCCAAAAAGGGTCTGTAATGTTATCGGTACTTACTTGGCATCTCAAGTTCAGTCACTTTCTCACCGCCGTGACGTGATTTCCCTGTGTCTTTTCTATAAATATTTTCATGGCAAGCATTCTAATGAACATTCATCACTGGTACCATGAATGATTGAATTTAAGCGTAATACTAGATTGGCAACTAGGTCTCACTGTTTTAAAATACCTATATGTAGCTGTAAGCTCTATTTTAAGTTACTTTTCTCGTACTTCTCGCCTCTGAAACTCTCCCGGTTTCTTGATTTCCTGCCACCTACGATATTCAAAAATTAAAATGCAACGTAAAACGCCATTTTCTATTTTTTTTATTATTCTTGTTCTATTATTGTCCTTTCTCCTCACTAACTTCTCATTTACCTTTACTCTCATTACCCCTTGCGTCTTAGTGGCATTATAGCCTTACTTAGGTTGAAACGATTAAAAAATATATATATATGTTGCACTTTTTTTAATAAAAAGTTACACCTGACACAAACAAGTTATAAAGATTGTTTCTTCCCTGAAATGAGCTTTGTCATTGGCGTGTTTATTCACAGAATAAGCACGTAAAAATTCGCCTTTATTTCAACCGTGCGCCGATGACTTTGGGAAAAAATTTCCGACTGTTGCCGAATTAGTCGGGTTCCGATCCCGGCTTGAAGCAATCAGGTGTATAGCTACACTGATGAGCTGTGATACAGCGAAACAGCCTGTCTATGGATGACAATATTAAAAAAATATTAATATTATAAAAATGAAAGTCAGATTCTATTAGGTCGAAATAAAAGTATATATTGATTTTTAAGTGAATTCCAAGTACAATATTTAGAGATTTGTACATAGATTTATTAAACAACATGTGCCATTTTGTTTCACTATATTTGGGCGTCTTTGGAGCAGATTCAGTATTTCATCTTCCGAGAAATGTGCCTCTTTCTAGAGGATAAACTG
Source organism: Acanthosepion esculentum (assembly GCA_964036315.1). NCBI lineage: Eukaryota > Metazoa > Mollusca > Cephalopoda > Sepiida > Sepiidae > Acanthosepion > Acanthosepion esculentum. The sequence continues at coordinate 54,671,205 of OZ038485.1, forward strand.
GTTGAAGTGACTTTTACAGACTTCCCTGGAATTAAAGTTCTTCCCATTAAGAAAGTTTGGTAGGGATCGAAATAAGTTGGAATTCAAAAGACCAGGCGAGTATGGCGGGTCTAATAGGGCATTCCAACCAAGCTGTAGCAATTCCTGCCGGGTTTGGAAAGAGAAGTGTCGACTGGCATTGTCCTGATGGAAGACGACACCCTTCTAATTCCAGACAATTTTCATCGATTCCCGTAATTAATTGGTCCAAGTGGAAACATCGCTTTTCCAAATTCAACATCTGATTTTGCGGAAGGAGAATCAGACCCGAATTTAACTAGACGGAATTCATTAAGATTGAGCTAAACCAAGTCTACCAGTCTCCCCCCGCCACTTCCCACTGATAAGAAAGAGATAATGTATCATGGCGGATGTCGGTCCTGTAAAATAGAACAAACATGTCGGTAAAGAAAATAGGTGCTCACC
>OZ038485.1:54676669-54691669 GCA_964036315.1 Acanthosepion esculentum
TCTCATCACCTCTCTTCCTCTCCCCTTTCGTGAATTTCAAATAATCAACCTCAAAACTCACGCGCGCACACACTCATACTGACATTGTTGACCGTATGTGTTACGTTTTTCTTACACCACTTCTTCCCACTTTACCCTTCACTTCGTCTTCTCCCTCATATTCCTACGACAGTTCGTCTTTTCGCCATCATTCTGTTCCTCTCTTAATCAACCTCTCTCTTTCTTTTGATACTCTTTCCACTTATCCTTCCCTTCCTCTTCTCATATCCCTCCTTCATTTCACCTCTCTCCTTTTTTCCTTTCATTGTCTTCCTCTGTTCAGCTACCTCTCCCTTTCACTTTCTCTTGCTACTTCCTTATTTCCACTCTTATCCCCCTCTTCTTCTTTACCCTCATTCTTCATTCATTTCACCTTCCTTCTCACCCTCCCACAACTCATACTATTCCCTCCTCTCATCTACTTTTCCCATTCTTTTGATACTATCTCTTTCCACTCTTATCCTCCCCTTCATCTTCACTCTTATATTCTTCCTCTATTTCATCTCTTTTCCCACTCATTGTATTCCTCTCGTCACCTACCGCTTTCCATTTATGAGTTCCTCTCTTACATTATTTGTGCTGTCTCCACTCAGTGGTCCTTCTTTCTACTCCTGTTTTCCATCATGATTTCACTCTCTATATTATCTCTTCCTTTCCTCCTCAACTCTCTTCCTTCTCTTTTTAGTTTATCACCATTCTTTCACCCTCTTAGCGATCCCAGTTGGTGAGAGTCATCATATTGAAAGTTCTATTCGTTCTTTCATGTTTTCGTGTCACTTCGAAATTATCTCGTTACATTTGAATCGTTTCTTATGAATAAATTTCAAATAATGGTCTTATTTTTAATTAACTTGTTGCAATTTTACAGCTGCATGTGCATATAAATGACATGTCCGTCAATACATCACAACTCATTCTTTAATTTAAGATGGATATAGATCACTGGTATAACGAAACATGCAAAGAAATTAAAAATGTATTGTTAAATTCTTAGGTTTCTTTTTTCATTATAAATATTGTTTAAAAAACGCCTAATAATTATGCACCAACCCAATACAAAGTTTTATCGTCAAAATGTTTGTTATTAAGAGAAAAAACCAAAGTATTTTTTATTAATGTTTTTTTTAATCCTTTGTTTAACTTGTTTTGTTATTAATATATATTTGTTTACCCATATATATCGGTCTTGTTTGTTTTCTTTGTCTTCTTTGGACTTAATTACAGTCCGACATTCTCATGTAGCTGGACCCGCCAGCAGGAAAGTTTAACCTTCTGATATCACTTCACATCTTCACCCCCCACGGTCCGCTACAGGGGTGATGAACAGTTCTAAGTTGTTTTTTTTTCCCTACAGGCTTCCAGGGAATTGGATTTCTTTTCATTAAAAGAATTTTGTAGAGACCAAAATAAGTGGTAACTCGAACGTGCAAGATCAGGTGAGTACGGCGGGTGCAGTAATGCATTCCAACCAAGCTGTACCAATTTCTGCACAGAGACGCGAGATCTGCTTTTGTCCAGATGGAAAACAACACCTCTCCGACAGAACAATTCCGGAGACTTTTCACCGATTTCTGCCTTTAACTAGCCCAATTGTGAGCAGTATTCGTTTGAAGTTAACGTCCAATTTTGAGAATGGCGCTCGTAATACACAATGCTCCTTCCACTGCTACCAGATACACACTATTACCTTTTTCGGATGCAGACCGAATTTTGAAGTGGTAAATGGTGGTCTATTTTGTTTTCCACGGGATCATTTTCGCCTCACATTGTTGTAAACAATCCTGTGATGGTTTTTAAAATAGGTAGCTTCTGTTGCGTTTGAGCAGAGAATTGCAGATAGCAATGCGGTCTCATTAAATTTATTCCGATTAAATCGAGAGGAACGTTATTCACGTATCCGAGACAATTCAGTACCAGAAAAACATTAAAAATATTTTAGAATGTTAAATTACTTTATTTAAAAAAATAAATTACATTATGATTTACTTTATTAAAAATAATTAAAAACAAAAAAACTGCTGCTTAAAAGAGATTCCCTTACTTATTCACCCGTTTTCCTTAACAAGCTACGTGACACTTACACTTTCCTCCTCATTTTCAGCATTACCTCCTTTTTCTTGCACATACACGAAGAAATCGCATTTCTTTTCATCTTAAACAACGACAAACAAGGAACTTTATCAGAACCTTAACATCATACACGCTCAGAAAAATTATTTGTAAAAACACGAAAATAAAAATATTTTATATTTAAAAAAATTCTCGCTTTTTTGGTGGTAGTGGTGGTATATTTTAAATCCGCAACAGATGAATACAACTTCTACTACAACTACCGTTTTATTTCTCTGGAGTACTATATAATCTATGGGCATAGAAACAGCAAGTATTGTCGCTTTGTTGGTCGAATGGAAAAATGGGAGCGAGAATTTATAAAATCGTGCCACCTTGATTTCTAAGCCAGGGGAGATAATCCTACAAAGCTAGAATAACTGGGATTTGAAGGAAGAGCTAAAACAATATCCAGCGTTACTTAAATTACCAAGAATATTGAATAATATACTGGAACACATGTAGAAGTTTGTGCTCTCATCCTCCTGAAGAGCGTGAAAGATTGACTACGAAAGAATTATAGGAATAATGTCAGCATGAAAATAATTAAGAAATTAAGGTCTGTAACATTAATGGTAGAAATTTATATAAATAAATCTTTGATGTAACATAAATAATTATAGATTATAAAATAAAAAAACTGACAATGATCATAAAATTTCTGTTGATATTATTAACCCTAGGAAATTATATTAGTTAATATAAATTGATGAAAATATTGCTATTAATATTAAATATAATTGTGATGGCGATGGAATTCAACACTGATTGCAATAATAAGAAACGGAGGTAGAAAATCCCAGAAACTTCATTATGTGCAAGTTTAGGCGCTCTTACTGTATCGTGCACATTTGGGTGTGATTCATGTAATTAGTATACTGTTATATGACTGGATGTCATAAGAAATATATTTTGCTTCGTACTCCAGCGCCATTTTGAAGGCGTGCTGTTGCCTTACTCAATAATTATAACAATAAGATCAGATCCAGTTATCATTGGAGGCGGTGGGGGGGTCTAATGATCTGGAGGGAGCCTTTGTCGTGTCCATAAAGAAATACGTAAAATAGAAGTTAATTATACTGTCGCTTTTTCGTGTCTATGAAATAAAATAAAAATTTATTACACTGTCAAAAATATTAATAAAATAATTATAACAATTCTAATTATCATTAACTGACTCTTTCTGAAACAATGAGAGTCGACCACACTTTTCTCCTCTGCACACAGAAATGCATGACATTCTCACTATCAGACAGACTGTCAACATGAACAGGCCGTCAACACGTACGCCCACGAAAATTTCGGCTCCTTGTCCTTTTTCATGCCATAATAGTATTTTTTTTATCTCTTGGAACTCAACAAAAATTCGAGATAAGAAAATCCAAGACACTTACTTTTTCCAACTAAATTATCTGGACACTCATTACACCTCTCTCTCTCTCTTATATATATATATATATATATATATATATATATATATATATATATATATATATTAATCTGTTTATATTAACTAATATGATTTCCAAGGATTAATAATATCAACGGAAATTTTATAATGTTTATTTTTTATTTTATAATCTATAATTATTTGCTGTTGCTCATTTTTACGAGTATTTTTAAAAAAAGTTTTTTGGGTTTGTAATTATTTACTCAAAGTTATAACTCACCTCCGGGGTCTATAGCACCAAACTTAAAGTTTTACATTGAGAAAATCGGAATAAAGTTTTGTATCACATCACTTGAAAAGTCTGCGTTGCTTGGCACTGCAAATGTTCTCTGAAAAGTGCTATACGTTTGCGGTTATACGACTTGGAGAAAACCCAAGATGCAAGATCTCCGATTGAAAACTAAAAACGGTACGGAAGAAGCATAATAATAATTTTAGCTATAATAATAACAGAAATAATATTATGGGGTTATAACAGGAATAGAATTGTTATGTCATAAAAAAAAATGATAGAATTGATGTTAATAAAATCTGTAAAAATATACCAACGATAACAATAATAACAATATTGTTATAAAAAAAATATAATTGTAAGAACGAAAATGAATAATATTCCAAGAGATTGATATTTTTCTTCATCTAATATTCCAGTTTTTGAGGGAATGATCTTTCAAAAGCACTTTGTTTTTCCAAACGAACCATTATTTTCTGTTCGTTTTTTTTTTTTTTAATTTTTATTTCTTTGTTTTTTTTTTTTCGACATTTTGATTTCAAGCACTCTTCGTGTTCGGAGTTACAAAATAAAATGAAACGCCAAGATCGGGAATTATGCATGCGTTTCTGATTACAATAAATAAATGTTTTCTTTAATCCACATTTTCCCCTCTTATTATTCTTTTTCAATTGAGTTAGGCATTAAATTTTGATTTTAAGAGTCTTCAAAAATCATAACTGAATCAAAAATTAAAAATAAATTAAATACTGAAAAGCCTGTTACGATTTAAAGAAATATCCTATTCAGGAAAAGACAACTCGTTACCATTCGCAACGAAACTGAATTTGAATTGTTGAATAATACATATTAAAAATCAATTAATTTAAATTAATTTTGAATTACTATCTCGACTGTTTAAAGATGCTTTTAACTGTAATTATTCCATTACGCAAAATCCTAACACAAAATATTGATTAATACGTAGGAAAATAAATTATAATTCTTCCGGAAAACAGACGTGTATGTTGAATGGGCGCGAAAGAGTAAGGTTTCAGTGAAGTCTGTTTTGGAGGCAACATTTAATATAATTTTAGATAATAGATTTTTTATAGTTCAAAATCAGCTTAAAACACAAAGTCACATTCGCTGAACGCACAGTGAGGAACGAATACAATCATGGTTTCAGAAAATAGATATAAACCCGTTCCAGTGATTATGACGTCAGATTTTATGTTTTCACAAAAAATTGATATTAAACGATTTTGGTAAAAATTTTCAGCATGTATTTACACGAGCAATATATTCTGCAAGTTTCAGATAGTAACAGTGGGTGTGGGAGCGATGGGACTATCTAAAGGGTCAATACATAGCTAGGGTTAAAAGGGTGTTCATAGAGACCCGAGGATTAAAAGAAAAGGGATTTGATAAACCTATCATCAGTCAGTTATATGCCATGCGTGATACATGCTTAAGCGATCATGTATCTTTCGATATATGACTGACGAGGCAGATTTTTTCCCGCATTAGGTTGCCATTTCTTTCTGCGGTAGACCAGTTGGATAGAACCCGGTCTGTCCTGCTATTTGCCCATAGCTAGGGGGAGAAGAGGATTCCTACCTTTCCTTTCGTAAGTGAATGTAACGGATTTGACTGGAATTCGAACTCAGTTCTCCGACTCATCAATCCGATTCGCTAAACATATCGTGGTGACTTCAATTAAAAATCACCACTTTCAAGCAAAATATAAATATCCTTATTAATCTGCTAATCAAATATCCCCTTCTCATTAATGTTGTCAACCAATTCCATTTAAAATTTTAAATTAATTTAATTTTTTTTTTTACAGTAAGTTTCGTCCTGTACAAGGCTTGGGTGCCCACTCGAGGTTGAAGAGAATTCTTAAAAGAACAAGTATTGGTGAAAGTAACAAAAGTCTGGAAGTTGTCGAGAGCCATGTCTCAAGAAGGGACATGGTACTTGTTTTCAGTTTTTGTTACTTTTGAAGTTGGTAACTTTTTATGTGGTGGGAAGTAGAGAGAGGGAAAAATTTGCGAAGAATTCCTTAAAGAATTTTTTTTTTTTACAGTAAGGTTCACCATGTACAATTCCCGGGGGATCACTCAAGTTAAAGGGTTACGTTAAGGGTTAGGCGAAGAAAACGGTTAATCTAGACTTGAACAGGTTAAGATTGATGTGATCGGGGAAACATCCTCTTGGGAGTCGGTTCCATAGAGCAGTTGTTCGCAGGAAGAAGCTGTTTGAGCGGAACTTACTTCTCGCCGATACGGAGGGAATATGGGTGGTTTGCTACAATGTAAGTGGCATGATAGCTCCTAGCCGTGAAGTTTAGGCCTGGTGAAACCAAAGAATGTACTTCAATGGAAGTAGCAATAGAACAGTGAGAGGATCATATTACCTATATTATTTATGAAGTTATCAGATCAAACGAATCCAGATAAAAATGAAACGCCGAAAAAAAAGAAACAGTGCGGTATTAACTCTGTTTCTTTAATAGAAAAGTTAACTCACTTTTTTAAGATTAATATGTTAAGTCTCGGGAAAGGAATATGCAGAAGTGATGGTAAATTAATGAAATTGTAAAATAGGACAAAAACACTAAATCTTTTTTAATTGGTACCACATCAACCTGGAAGGATTACGGTAAATCACCTGTGACCCCAGGTTGTCTAATCTGGTAAATCTTTTGAGCAGTTATTTGGTGTGAGATCACGTTCAGATGACTCGTCTACTTACGTTCTTCTCTATCGTATGTCAGCATCCCTAACCCCTATTCCTGAAGACAGTGTGAAGAGTGGGAATCTTAGATAAGCATGGTTATTGTCGACATTTTTTTGTTCATCATGTTTGTAAAGAAAGAATTTATGCCTTGCCAAAAATCAGTCGTTTATTAGAAAACCTACAGTGTCCGTAGAAAACATTGTTCTCTGACATTTCACATTACTACAAATTAGTCGAACGGAGTAGAAAAATGCTTATAGAATGTAATTAGTTTTTCTTAAAAGTATACCAAATTATTTAAAGTGGAAAAAAAGTAAATTTTTAATTAAACATTAAAATTGATTTTTTATAATAATATAATAATAATAATAACAATAATAATAATAATAAAATAATAAAATAATAAACATAAAATGATAAAATAATAAAATAGTAATAATAAAATAATATAATAATATAATAATAATAATATAATAAACATAAAATGATAAAATAATAAAATAGTAATAATAAAATAATATAATAATATAATAATAATAATATAATAATAATAAAAATAATAATATAATAATAATAATATTGTAGTAGTAGTAGTCTAAATGCTTCTCTAATGGTCGACTGTGTAGACTTAGTATAATGACAAAAAGGAACATAGGAAAATACGTCTTGCTGAAAATGTTTATAAAGAAATTTTAGAAAGTTATGAGAACTCCTATGGCACCTTACTTTTATTTTTTTTCACAGAACAGGGATTTGGCTAGGAATATTAAATTGTTAGAAAATTAGCTCAGTAAATTTCAGTTTGTGGGCCTAAACTTAATTTTGTAGTAGAGTTACGATTTTATGTTACGAGATTGCAGCTTGAGGAGAGATATTTTTTGAAGAAGATAGTTGCATATAATCAGAATATACCTAGAGTCATGTTCTTAAATAGCCTCGTCTGATCGAGACTTTCATATAGATGTCATTCCTGGAGCCAAACCCATTCATAAATATCTAAGCTGTCAGTTGTATACAACCGCAGTCTCAGATTAATGATTTAAAATGGCTCTGAGCGAATGAAGCCTGTAGGTCTTGACGAGAACTACCATTCTTCGAAATTCGTGTACTGGCGTTACAAAATCTCAAAGAACTGTACCAAATAACAGAAATCACATAGGACTTTCAATAGCAGTAACAACTAAAATGGATAGCACATGTAACTGACAGAAAATAATGACGATCAAGATATTGACATTACATACTACTTCAAACAAAAAAGGTTGGGAAGAAAACTCCCATCAATATTGGAAAGAGTGATGACAGTTGAATTACGAATTTTTTTTCTTCTGAGAAATTGTTTTAAAAGAAAGACTTTATAAATTTCAAACGACAGTAGCACTGGCCGATCGGTCAATGAATACCAAATATTTCCTTATAAGGAAATGGTTAGAATAACAGTTATTTTGGAAGCATGGGAGTTTTCTTGAACTGGGGACAGGAATTAAATTAGAAACAATATTGCACAAACAACAACAACAACAACAACAACAACAACAACAACAGCAACAGCAACAACAACAACAACGGGAGTCTTTGCAAACTAAACAGAAAGAATGTAGATGTAAATGGAAGTGTGCATATTGAGATATCTTTATTCGCAGCTACAATGTATGTGGATATATATATATATATATATATATATATATATATATATATAATATTATTTAAAAAAAAAATATGATTCCATCGCTATATAAGAGTTCTCATGTTTCAAAAACAGAAGCTAAAAACTTCAATTCATTTTTTTAAAAAATAATTATAATATAGGCTCTACTTGTGTATTGAGCACTGTTTTTTAAAAAGAAAAACAAACATACTAAAGAACTTTTGATTATTAACCTAACGGTTCTTTCCTATTTTTCAATATATTTACACACACACACACACACACACACACACACACACACACACACACACACACACACACACATTACTGAGGAGCTGTGATACAGCGAAACAGTACTGTCTGTGAATGACATAATTTAGCTCTTGAAAATACATTTCAATTGAGCACTGTTGAGTGATAAGCTAATTCTATAAACAACAGCCACCTGCACTAATGCAAAGCTCTTCAGTAAAATGGATGGAGCACTTTGGCTGATTGGCATTTGTTTAGATTTGTAAAAACAATACGCTAGATTTAGTTGTGTAACTCTACCGAGTGAAGATAGCTTTGGCTGACACCAAATTAGTTGAGTTTCAATCCTCGCTTGAGGCATTCGGAAGTCTAGTCACAATGAGGAGCTGTGATACAGCGAAACAGTACTGTCTGTGAATGACACACACACACACACATATATATATATATATATATATATATATATATATATATATATATATATGTCTATGTCTTATTGAAGTTGTTGACAGAATTACGTTTGAGAAAATTTTCCTGTGTTGACTTGGTAAGAGTTATCAGCTTAAGTCTTTTGTATGCTTTGTGGTGTACAAGGCGATACGTGGTTCGCTAGGGACTAAGAGATCCCGCAAAAGAGAAACGAGACACGTCTTGTCCATACGGCGCAGTGTGTGTGTGTGGAGAGAGAGAGAGAAAGAGAGAGAGAGAAAGAGAGAGAGAGGAGGTAGGGATAAAGAAAAAAGATTTAAAGAAAGCAGTGAGAGAAAGAGAGAGAAGGGCGGAAAGGAGAGAGAGAAGGGAGGAATAGAAATAAGAAAGCAGTAAGAGAGAGAAAGTGGGGAGGAAAGAGAGAGAGAGAAAAGAAAGTGGGGAGGAAAGAGAGAGAGAGAGAGAGAGAGAAAAGAAAGTGGGGAGGAAAGAGAGAGAGAGAAAAGAAAGTGAGGAGGAAAGAGAGAGTGAAGAAAAAAGAGAGATAGAATAAAGCACACACACACACACACACACACACACACACACACACACACACATACATGGAACTCTTTCTTATATACTACTTTATATAACAGGAGTTCCTTGGGTGATAAGCCCACATTTTGATGCTGTTAATAAATAAATAAATCTAACATCAAAGTAACGGGGTTGGTCATTCAATAAGTATGAAAATCTAATACAGTGTAACCCGGATATAAGGGAGTTGTCGGGACCGGAGAAGAAGTATCTTATATCCGGGTTTCTCTTATATCCGAGTTTGGTCTATTATATATACATTAACACAGGCTCTAATTTGGGACCAGATAAAATCTCTCTTATATCCGGGTCTCTTATATCTGATTATGCTTCTCACCATTAGGCTGACTAAGCTATCTCTGGGAAATATTCAAGGTGCCTCCCCGTGAAGAAATGGTTAGCCGTTGTCTCGCAAAACATTGCTAAAATCTGAGTTTAATCCAGAGTTACTTTGTTTCTGTCTGAACTTCTTGGATGGGGAGTTATTTACGGTCGGTACTAATATCCTAATCTTTGTTACAATCATTACATTTCAGCCTTATACCGTTGGTCTTCTTCAGGAGTCTGTTGAACTAAATTCTTTATTCGATATACGGGATAATGTCTTAGAGGAGTAAAGTGTCGGTTAGTGAAATTAGTGACACTAATCGTGAGTTCAGTCCTTAGGCCGGGTAGCACAGATATATACAGACTCATTGGAAACAGAACTAGCAATAACTAAGCAGTCAACCAAGACGAGATTTCGCTAGACACGGATGACAGCGGGATGAGAACAATGTAACTCTCGTGTCTGATTAGGCTGAGAAAAAAAGATTTGGTGACAACTGAAAAGGAAGTTGTAGGCCTTCTTTCACATGTATTTCTTCAACACATGCGCAGACATGAGTAGAGGTTTATCCATTGCTTCCTGTTTAGGACTGGATTTCCGGCTCCTTCTAATTTCTACTTCAACTCTATGCTTCTAACGTCTCGGCCTAAACTCAAACTTATACTTGTATTCGGTTTCTGGTCCCTCCTAAAGTTTTTTTTTTCACTCCCAGAAGCCTGTGTCTTAGTGACGTTATCGCTTTGCTTGGGACTGAAGAGAAACATCCTGCCTCATATTTACTCGAAACAACATTTAACTATTTACCATTCCTCATTGTCCCCACTCTGCCATCAATTAACATAAACTTATTAGGCAAGTTACTCGATGACCTCTAGATTCTGATGTCTCCAATTCGGATTTTTACATGGTGGTAATTCTAACAACGGAGAATCAGTAGCGGTATTGCCTTTTTTTAATACTATTATCCACCTAATATAAGTTCCAAGACCTACACAACGTTGAGGATTATTGAATGAAGTTGTTGCAAGGGCGTAAAGGTAGGCATTAGTGCATTTTATAAGGATATGTAGGATAGATAACGATTGACCCGAGACTTGTAGACGCTAAGTTCCACAAAGTAACAGTTCAGATGAAGAATCTCTCTGAGCGGAACTTCCTCCTTACTAGTGAAAGACGAAAAAAAAAAGAAGAATAAGTTGACCCGGTGTATGTGGTACAGCGGGTCCTAGATGTGAAGGTCTGAACTGGTGGAACTAAGAAATATAGCTAGTCTGAACATCTGCTATAAAAAATAGTTAGAGTAGCGAGAGTTTTTTTTTTTTAAACAATGCCGTTCGCTCTGTACAGGCCCCAAGATCCACTCGAAGTAAAGAGTTACATGGCTCCAGGGTGTCCAGTGAGGTTCCAACTCGTTACAGTAGTAAAGGCCTCCAAGACTGGGAATTTAAAATTTATTTATTTTTTGACAATTCTAATCGAGCAGAGTTTGACCAAATTTGGGATGTCCAGTGAAAATCGAACTGGTTGCAGTAATAATTGTATGCGAGATGAGATTGCTAACCATTGCTCCATGGCGAAGTACCCCGAATCGGGGCTTTGTTTGACAGACAAGAGAATGAGATTTGTGCAACAACGGAACTTTACAGAAACAGGATGCACGACAAACAGGTGAGGGTAGTAGGGTGCTCATTTTGACTTAAAACATTTCACTTGAAACGGAATAATTTTTTTTTTTTGGGAAATGGAAGATACTTACGACTTTCATTTCTAACCTCGATATCTAAAATAAATAATAAAAAATAATAAATACATTAAAATTCATAAGTATAAGAACAAAGAAAAAGAAACAGCTATTTTCCTTTTTCAATATCTCAACAAATCGTAACTGAACAGTTCTTTTAAGATAGATGTGCACTTTAGAGACCAACCAATTCGTTATTTTCATTTTTTTAAAATGTCGAGTTTGTCAAATTTCAGTCATTGACAGCTATCATATACATTCGTATGAATTGCAATCAAATATGGATCGGATTCGGCAGAATCATAGGATAATGAACAAATAGGAAGCGTGTATAAATTCATAAATATTTCCGATTTAGTTGGTTTGGTTTATTTTGTTTTACGATATATCAACTTCAATGGGTAATTTGATGCCGACAAGATTTTTTTAAGTAGGATAGATTCGTATGAATAGAATATATATTCTTTGTAAGAAATCAGTGTGTTTCATTGACTTATTTTAGTAAAGAGGGTTTTGTTGAGAGTCAAATGTATTCCTAGTAATATTTTATTTTTCAAAAATGTATTGTTAGTAATTTTTTAAAAAAAATGTATAGCTGGTAATTTTTTTTTCGAAAATGTATTGTTGGTAATATTTTATTTTTTCAAAAGTGTATTGTTGGTAATATTTTATTTTTTCGAAAATGTATTGTTGGTATTAAAAGTCTATTTTTATAATTTCATAGTGTTTTGACCCCAGTTTGGGAGTTAACTATTTGCCCATAGCTTGGACCCTAACAGACGCTACCACCCTCCTATTTGTTCCTTATACCATCATATACTCGTACATATATAGTAGATAAATCGCATCCACTTTATTTTTATAATATTTAGTCTTCAGTCTTTGATCCGGACAAAAGCCGCATGTCTATTTTCGTGAATACTGTTTAAAAGTAACCTTTCGATTCTGTCACCTTTCTCAATTCCAATAACGGAACGGAAATGGAAGGTTTAGCTCTTGCTTAACAGCCTTATAATTTAATTATGAAACAAATATTGACTTTAATATTTTTAATATTTATCAAATAAATCATTAAATAATAAACCCGTGTATCTGAAATCATTATAATTTTTGCCAACGTAATCGAGAAACGTCCCTCGAATAAACATATCGAACGATATATAAATCGTCGCTCCTGATTGGTTGACAATATATGTTGCATCCAATAGATTTTACTGGTACACTTACGTACCTCTTCATATATACCGCATGTGGCGAAAATATTTACCCTTATTTAAACATAAAAATATACCTATTCGTAAAAATAGTTTCAGAATTTGTATAAGCTCTCCTCACATTCTTTTGTTTTATTGTTTACAGTTTAATTAAACATGGCGGATCAAATAAAACGCGATCAAATTGTCGCATTGAAAATGGCTGGTATGAAGAATTGCGAAGCGATAAAACAGTTAAAGTTTTGCAGTAAAACTGCTTGTAATGCGTAGAAAAAGTTTCAAGAAAAGCAAACAACCTCACCAAATCAAATTCCAGCAAGAAAACATTAATTTCGTAACAGAAGAGCCATTAAAGCAGTCAAGAAGAGAATGAAGAGAAATCTACGAGGAAGCAGATAGAAAATGGCAAAAGAGCTGGATATTTCAGATAGGTCTAAGTAGGATTCTAAAAAATGATTTAGGGCTGAATCCAGACAATATTCAACGAAGAGAGCTGCCCTCAAGTGCTTCCAAGCAAATAAGACTTGGCAAAGGGAAGAAAATGTTGGAGATGTAGCGTGCTGCAGAAAAAAAGTCTTCGTTTTAATGGACGAAGTTTTTCACTGTGGACGCTGCAGTGACCTATCAAAACGATCGGACTTGTGCCAATTCACCTACGAAACATCTCCAAAAGTGCCGGAACACATTTCAAGCGACAGACACCAACTGGTATCACGGTTTGGGTTGCTGGTGCTTCTGATGGTTCGAAATCGCCTTTGGTGTTCATTGAAGTAAATAGAGATTACCAGAAAATGTTGCGGAGTGATCTGTTGCCCTCGTTTGTCGGCCACATTTGCAAATCGTTATGTCATCACTCAACACGGAACTCCTTCGTACTGGGTTAATTTGACGGAAAACTGGTAGAAGAGACATTTCTGTAGATTTTTTTTGACAAGTCAATTTGGCTTCTATCAAGCCCTAAAATTAATCTTATTTATTTTGTAATATGGCTTATAATGGAGTGCGATGTTTCACGTATTTCATACAGAAGTGTGTCAGATCTGAAAGAAGCGCTGATGATGTTGCTATACAATTTGAGTCAAGAAGTCATGCAAGATATTAAGGGCTATGAAGAAGCAAAGAGTGGCCATTTTGAATTGTTTGTTTATTTGTTTAGCGGAATATAAAAAACATAAGAATCATTTAATGCCGAAGTTTAATTTTCTTGGAAGCGTTCGTACTTCCTTTTACAAAACGTATTGCTGGTATTTTTTTTAACTATGAAAATGTATTGCTCGTAATTTTACTATAAAAATGTATTTTTATGCATTCATAGTATTTTGTCTTTGTTTGGGCGTTCACTATTTTCCCATAGCTGGGACCCTAACAGGTGCTACCACCCCGGTGGACCTGGAAACAACAACAATTAAGAGGTAGTTCCACGCTTCTCAAAACCCTCAATCTCTCGATAAGAGATATTGCTGCTGGATTTAGCTTATCGTCATACACAGAACTACCATTTTGAATTGTAGATGTATGTAAAATATTGTCAATAGATATCACACTCAACATGTAAACATTCTTAAAAAAATACTATAACTTTTTATTGTATACGGAAATGAATAATGGGTAAATGTATTGTTAGGAATAATCAAGAGTGATCACCTCTTGTTTTGTTACTCTCCTCTTTGAGAGATCTATTTCTGTTTACTGGGACTATAAAAAGACACTATACACAAACTTTGTATTCTTAGTTGAATAAAGCTATCTTAAAGCCTGCACCTGCAGACTTTTGCCATTACATGTATAAGCTGCACCCGATATATTGTATAAGACTTCGGAAAATACTTCTTCTGTAGAGCTGGTTAATCTTGTGGCTACACTCTGAAAGCTTAACAGCAGCTACCTTTTTTAAGTTTTGGGTATGAGTAAGAACTTGGCATAGGCGTAGTGCGAAGTTCAAGAGATTAGCTTCTTTTTTTTTTTACCGCACTGCAGACGAAGGGGGACACGAGCCTCCGAGAACATAGTCTCCGTACCTCAGTCATTTTAATTTTCTTTGTCTAAATAGGTATATAAAAAAGAAGTTTCTCAGTAACATTTTACAAAAAAATTACGCACAGAACATATTTAACACCAATTCCAGTTGACACCGTTGCAAAAAACAATCCTCATAGACTGGATCGCCATATACGTTGTACCTACTGCCTTGACAACTGACGGAAGCACACAATTTCAGTCAAACCTCTTCAGAGAATTCAACCTTATAAGAGGCACTA
>OZ038485.1:54696669-54701669 GCA_964036315.1 Acanthosepion esculentum
CAGTTATAAGCCGGACAGTGTGAGAAGGATGGAAGTGTCTAGAGATCTCGTTCAGGGCTGTTTGCTTTACGACTTCAAAGTGGGCTTATCAGCAGCTGCGTCAAGTCGCCGCATATGTCAAGCGTTTGGGGATAGTGCTGAGGATGGACGTACTGCAAGGCGTTGGTTTCGAAAATTCAAGTCGGGAGATTTATCTCTCCATGATGAGCCTCGCATTGGACGACCACAGGTCTTGAATAACGGAGTCCTGGAGGCGGCCATTGAAGTGGACAGTAGTCTAACGTGTGGTGAACTTGCAAGACAGTTCAATGTTTCCGATGAAACAGTTAGACTTCACCTGCACCGCCTAGGTAATATGTACAAACTGAGCAAGTGGGTTCCGCAAACGCTGTTGGAGGTCCACAAGGGACAACGAGTGGCACCTGCGTATCGCTGCTTTCTCGCCACCGTACCGCATCCTTATTCAATCGAGTGCTTACCAGTGATGAAAAGTGGGTTCTGTACGAAACTCTCAAGCATTCCAGACATTGGTTGTCTCATCAGGATGCTGTCCCTCACACCGCAAGACCGCCTATGCACCCACGCAAGATTATGCTTTGTGTCTGGTGGACAGGTCATCAAGTGGTTCATTATGAAGTGCTACCAACGGGCCAAACGGTCACTGGAGACCTATACTCGCAGTAATTGAAACGTGTGCAACAGGCATTGCGCCAGAAGGAGCCAGCACTGGTGAATCGCAAAGGTGTGCTTTTCCTCCATGACAACGCCAGGTCGCATGTCGCGCGAGTGGTCAGGGATACCATACAGCAACTTGGGTGGAAGACTTTGTGCCATCCACCTTATTCACCTGACCTTGGGCCATCCGATTACCACCTCTTCCCCTCCCTGGATAATCATCTTCGTGGGAAATCCTTCACCAATGAATCAGACTTGCGCAAAGCCCTCACGGACTTCTTTGAGTCAAAACTCCCCGAGTTCTACCGCAAGGGCATTGAACAGCTGGAGACACATTGGCAGAAGGTGCTGGATGCCGATGGCGATTATTACGAAGACTAAATATAAGTTACATATACTGTGAAGCGTTTTCTTTTTTTCCTTTAAAAACGGACAAAACTTTTTGGTTACCTTGTATATATATGAATATATATATATATATATATATATATATATATATATATATATATATATATATATATATAGTGCTGTTCGATAAAAGTGACTCACCTGATTCTTTTACTTAAAAAAAATTTCACCTATTGTTTTTGGGCTCAAACTAATTTTTAATCTTACTAATATAAAGACCCCTTCCCGACCACCTAGTAAAAAAGTTTACTCACCCTAAGGTATTCTATTGATAATTATAATTTTGTATATAAATGAGATTTAGGGAAAATCTTTGTGCAAAAAAAGTGACTCACTTATTTCCTGCAACTAGTAATCAATAGAAACATAACCGAACAGCTTTAAATAAAGAGTAAAAGAGGTATAATTTATTTATAATATAGGTAATATAGTTTGAAATATTTAATAATCTATGGGTCCTCCTTTATTTTGAATAACCTTTTCAAACCTTTTTGGCATTGACTTGATTAGGTTCTGGAAAATCTCATCTCCAAGCATTGAATTCCATTCGGATATGAAATTCACAATCAAATCCTCTTTGTTGCTCAACTGATTTCTCGAAAGCCTGTACTTTATAATGCTCCATAAGTTTTCTATGGGGTTGAGGTCAGGATATTGGGGCCGCCATGTCATAAAACTCGCCTGCTTCTCATCAAAGTATTCCTTCATCAATTTTGATTTGTGACAGTGAGCCTTATCCTGCATAAAAAGGAGCTTAGTGGTGTCGATTTGCACCCTTTCAGCAGAAGGGAGCAGACAAGACTCTAAAATTCTCTTGTACTGCTCGCTCCTGAGGGTTTTTTCAATAGGTTTTAAGAAACCAGTTCCATGAAAAGAAAAGCATCCCCAGAACATTATACTGAACGGATGCTTGACAGTACTTACTGCTAAATTCAAAGAGCTTTCAAGGCTTCTTCATCGGATTTTAGAT
The DNA here is from genome assembly GCA_964036315.1 of Acanthosepion esculentum. Classification (NCBI taxonomy): domain Eukaryota; kingdom Metazoa; phylum Mollusca; class Cephalopoda; order Sepiida; family Sepiidae; genus Acanthosepion; species Acanthosepion esculentum. Next base: position 54,698,723 of record OZ038485.1, read on the forward strand.
CGCTTATCCTTTGAATTTAGCTCAACTTTCGTTTCATCGGAGAAGAGAACATTTAATAAAAAAAAAATCAGGTGAGTCACTTTTATCGAACAACACTATATATATATATATATATATATATATATATAATAATAATATATATATAATATATATACATTATATATATATAATATATATATAATATATATATTATATATATATAATATATATATTATATATATATAATATATGGAGAAAACAACTGAAAAGTTGCAAATTAAAAGAAAAAATTGAATGTTTTTTTGTGAAAGTATTTATTTATAGTTTTATATATATATATATATTTGATATTTCAGATCGCCCCGATCTTTCGTCAGAAATGAATTATATATATATTATATATATGTTATATATATATATATTATATATATATATATATTATATATATATATATATATTATATATATATATATATTATATATATATATATATATATATATATATATATATATATATATATATATATATATAATATTATTTCGTAAAACCTTTTCAAAAAACAGAGGAATTAATAAGAAGAATGATATGGAAAGCATTCTTCTTCCTACGAGAGAATAACTTAACAAAAAACGAACATGAGATTTACGGCTTTAAAAGTAAAAAAGTTGCACCATTTAGCAAAAAACCTGCAGGAATTTGAAAAGGACCTACTGAATATAATCAATAACATCTTTCAAAAAAAGAAAAATGCATCAATGACAGCGACAAAATTCTCGTTAAGTCCGACAAAACGGGAAACTCCTACAAATTGACGGCAGAAGACAACAACAAATTAAAAAAATTTAACTAAGTCTTATAAAAAAGCTCATAATAACAACATGAATATGGTAGACAGTTTCAACAGAACTAGTAAAATTATTACTGAAAAATGAAAAATAAATGATAGGGTAGGCAAACTGGCTGAAAATGAATGTTACATCACTCTTAAGGGCCACAAACAAGATTCTGAGGAAGACCCCACTACTAGAATGATAAACCCAACCAGACCCGCCATAGGAAAGATAAGCAAAAAATCCTAGAAAGGATCACTAGGCAAATCAAAAAATGCCTCGGATTAACACTCTGGATTAATACCAAAGAAATTATCAATTGGTTTACCAACATCGACAATAAGCTTGACTACACCCTAATACAGTTCGATATTGTGGATTATTACCAGTCAATATCAAGAGATCTGTTCACGACTGCCCTGGAGTTTGCTACTGCATATTCTGACTTAACTAAGGAAGAAATGAACATAATTCTTAGTGCAAAAAAATCTGTCCTCATTCATAACGGGGACCAATGGATTAAAAACACTAATGACAATTTTGACATCACCATGGGATCTTTAGACTCTGCAGAGTCTTCTGACCTTGTCGGTCTATTTATACTATACAATCTATCCGCGCACCGTGAATGAGACATTAGGGACATCGGGCTATACAGGGAGTGTAGTAAGGAGCTCTACAAATTTTAAAATAGATAAAATTAGAAAGATAATATATAGTGAATTCAGAAAACTAAATTTAAAAACTATAGTCAACACTAAATTAAAAAGGGTAAACTTCCTCGACGTAACTCTAGACTTAATGAACAACATATACCTACCTTACAGAAAATCTAATGCTGATCCCTTGGATGTACACCCTAAGTCAAACCACCCTCCATCGAAAATTAAGCATATACCCACATCAATAGAGAAAAGAATCAGCATGAACTCCGCCAATAAGGAAATATTCCGACAACACAGTAATTTTTATAACACAACCCTAAAAAATAGAGGATACAAAAACGCTAACGTAAGTTATAGAAAAGTCCTGGAAAAACACGCATGCCAAAACAGTATTAATACAAATCCTAAACTAAAATTAGACAAAAATAATGAAAAATTATGTGATTGTAGAAACCCTGAAGACTGCCTGTTAGAAAATAAATGCCTCATAAAATCTGTGGTATACCAATGCACTATCTCATCCATTGAGAGTCCTAACACTGATAGGATATACATTGGGTCAACGAAGAATGAATTTAAAATTAGTTGGAGACAACACAAAAGCTCCTTCAATAATATTAGAAATAGAAATCAGACATCTCTATCCAAATATTTTTGGTATTTAAAAGAAATGTATAAAACACCAAAAGTAAAATGGAAAATAATAAATAGAAGAAGAACTTGTAAACCTGGGATGACCCATGCCCTTTATGCCTACATGAAAAACTACACATTATTAAGTTTCTAAATAATGAAAATTTATTAAACCATAGACATGAGTTAACGGTTTTTGCCGACATCAACAAATTTTCGCATTAAATAATTAGCTTAAAAAAAATTAATTTCATAGTCTAATAAAAGGCTTAAAAGCTTAACCCAATCCTAAAATTGAAAAACCCTTTATGAAGTCATAAAAACAAAACAAAATGTAGTTCAGTGCGATGCGTTTATATATGAAACAGCCACTTGGAAAAAATAAAAAAATAAAATAGATAAAATAAAACAAAATTCTCTAGACATTTCACGACATATGGTGCAAAAAGCTATCTTTCGCTATGACTGACCTGACGATATGCGTACATGAATGCCATCGTTCGCTTTGAAATAGACACCCCACCCTACCTCGGCTTGACCTCTTTCCGAAGGCGACTGAGATGTAGATAAAAATTAACTGTTAGACACCTTATCAAAATGGTCGCCCCAGCCGTTTCCATAGTAATTAATTTTGCGAACGAAAATGCTTATAATGAAGCGTAAATTTCAAAATTGGTTATTCCAAAATTTTCGCTTGAGGATGAAACAGGGCTTGATATCTTAATTCAATTTAATTTTAATAATTATATTGAGGGTTTCGGCTCTCGTGTTTGAAACATGAAAACTCTTATGTGGCGAAGGAATCATATTTTTTTAAAATAATTATATATATATATATAT
>OZ038485.1:54709169-54714169 GCA_964036315.1 Acanthosepion esculentum
CCCGATTTGGTCTCTATTAACCAGAATAAACATTGCTCTTTCTCTGGCGGTTTTGGGTTTTTCATTAAAAGTTAACAATCAATAATAAACACTTTTAACCGCTACAGGAAAAGACGAACGAAAGTGAATTAAAAAAAAAAAGAAGAAGAATAAATTATATATAAATTAAGTCATTAATAATATTTCTTTAGCATGCTAAGAAGAGAATTGATGAATCTTAACTTGAATACATATAATAAACTGCGGTGGGCACCTCAATATGGTGTAATGGTTAGCAAGCTTGTCTCACAAGCACAATTACGACTGAATTACGAGTTCGATCCTCACTGCGTGCCCAGTTCTTTCGGCCTTGTGCTACATTTGGAAAATCACTATAATAAACCATGGAAGATGTACAGATGATTTATGGACGTCATGCATATACAGAGTGCGATGAGTAAATTGTCGCCATTTTAGATTTAAAAAAAAAAATTTCCCGCATGCGCGTTGTTTGTTTTTGATTTTGTAGACTGCCCAGTATAATAGGGTCAGCTGGACACCGTTTGTGAGTAAAAGAGCACCATGACGCAATTAATTCCGCCAGAAATGTGGAAACGGCATGCTGTACTGCTTGGTATTTGCACCGGAAGTTACAATACGAACATTTCAGAGTGTTTGGCTGTCAACCTGAGAAAAGTGCAGAAAATTCGAAAAGAGTCGAATGAGTCTAATGGTGATTACGAATGTGTTAGGCGTAATCACTAGTGATGGCGAACTTATGCCTCCATTCATTTTCACACAGGGCTTCAAACTCAACACGGTGGGTAGTGCTACCTTGCGTCAAGAGGGTGGCTGGTGGAAGGTCTTATGTCTGGCAACGGGACTCTGCACCATGCCATACAAACAGGAGAACCCAGTCATGGCTGTCAAACAATTTCTCCGACTATATCACTCCTTATATCTGGCCACCTAACTCCCCAGATTGCAACCCCCTTGATTATTATCTGTGGGGCGCAGTTGAGCGAGAGATCAACGAAACTCCTTGTAACACCAAAGATGAACGGAAGGCATAAGTTATGGCAGCATTCACCAACTTAAACAAGGGGACCACTAGTAGAGTTGCAGGAGATCCCGAAGTCGTCTAGAAGCCGTAGTTGAAATCAATGGTTATTTTATTGAATAAATTAACTCTTTAGTATTTCCAGATATTTTTGTGTAATTTTGGTAAATATATCTTGAAATGAGATATCAATATTATTTTCATTTTTGCATAATTTAGACAATTTATTCATCGCACGTTGTATATAAGCAAATAAATATCACATATTTTTCAAGTTTTTAAACTAGTTGTCAGACGTTGGATTGCTTATCTGAATGAGAATTTTCGAGCCTCCTTCTTTAAGAAAAAGTAAAAATAAAAAAATAAAATAAAAAAATAAAAATTTTCACCAAATTGAGCCGCGTTAACATTTTTGCCCTTGAAGTAAGCAGGTGACTAAAATCAACTAAAATTACGCCATTTCCATCGCTTATGTCATGGAGACATGCATTTCATATCACTGTCAAAATTTGACAGTTTTCTAGTAAATGACTTTTGCTGCCAGTACTTCGGTTCTCTATTCTTTCCTTTGTTTTTGTTAAGAAATTGATTGAGATAATTCATTGCGATTCGAATTGCAAAACGAGGAACACGAATTCTCACATATGCGCAGAACATCCCATTATACACACACCCACACACACACACACACACACACACACACACACATATATATATTTTCAGGATTTTCCCTAATTTGACGTTGTATGTCAACAGATTTTATATAATTACCGGAATGCTCTAGGTGTTCAACTCTGTCAAGGTCGAATTGATTGCGCTGTAAACAGATTAAAGCTTTCAAGAAAGAAAAAAAAATCCACATTCCTCACCAAAAGATTTTTTTTTATTTTGCAATCATTTGTTGACAAAAAGCGAATTATGAGCGATTTTGTGAAATTCATTTTAGAGAAAGAATGAATGGGTCGTTTCTACAGAAATGAAATTTTCGTGAAATACTTTAATAATTTGCCTGATTAAAAACTTAATTTGCATTCCGTTGTGTACTTAATGGTTATTTAGTTTACCGCTCTGTCTAATTTTAGTGACAATCACATTGAAGAAAAAATATTAGGTTGAACCAGTTTGTTTGCGTGGATATCAGCAGCGACTGTTCATGCAAACAAATTTTGTTAATGACAACAGGCTAATATATGTGTGTGTATATCTCTCTCTCTCTCTCTCTCTCTCTCTCTCTCTCTCTCTCTCTATATATATATATATATATATATATATATATATATATATATATATATATATATATATATATATATATATATATATATATATATATATATATATATATATATATATATATATATATATATGTATATGTATATATATATATATATATATATATATATGTTAGTCCCTCTGTTTTTATCTAAATCTAAAAATCCCTGCCGTGCGTCGATGGCTTAGTGGTAGAAGTTCGGACTGACGCAAATTCAGTCGGGTTTCGATCCTAGCTAGAGGCAACCGGACGTCTAGCCACACTGATGAGCTGTGAAACAGCGAAACAGTCTGTCTGTGGATGACAAAAAAAATATATCTATACATATATATATATATCTATACATATATATATATCTATATATATCTATACATATATATCTAATGAAAGTTCCTGAACGCGTTTGCCGTTATTGACCCACTCGTAAAAATCGTTATAGACGACCACGCAAATATTTCACTGGCGCATGTTAGGTCGTGATGTATATATATATATGTATATGTATATCTATATATATATATATATATATATATATATATATAAATATATCTATCTATCTATATATATATTTATATCTCTCTCTCTCTATATATATATATATGTCGTCGTCGTCGGCTCCCAGTCGTGTCCGAGTATCGGGTTCTGTCATGAGTCCTATCTTCGCGGTTGATGTTTATGTTTGACATGGCTTGCGAGGCCCAGTAGCTGGTGGAATACTCGCGGACAATGCTCACAAGGGAGGGTAGGGACAGGACGGGGTCGTTCACATCACTCTCTCCTCCTCCGTCGTCTTGCCTCTTCATTCTCCCTCCTCTTTTCCTCAAGGTCCGCGATGCCATCGCGTATTGATCTCCTCCATGTTATTCGGCAGTTTCTTCCCACGAGGACGAGCTAATGGTGGTAAGTGTCAGGGTGCGCTTTAGTTGGTCTTTGTAGCGCATTTTTGGTGCTCGTCGTGGTCTAATCCCAATGACCAGCTCACCATATAGGATTTTCTTGGGGAGCCTGGAAGGATCCATCCTGTGGACGTGTCCTGCCCAGCGGAGGCGGTGATAGATGATGGTGGCCTCAACGCTGCTCACTGAGGCTCTGTTCAGCACTTCTGTGTTGGTAGTGTAGCTCTCCCAAGAGATGTTGAGGATTTGCCTTAGTTTCAGTTGCTGGAAGCGTTCTAGCATTTTTACCTCGCTTCTATATAGGGTCCATATTTCGCAAGGGTATAAAAGGGTGGAGAGGACTACTGCCCGGAAGACCATGATTTTAGTGGTCATTGTCAGTGCATGGTTTTTAAAATGCGGCAGTTGAGTCGGTCAAAGGCGGAGTGGGCGGCCCTGATTCTATTCTCCACGTCTTTCCTGCATGTGGGAGTTAGAATGCTCCCCAAATATGAGAACTGATCTACTTGCTCCATAGGTTGGCCATTGACAGTGATGTTAGTGTTTGGGAGCGGCAGTCCAGATGGCGGTTGAACTAATAATTTGGTCTTTTCTGTGTTGACCTGCATCCCAAATCGTTCATAGGCCGTGTTGTATGCATCCGCTAGTGACTGGAGGTCCTCTGTAGTCCGACCTGGGGTGGCATTGTCGTCAGCGTACTGCAGCTCCCGTACCGAACACATGGTGGTCTTGGATCGAGCGATGTTGAAAACTCCTCCATCCAAGCGGTAACGAAGATCAATTGAGGGTGTGTTGTGGTATCTCATTTAGCATTGCTGCTGTGTAGAGAGAGAAACACGTTGGTGCCAGAACACACCCCTGCTTCAGGCCACCATTAATGGGGAATGGGTCCGAGAGTGAGTTTTGGTGGCATACTCTCCCCACCATTTCGTCATGCAAGGCGCGCATCAGGGTGACAAAGTCAGGTGGGCAGCCAAACCTAGTAAGGACTGCCCACATGGCAAGTCGGGGTACTTTATCGGAGGCCTTTTTTAGGTCCCAAAAGATGAACATTGCGGGCTTTTGCTGTTCGAGGCTCTTCTCTTGTATTTGCCGTGCGCAGAAGATCATGTCGATGGTCCCGCGGGAAGGTCGAAAACCACACTGGGACTCTGGCAGGACATCTTCGGCGAAGGACGAGGAGACGGTCTAGGAGAATGCGGGCGAAGATCTTGCTGGCGATGCTTAGCAGTGATATTCCCCGGTAGTTGTTGCAGTTCTCACGGTCACCCTTTTTGAATATTGTCACGACCGTTGCATCACAGAAGTCGCTGGGGAGTGTCTTTGTCTCCCAAATCTTCAATATAAGAAGCATGAGAAGGTTCCTCATCTCGGGACCACTGTGGCTGAGGAGCTCCAGTGGGATGTTGTCGGGTCCTGGGGCTTTGCCGGGTCTCATGCGTTTAAGGGCTTTGTTAAAGTCCTGGATGGAGGGTGGTAGTGCCATCCAGTGACGGACAGGATGCTGCGGGACCATTCGCAGGAGATCGTCTGGAGTGTTGACCTGGTCGTTGAGGAGGTTCTCGAAATGAGACCTCCACCTTGCCAGAATACCCTCGCTGTCGGTAATAGTTGAAGCCCCGTCCACGTCCTTTAGTCCGCCCACTGAAGAGCGTGTGGGACCATAAATTTCCTTGGTTGTCGCAAGGAAACTGCGCAGGTCTCGTTTGTCAGCATAGCTTTGTATTTCTGCTGCTTTTCTTTGCCACCAGATGTTCTGGGCTTCTCGTATGCCTCTTTGGCAGTTAGTTACGGC
>OZ038485.1:54719169-54729169 GCA_964036315.1 Acanthosepion esculentum
CCGTTAAGTTTGGTGGCGGCAGTGTGATGGTGTGTGGAATGATTTCACTGCAGGAGTTTGCCCTATCATCCGCATACATGGCAATATCAATGCTGAGATTTACAAAAGGCTTCTTCAGCAGCATGTAGTACCAAGATTTAACAAAGCTAAGAAAGACTACGAAACAGCACTAAAAGATAGCGGATTCCCAGCAACACTCATATGCTCACCACAGAACACAAAAAAGACCCACAGGAAAAGAAATATCATATGGTTCAACCCACCGTACAGCAAAAACCTAAAAACAAACGTAGGAAAAATATTCTTCAAACTTTTACACAAACACTTCCCGGAATCAAGCACCCTACACAAAACATTCAACAAAAACACAGTAAAAATAGCTACAGTTGCACTGAGAACATGACACAAATAATAAAAAAGCACAACAGGAAAATTATCAACAAACCACACGAACAAATTAAACCCACGTGCAACTGCAGAATAAAAAACGAATGTCCCTTAAACGGTAATTGTTTACAAAACAACGTAATCTACCAAGCCACGATAAAATCACCAGATAATGAAGAAAAAGTATACATAGGAATAACTGAAGGACCCTGGAAACAAAGAAATTATGTACACAAAACATCTTTCACAAATAGTAAATATGCGAACAGCACAATGCTTTCTAAGTATATCTGGGAAATAAAAAACAAAACGCACACCACACCACAAATATCTTGGAAAATAAAGAAAAGATCATCAGCCTACAACAACCTATCAAAAACTTGCAAACTTTGCAAAAAATAGCTATCATTACCTTCCCAGACTAAAATAAATTATTAAATAAAAGGTCCGAGCTAATCTCAAAATGCAGACATGAAAACAAATTTTTACTACGTTACTTAAAAATAGAAAACGGAAAATATATATAAATACATAAACAAACAAAATGACAATAAAATAAGCGAAATAAATTAATCCAAACAAATCACACCTGTTAGAATAGACGATATAGAATAAAAAATAAGAAACAAAATCAATAAAGTAAATAATAAACAAATTAGCAAACTATTATGACCAAAATATTAGGCTATAAAAATCAAAACAAAAAATTGGACAAAAATAGCTATAACTGTTATATAACGAAAAAAAATGAAGAAAAAATAATATACTGCGTTACTTAAAAATCGAAAACCAAAAAGAGAAAATATACAGTGTAACAAATAAATAACAAGTAAAATAAAATGATCTAAATACACCCAAATATATAAATAAACTAACAACCGATACCGATAAACTAGCCGTTTAGAAAAAAAACAAATAAAGATAATCAATCCAAATAAATAAATTAAAAACTGTTCCCGCCAAAATAATAGAACAACAAACTACAACAATCAACCCCAAAATTGAACAAATAGCTTTAATTATCTTCCCAAACAAAAACAAAACTATTAAATAAGTTATATAAACAAATTTTTATTACGTTAATAAAACACCGATCAAAATAAAAATAATAAATAAATAAATATATGAGATTAAAAATAAAAATAAATAAAAACAAGCAAAATAATTTGACCCAAATAAATAAATAAACGACTTCCGGTAAAATAATCGCCAAAATAGACTACCCACATCGCACCATTGACCCGTATATATAAATAGCCGAGAAAAATAACAGTACTCGTGGCCTGACGATTGCATCTAGCATGAAACAGACTGTCGCCTCTAAGTGTTGACTTCTATGTTCACTTATTTATTTATAAACGCTCTATCTCTGATATCGAGCACTTTATCCCAGAAATATAGTATATTTTAAGACTATATTTCTTTCTAAATATATATATATATATATATATATATATATATATATATATATATACTTATATCTCTCTCTATATATATCTATCAATATATATATATAAATCTATATCTATATATATCTATATCTATATATCTATATATCTCTCTCTATATATATCTATATATATATATCTATATATATCCTTATATATATATATATATATATATATTTATATATCTATCTATATATCTCTATATATATCTATATATATCCTTATATATATATATATCTATATATATATATCTATATATATATATGTATATATATGTATATATATTTATATATCTATCTGTATATCTATATATATATGTATATCTATATATATATCTATATATCTATCTATATTTATATATCTATCTATCTATATATATATATATATATATCTATATATATCTATATCTATATATATATATCCATATATATCTATATATATATCTATATCTGTATCCATATATATCTATATCCATATATATCTATCTATATATATCTATATCTGTATATATATATATCTCCATATCTATCTATCTATCTATCTATCTATCTATCTATCTATCTATCTATCTATCTCTCTCTCTATATATATCTACCCATATCTATCTATCTATCTATCTATCTATATATATATATATATATATATATATATATATATCTACCCATATCTATCTATCTATCTATCTATATATATATATATATCTACCCATATCTATCTATCTATTTATATATATATATATATCTACCCATATCTATCTATCTATCTATATATATATATATATATACCCATATCTATCTATCTATCTATATATATATATATATATATATATACCCATATCTATCTATCTATCTATCTATCTATCTATCTATCTATCTATCTATATATATATATATATATATATATATATATATATATATATATATATATATATTACACAATTCCGGAAATCCTTGTTGAAAACAACTATACTTACACATAAAAACAATAAACAAAAACTAAAAATTCTTGAAGCTATATACATAAAACAGTTGAAACCTAACCTGAACAAAATAAACTATGAAAACCCCACAAATATACTTAAATGCCTATAATTGATAACAGACGCCATTGGTTTATACCAACAGCTTCCCATACCGAACACTTCTCGTTTTCACTCTCGCGTGGTCATGTGTGATATCATTGGCCGCGGTGCTATTTTCGCTTCCAGTGGTTCGTATGCACGAGTTTGTCGTTGCTTGGAAATCTTCAATGCATACAAAACAGACTATCATTGTTGCTATGTCTGTATATTGTTTAATTTATTGTAATGTATCTGTCATCTCTGATGATGGCTTATGTAAGCCGAAAGCTTAGATAGGATTAAAAAATATGTATCAATATGGTGATTTTCTTTCGTCTTTTGATGAGAATGTTATTAAGCTTATCAGACGATATAAAAGGGATTTGCTTAAAACAGACAAAACTTAATGAAACAGGCATTAAATAAAAATGCTGCCTAAATACACACAATATTATATATATATATACACATACACACACACACACACACACACACAGACCGACCGTATTTTATCACTTTAAAATGTTATTTTGAGTGGACTCTCCGTTTATTTATTAAACAGTATATTTATTTATTTTTGTCTGCCGGCCTGAATATTCGAGATATCTTATTAAAGAAAAACATGCGCCCTCCGGCATGATGCGAACCTGCGTGCCCCCGGGCAGAAGGAACCGTCGTTAAATCCAACGAGATCTAGCCGACTGAACTACGGAGAACTTAGGCGATAAAACAAGATTGAAATAGTGCCTTTAAGCGAAATTCCTTTCGCATATTTTCTTTAATAATATTTCTCTAACATTCAGGCCGTTAGACGAATATAAATATACTGTTTAATAAATAAACGGAGTATACGAGTAACCACTAAAAATAGCGTTTAATGGGATAAAATCTGTCGGATTTAATAAAGAAAAATCAATTACTTCTTTAGAAAATATATACCACATACACTTTAGTATAGTTAGAGTTTTTATGATTTGTTTTTTTACGCAAAAAATAGGGAGTAGCACTATACGAGGGTGGCGTGAAAAGTTTATAGGCTGACTATGAAGGAGTGATGTTAAAGTTGTTAAATCTTACATGCATTAATTTTAATTCTTATTAATAACTGCATTATTTCTTTCCAGATAAACTGACATTTGACTGTTCATAAAAAGACTTCAGATGCAACTAGTCGCGACTTCTCTTGAAAATGGGCACAATTTGGCATCGTGGTGTTATCAAGTACCCGTAGAAAAAGAGTTTACCCCCTAAGGGCATTCATGCTGACATGGTTGCAACAGGGGATGATGCTTCAGCTTCATCAACAGTGCAAAAGTGGGCAACTGAATTCAGGAGGGAAAGGGAGAGTCTTGCGGGACGTCTAGAAATGATATTTTTTTTAATCCTTTCGGAAGCACGTGACCAAATTTTAAACTAATAAATATTCAGATTTCAAAAATTAAAATTTTTAATCTAGCTAGATGTAAGTGCATTGGTATCTTATTTTTGTCTTTTTTCTTTAGCTCCCCATTGCTTATTAGTTTGTTGTTTTTTTTTACAATTTTTTAATGTCCACCATGTACAAGGCCCAAGAGCCACTCGAAATATAGGGTTACAGAGTAAGAGGTAAGGGGCACAGTTTTTTTAGGACATACGGGGAAGATAACAGTTAACCCGAGACTTGAACAGGCTGAATGTAGTGATCGAGGAAGCGTCCTCTTGTGAGTCGATTCCAGAAAGCAGCGATTGGTGGGATGGCAGCTGTTCGCGAAAGAATTGAGGGTGGTTTGCTGCAATGCGCGTGGCATGGCAGATCTTAGCCATCAAATTTAGAACTGGTGGAACTAAAGAATGAAGTTCGTCTGAACACTTTCCATGAAACTAATGAGAGGCTAGCAAGCGGTTTGCGGCATTTGGTCTGTGGGGAAAGGGGTTGCAGGGTGGGAAATAATTCATTACTTACAAGGACGCAGAGACGCTTTTGGACTCTATCGAAACTGGAAATTGAAAACTGGGCAGCTCCTGCCCATATATAACAGCAGCACGCCATTTTGGGGCCCTGATCTGGCTCTTGTAAAGGTATAGGAGTCAGGCCCAGTGCTGGGGAAGATGTAAATAATATTGCTCAATTCCCAATGAACCATTCCCATTAAGTAGTACCTTTCCTTCGGAAGGGGACTGGGGTTATTACTCAGTGTTCCTCAAAAGGAGCAGTACCGATGGGGATTGAGGAATTTTTCTATGGTATTACCGGTAAACACACATTAAATCTCAAGTTTCTGTCACATTCAGTAGCGACGCATGCGCATTGATACATTTTCTGTATTCTGGTACTGGGGAGCGTATTTCATTTTTTTAAAAACTAATATTCACCCAATACAAGACCCAAGATCCATTCAAGGTAGAGTGTTACTGTGTGGTATTGTATGAGCGTAAGAAAGAGTAAGAAAAAGTTCTTGGGAATATGCAGGAAAGATAACAGCTAACTCTTGACTTGACGAGGTCAAGGCTTAATTAGTGAAGAACATTTCTGAGTTCAGTGCGGAAGTAGACTTTAGAATGAACCGTTAACCCAATCCTAAACAGTAAACAAGGGCTAAACCTCTACTCATGTTCAGAAAACCGACGAAGAGTGTGAACTGGTATATAGGCGAACCTATCTACTCCTATTAGGAGAGAAGAAAAAAATAATAACTGAATGAAACTGCAGGGCTCACTCAGAGATGCTAGAAGTACAGTGTGGAAGAATTTAGAATAAACCGGAAACGCAATCCTAAACATGATACAAGGGATAATCCTCTACTCCTGTTATTGTGTCTTGAGGAGTATGTGCGTGTGTGGGAATGTTTTGGAGAGTATTGTATTTTTGCTTATACAGGCCCTGTACTTTTCTGGTCACATTTAATTTGTGCAGAAAGAGGTCTTCTCTATTACTAAAAGTTTTAATTCGTTTGTAAATATATTATAATCTTGTAAATAACCATTAACGAGGAAAGTTTCAAAATGTTATTTTGATGACCCCCCCCCCTACGTTCGCACAAAATTCTACATGTGCAATTAGTTAGAGATTTATTGAACAAATGTGGTATTTTGACGTCTGTAATAGAACCGGAAAGAATGTGATGTTTTGGTGAAAGGAACAATATTAGTGCGAATGGGTCAGAAATTGTGGCGAGGGCAATTGAAACTAGATTTCCCCAGTCCCATCTTTGGCCACGTGGCATATTTTACAGAAGATTTACAGAAACAAATATTTAGTCTCTGTCTATATTTTTGAGATGAGGTATTATGTACACTATTTACATTGCTCGAACTGTCATCCTCATCTCCGTTGCCATATTTATCACAGCGTTTCGGCAGTTGTACGCTCCGGCATTCTTCACGTGGTTGGAATGTCGAACTGAAAATTGCAATATGAGCTCTGGTAAAAAAATTTGCAATGATAACAGCAAAAATTGCAATATGAGCACTGGTAAAAAAATAATTTGCTGAAGACATTAAGTTTATAATACCCAGAAATTCATACACAGATGTCCTCAAGGACACATGGCCCAGTGGATAAAGTCATTGACAGTGAACCAAAGAGTGTCAGTTCAATACCTATTTAAGGCGTTGGAGAACTTGGAGAGGAGAATAACTGACATCCATTAGACATGGCACGTGGAACTAGAACAGTCTAACCCAGTGAGTGAAATATAGGGTTCAGTTCGACATTCCAACCACCTGAAGAAGGCAGGAGCGTACAACGGCTGAAACGTTGCGATAAATATGGCAACAAAGATGAGGATGACAGTCCGAGCAATGTAAAGAGTGTAAATATTTAGTCATTCCAAAGATGGATTATTTTTCAATGTCATCTACTTTCTTACTTTCCTGATAAAGACTGAAGCCAAATCGAAATCTCGGAATACAAGGAAATTATCTGCACTTTCGTTATAACATATCTTTATGTCTGCCTGGGGCACCTCGAGGTGGTGTTATAGTTAGCAAGCTTGTCTCGCTAGAACAATTTAAGACTGAGTAGTGTTCTATTCTGACTGGTTTCCCCCTACTCTCGGGCTTGTGCCACATCTAAGCAAATCACTATCTTTATGCCTGCCTTTTGGTCATGCACGCTTATCGTTGGTACGATTGTGGTTATGTGATCGAAGTTTGAGATTGATCGCGCCAATTTTATTGCGACCGTTTCAGTGTAAACATGACCGCTCCGATAGCAGTGTGCACCAAGGAGGAACAAGTATGCGGATAATTTTTAACTTACCCTCTTACATAAACCAAGAACCACTCAAGGTTGAGGGTTAGTTAAGGTGGTTGTTTTAAGAAAGAAGTGCACATTATGAAGTTACGGAGGATTGATAACTGTTGACCCTAGACTTGAAGTAGTTAAGATTGTAGTGATCGGGGAAGCATCCTTCCTGGAGTCTTCCCGTAAGAAACAGTCCCGAGGATGTTGTTGTCTGAGTGGAACTTCCTTTTTTACTAATGTAACACGAAAGGAATGAGAAGGAGTTGACTCTGAATACGTTGAATGACGGGACCAAGCTGTGAAAGTCTGAATTGGTGGACACAAGAAATGTAGCCTGTCTGAACATTTGTCCTGGAAACAACGACTGAACAGCGGATACTTCCTTTACAACTTCAACTCCACAATATGGTAACTAATTCGCCAACAAGAATTTCTTTTAAAAAAAAAAACAACAACCCCACAACTTTCAACGATTCAAATGAGCTTTTATCGGCGTTTTCATTTGTTGTACTGTCTTTATTTTTATTTATTTATTCCTTTTTTTGCGATAGAAATGGCCAAGTAAAAAGGTCACATATTGACAGGATCGTATGTCAGTTTATGAATGATAGCGAGTCCAGTAGAACATTCAATGGAGACTACTTAAGAACTGACGGGGAGGAAAACGCCACGAAAGATCCCAGTCGCCACAAGACATAATAAAAGAATAACCCGGCAGTTAGTAAAAATAGGCAATTCACTCGAGTTTAGAATACAGCTGAAAACTGGAGGTTACGTGCAAAGTAGTCCACTCGTGTCAATGGAGAACCTAGAAAGGAAGGAAAAAGCGAAGACCGAAACTATAATTCATCGTGAAACGGCTGAATGAAATGGCGGGAAGAAATCTCCATAGTCGAGTTAAGTGCTCTTCCATTTTGTTCGCATTGAAGAATGGGCAGAGAGCGTCCGCCATAAAATGATGAAAATACCCTCTCCATTCCGTTGTTGTCAGTCTTGTATAAAGTTAAATAAAATTATTTCCGTTTTTCTCCTAAATTCGTCTTGTTATTTCTTTTCATATCCATATTTTTTCCACATACCTTTTCTTCCAACCTAAATAAATGTCACTAGTTTTATTCTGATTTTATCCTTGGTTCTGTGCACTGAATGGCAGCATGACATTACAGTTAACATTTTATCTGTCAGTGAAGATTCTATTAAATACTGATTTCCATTTAACCCCGAATTTCAATGAATAATTCTGAATCTTAAAATAAGTTTTTTAAATAAAAGGTTGTAAAATTCGTTTCATTACCAGTTTTTTTGTATCGTCGTGCATGTTTTAGTGCTTAAAAAAAATCAAGGAATTGTAGAGGAAAAGTCAATAAAAAAAAAGCACAAATCGTGTGTACATATTTATTTAATGCCATATCTATTCAGGATGCAGGAGGTTATGGCTCTCCACAGATTCCTTTATTATGTCTAAATTGTTTTCTTGAGAAAGATAGTGGAGTGGTTTCCCATTACTTTCTCCATGATTTCGAATTCAGAGGTTTCCTTCTTTTAGACTGGTTGCTGCCCATGGCTAAAGAGCCCAGTATCCTGCTACTTAATCCATAACTTATTGTTTGGAGAGAAGAGTCATGTCTTTTTTCTCAAAGGTATTTTTAAGTAAGTGAACGAAACCGACTAAATCGAAATTTGAGCTCGGCTCGTTGATTCCATTTTGCGTGCCCATATCCGTTACACTACCTACCCACACTAATTGTGGATAACGTATCGCGCCAAAAGACGGAGAGGAATCAATAAGTTCGTAGCCAGACACGTAGGTTATCAGCAGATCAGAAACTTTCACCTAATTAATTTTTTAGTGCTCATTGTTCTACGAGTGGAAGATATTTTAAAACTTTTGTTTTTTATAACCGTCAAACATTAATTGTATTTTAACATCGACTGCAAAAAGACAGAATGCATTGTTGATGGCAGACACAGAAAGAAAGCTCCAAAAACTCCTACAGAAGATAGTGAAGGAAAGCGAGAAGAAGGGATTAAGCATCAACTTTAAGAAGAGACAATTCATGGTTGTTAGCAAGAGGATGAGCCCAAAGTGCGAATTGCAAATCAGAGATACTAAAATAAAACAAGTGAAATTTAAATATCTGGAAGTGTTTTAACAGAGGACTGAAAGTGGGACACTGAAATCCGAAGGCGGATTGGGATAACCAGAGATGAATTCCAAAAGCTAAGCAGAATATTAAGAAATAGAGAAGCTTTGCTAGAAACAAGGAAACGTGTACTAAACTGTTACGTCATATCTGTCCTCCTGCATTGCAGTGAGTGCTGGACGACCTCCTCAAAGATGAAGAGGAGACGTGAAGCAACAGAAATGTGGTTCTACAGAAAGATGCTGAGTATACCATGGACCGAACATGTGAGCAACAACAAAGTTTTGGAGAAAATGGAAAGAAAAAGGAAACAAATACTTAACATCAAGAAGAGACAGTTGATGTTTCAGGGGCACATAATGAGGAAGGAGGGCTTGGAAAATCTGATACTCACGGGGCAGATAGAGGGCAAGAGGGACAGAGTAAAACAACGCATAACATACTTAGTGAGCTTGAGTAAATGGATGGCGGGACAGGGCTTGAGAAGGGAAGGATTTTAGAATAATCAAGTACCTATACTGACAGAAAACCGCCTGTATACGGATAGAAAATGAGTTCATCAGATATGCAAAAATAGAAAGGGGTGTAAGACAAGGATGTGTCTTCTCACCGGACTCAACCTACACAACGAGGTGATTCTGGGAGAAATAGAAATCCTACCAGGATTCATTATTGGCGGCCATAAACTTTAAAAACATAAGGTATGCAGATGACACATTGTTGATGGCAGACACAG
>OZ038485.1:54734169-54849169 GCA_964036315.1 Acanthosepion esculentum
ATATGAGATATATATATATATATGATATATATATATATATATATTAGATATATATATATGAGATATATATATATATGAGATATATATATACACGAGATATATATATATATATATATATATATATATGGGATATATATATACATGAGATATATATATATATGAGATATATATATATGTCTATAATAGATATATATATGAGATATATATATATATATATTAGATATATATATGAGATATATATATCTATATATCTATATGAGATATATATATATATAAGATATATATATATCTATATGAGATATATATATCTATATGAGATATATATATATATGAGATATATATATCTATATGAGATATATATATATATCTGTATGAGATATATATATCACATATATATATCTCATACACATATATATCTCATATATATGAGATATATATATATATATATGAGATATATATATATGAAATATATTATATGTATATGAGATATATATATATAAGATATATATATATATATGAGATATAAATATCATTCATATATATATCTCATATATATATGTGATATATATATATCAGATATATATCATTTATATATATATATCTCATATATATATATGAGATATATATATATATATCAGATATATATAATGTATATATATATATCTCACATATATATGAGATTTATATATATCTAACATATATGAGATATATATATATGAGATATATATATATCATGTATATATATATATATATCCCATATATATATGGTATATATATATAAGATATATATATCATTTATATATATATATCATTTTTATATATATATATATATCATATATATATGAGATATATATAATTTATATATAAGTATATCATATATATATGAGATATATATATCATTTATATATATATATCATATATATATGATATATCATTTATATATATATATATATATCATATATATATATCATATATATATGTGATATATATATGATATATATAGGATATATATATATATGATATATCTATATATAAGCTATATATATATAAGATATAGAGATATATGAGATATATATATATGAGATATATATATAAGATATATATTTGATATATATATATATATATAATGTATATATACATATATGTGATATATATATATGAGATATATATATACGAGATATATATATGAGATATATACATATATGAGATATATATATATATATGAGATATATACATATATATATGAGATATATATATATGAGATATATATATGATATATATATATGAGATATATATATATATATATAAATCTATATATATATATATGAGATATATATATAGATATATGAGATAAATATATAGATATATGAGATAAATATATATATATGAGTTTTATATATATATGTGATATATATATATGAGATATATATATGTGATACATATATATGAGATATATATATGATACATATATATGAGATATATATATGAAATATATATATGATATATATATAAGATATATATGAGATATATATATATATATATGAGATATATATATATGAGATATATATATATATGAGATATATATATATGAGATACATATATATGAGATATATATATATATATATGAGATATATATAAATATATATATGAGATATATATATATATGAGATATATATATATATGATATATATGAGATATATGATATATATATACAAGATATATATATGACATATATATATATGATATATATATGATATATATATATATATATATATCATTTATATATATATCTCATATATATATGAGAAATATATGATATATATATATGAGATATATATATATATGAGATATATATATGATATATACATATCATTTATATATATATATATCTTATATATATCAGATATATATCTATATATTTTATATATATATCATTTATATATATATATCTTATATATATATATGTAAATGATATATATATCTCATACATATATTCAAGATATATATATATATGAGATATATATATTATGTATATACATATATCTCATATGTATATGATATATATATATATGTGATATATATATCATTTATATATATATATTATATATATATGAGATATATATCATTTATATATATATATATCATTTATATGTATATATATCATATATATATATCATTTATATATATATATCATATATATATGACATATATATATATCAATTATATATATATTTATATCATATATATATGAGATATATATATCATTTATATATACATCTAATATATATAAATTATATATATATGAGATACATGTATCATTTATATATATCTCATACATATATATATGAGATATATATATATGAGATATGTATATATATATGATATATATATATCATTTATATATATATATCTCATATGCATGAGATATATTTATATATATGAGATATATATATATCATTTATATATATATTTCATGTATATATGAGATATATATATATTTATCTCATATATATATCATTTATATATATATGTCATATATATATGATATATATATGTATGATATATATATCATTTATATATATATCTTATATATATATGAGATATATATATGAGATATATATATCATTTATATATATATATCTCATATATATATGAGATATATATATATGAGATATATACATATGAGATATATATATTTATATATATATATATCATATATATATGATATATATATATATATGAAATATATAACATTTATATATATATATCTCATATATATATGAGATATGTATGATATATAGGTATTTATATATATATATATATCTCATATATATATGAGATATACATATGATATATACATATCTTTTATATATATATCTCATATGTATGTGAGATATATATATATGATATATACATATCATTTATATATATATATATCTCATATATATATGATATATATATCATTTATATATATATCATATATATATGAGATATATATATAAATGATATATATATATCATATATATATCATATATCTATATACAAATGATATATATATCTCATATATATACATATCATATATATATAAATGATATATATATCTCATATATATATATATATATTATATGTATTCGATAGATATATATATAAATGATATATATATATCATATATATATATATCTCATATATATATATATGATATATATATATATATAGAGAGAGAGTGACAGAGAGAGAAGGAGAGAGAGATAGAGATTTATATGTATATATATATATATATATATATATATATATATATATATATATATATCTTTCTGTCTTTCTGTCTGTCTCTCTCTCTCTATATATATATATATATACACATATATAGGAATAAATTCATAGAAAAATGTCCCTAGAGACTGCTGCAATTGAAAATCAAATTTCATCTAAGAATTGTCTGTAGGTCGGCGTTTTTATTAAATAAATGCAAATGAAGAAGTTGTCTTTCTATGTAATACTTCTCCATAAAATATAGATACAATCAATTACATAATGATTCGTAACTCGTCGAACCTACTAAAGTTTCGACTTGTTATGGATCTATTTTAATCTCAGATTTCTGGAACAGAACTCAATAATATTTAACCAAGATCTGGCTGCAATCAGACATGTCTAATTTTTGACGGAGACGCTGTATAAATGAAGCATGCCTTGTCCTTGACTGTCCATCTTTCAGACAGCACCAACGTTCCACTAATGAGGGTACGCTTAGAATATCCTCCCCTAACGCTTCGAGTAAAAAGCTCGTGTTATGGGGTAAATTTTGACGAAGTTAAAAGTAGGCCCTGGTAGTAAAAGCCTGATAAGTCTTGTCGAGTATCAACGAAAAGTCTGCGTCGCATTGACTATTGTAGAAGTAAATAGATGCTATCAAAATTCTGAAGCGTTTATTTGCCTACCCCCTCCAAGGTCACAATTAACAGAGCCTCTATCCCATATACACACAGACATGCGCGTGTTCTATCGGCAGTTCACTTTCAGAAACGCCTTAAGCATAATTGATTGACTAACCTTTCCTCTTTAAATGCAACAGGGAAAGCATCCTGGAACCGAATTTCTGTCTTCGGGCCCCAAAATTAGCGAGACAACAGTTTGTATTAAAATAAACAAGGCTGTGTGGGATTCTGATACTGTTTTCTACATAACATCGTCGTGTTAAATTCGTGGGTACTTTCCTGTTAATTCACCCCAAATAATTTAAATTTACTTATCGCAAATATAAATTCCCCACTAAGAAATAAATTTTTAATGAAATTTTTTTTTTTTTTTTAATTAATTTTTGGCACCCTCTTGAAATAAATCTTAAATCAAAATTTGTTTAGCTTGCTTCGCAACAACTCCAACCCTCAGAATGAAAAATTGTGAAAAGTCAGGGAGTGCTTCACATTTCGTAAGTACGGACGATATTCCTTAAAAGGATTTTTTTACAATTTAAAAAAAAAAGAAAAAGAAAAAGGAAATCTGTTTTTGGTTTATTCATCGGAGTGAGCGCGAACGCAGACTTAGGAATAGCGCGCCCGAGTCGCTCACATTTGGAGCGATCGCAAAGGTTAGCCCAACCGAAGTGCAATGGAAGGGTCTCGCTCGGGGAGAATTTGGTGTGAATGTTAGTAAATATAAGTTCTTTTTATTTTAGAGGGCGAATTATTCTGCGTTGAAATGACGTCAGTTCTCTGGTAGGTGCCGGATGACTTTCGTTTCGTGTGTGTGTTTTTCGTTTTTGTTATTGTGTCTAAATGAGTGCGTGGTTGTGTGAGTGCTTTTTGGACGGATGATTGTTTTTCGCAATTTTTTCGTCCAGTTAACTGATGTTTCTGCCACATTTAGGTATTGTTGGGGAGGTTATTACTAACCTTATTTTGTTTTGTTTTCATGTAAATAGGATTTAATTCATATTGTAAATATTCATTGGGATTTTTTAAATTGTTATTTTTACCCACCCCCCACAGACTTTGAAATGTACATATGGGGACTAGTTAGAATTTCATAGAGAATTTGAGGTATTATGGTGGATGTAGTAAGAAAGGTAGGAAAGATTGTGTTGTTTTGGTGTTAGGACTATTATTGGTATGTTTGGGTCAGTGTTTGTGACTAGCTAAGTTTAAATTTAAGACAGAAGAAGACCGTCCTTCCGCAATCCCCTTTTTGGCCTTGTGCCACATTTTGTATATTCATATGCAAATAAATATCTATTCTGCGTTGAATTAACAAAGGAGATCAAATTCGTGAAATATTAAAGAAGCCGTGATAACCAGGGGGAACTTAACGGTTTCAGTGGGAGGGAGAGAAAAATATTTTTTTATTTACAGAATTTGGAGCCAACAATGAGTGTAAAACTACAAAAACAAACTTCTGTATATATATAAAAAAAAAAATAACCCATGTCAATGTACTAATATGGTAAAGAATGAAGATATCCAATAATATTGGCATATTATTTCGAATGCACCTTTCGAGTCGGATAATCTTGAAAAGGCCGCAGGGTGAATGACATTGTGCACAGGTAAAAATGGCACAATGCTCAGGAACAGCAGCAGTAGGTTATTGCTATAAATTTGGTTAGTTTGATCTTCTGTTTCTGCTGCTTTTCTCTTCATGTCGTTGATGCATTTCGTGGATGCATAATCAAGAGCGTGGTTTGTGGTTTTTGCTGTTAAAGGACCAGTCATATCAAAGCTGGTGGTCATGGTACCTTTACAAAAAAGATGTTCTCTTAAGTAAGATATCTCCATCTGACAGTAGTTGATCTTGCAATCTGTTTTGTATACATGTACCTACCCTTTGTAGATCGAATTCCAGTCGAATCCATTACATCACATTCACTTACGTGCTAATATCCTTGGAAAACGTATGAATCCTCTTTCTCCAGCTATGGGTAAATAGAAAGACAGACCGGGTTGCCTTGAATGGCAACTGTCTACTGCAGAAAGAAACGGCAATCTACTGCGGGGGAAAAATCTGCCTCGTCAGTCATGTATCGAAAGATACATGATTGCTTAAGCGTGTATCACGCATGGCACATAACTGTAATTCTCAAATAACCATCCAGGCCTACAACCACATCACATTGAAGAACCAGTTCCCATATGGTCACCCAAGTTAAGCAATCACATAATAGAGCACAAATAATAAAACATTAAAAACAAATGTAATAATACATTGGTTTTCCTTTACTATGATTCCTCTTCTTCTTTCCCCACCCACCAGCTATGTGTAAATAGCCGGACAGACCGGGTTTTATAACCTTGGATGGCAACTGCTCTACTGCAGAAAGAAATTTGCAACCTACTGCGGGAAAAAAAATCTGCCTCATCAGTCATGTATCAAAAGATACATGATCGCCTATGCGTGTCTCATGCATGGTACATAACTGACTGACCCTTGGAAGCAATGTACCCTTTTTTTATTACTTGCTATAACCTCCATGATGAGGTTATGATAGAGCCACTGATATCAATGGTGTGCTTGACGGCTTCAGGACAACTGAACCTTCGCAGTTTTACCTGTGCCATTATACCTAAATTCGGATGAAATATGGTAAAAAGGGTGTATTTAGCAAAAAAATTAGATAACCACTGTTCGAGACCTCGTACTTTTTCCAGGATTTAAGATTAAATATTCGAATTTTTTTTTCTCGCGAAACTCAAAAGGAACGTTAAACTATAAACGACACTTTTCTACAGAGTTTATTTGTATATGGTTCAAATTTAACTTCAGTAGCTTAAGCCGAATAGATTTTTTAACACGTCTATCGTTGCATAGAAAATAGCTTCACGTGATTTATTTTGAACAAGTCTATAGCTGCATAAAAAAACTCAATAGTTTTAACACCTCTATAATTGCATATAAAATATACGCTGATATCTCACGAGAGCATATCTGATAGAGGATCGTACGTATAGTTTGAGGTGAAAAATATCCATTAGCATGCCCCACGGCCCCTTATTTTGTTAAATTGTTAGTTGCAGCACGAAATTTGAAATGTCCGGTACATCATTACGTCTTTTCGTAAGATACCAAAGACTTATTTATTTGTCACCTCAGGAAGGTAAATCCAACAAAAGATCAGTTTAATGTCAGTCCACAAGAACGTGTACGTGTGAATAGTGAAAATTAACCATTTCTCGTGGCCTGTGGTCCGAAGATTTACTGCAATAGGGAATTATTGATACAGGCAAATCTAGAAATATTTTCTACCCAAATAGCTGAGATGAGATGTTATATGGTAACCAAAAATTTATAAAATCCTAAGTTCATCAATGAGTTCCCAGAATGCATCAACCAAAAAGGTTTTTAAAATCTACGACGTCCTAATTTCACGAAATCCAAATGAAGAGAGCTTTTTAATTAAATTCATTAAACTAAAAGCAAGCAAGATCTCGTCATTTGGACTAGCGGAACACAATCTTCCTATAAATAATGTTATCCATTTTTACCAAAATAATCTAAATTTCTATTAATAAATTGAACTGAAAAAATAGGAATATTTTTAAAAACTAGTTTTGCGCCTTTTGGAAATTCAAAGGCAAAAATAATTTTAAAGACAAACCGATTTGTACACAGAAAGTTTTCGTTGATAAAGCAATCTGTGTGTATCATTGCCAGAAATAAAGTCTGGGGACAAAATGTCACTGAAAGAAGTCACGGTTTTGGCTAGGAAAATCCACAGAAGTGACATGTTAGATATACAGAAACTAACTGTAGAAGATTTTTTTGGACCACTGTTAATTTCTGTAGCAGGAGTCGCCAAAATTATTTTTCACTAAATCCAAATATTGTTGGTCCACAATAGCCCCGATATCCGAGATTCCCACTATTCACACTGTCTTTATGGTTAGGAGTTTTAAAAGGTTTAGTGAATAAAGACGCGAATATAGTGCTAACATTATCCTGTGAATTTTCCCCCTGAATTCATGTGTATAAATACATAATTTTTTTAAAATACAAGGTGGTCCTAAAGTCTTGTCACCACCCTACATAATTTCCTATTTCAGATGGCCGACACGAGTTCCTACAGTGTGACAGCGTCAGTGAAAGTGAATCTAGTACATGTCCTTTGTTCTCATTACTTTTTGGTAGAGTCGGGTGACAAAAATTTCGGACCAATCTGTACATCGGTATATTGCCTTTGAAATTCCTGAAGGAACGAAATAGCGACTCGGATTGAAAAATTAGAAAGCCGGGTTCGAATTCCAGTCAGATCCATTACATTCACTTACATGCTAATACCCTTGAGGAAGGTGTGAATCCTCTTCTCCCACCAGCTATGGGTAAATAGCAGGACAGACCGGGTTCTATAGGCTTGGATTGCAACTGTTCTACCGCAGAAATAAATGGCAACCTACTGCGGGAAAAACCTGCCTCGTCAGTCATATATCGAAAAATACATGATCGCCTAAGTGGAACGTTGCCAAACCGTTCATGACTGTCAAACTCTCCGGCTCGGCTTAGAGGAACCCGGACGAGGGTTTGCCGCAGGGCAGAGTTTCGTCCGGTGGGGTAGACAGGCCCTGAACCCGTTTATACGGGTTCAAAGGGAATATTTTTGGCCGAGCCTATGGGCTCGGAGAACCCACGCTAAACCGGCCTTGTACCACATACGACCCACGTGGGGGTGGCCGTTAAATATAATGGTTAGAAAGCTTGTCTCGCAAGATCAATTACGATTGAATAGTGAGTTTGATCCTCACTGGGTGCTCCAGACTTTCGGCCTTGTGCCACATCTAAGTTAGGCATAGAAAAATCAACATATTGTTGTGTATGAACTTCGATCTCGCCTGGGTGTTCGGCATTTGGGGACTTAAAAGAAACTTAGTACATATCTATGTAGTTGAACTTGTATTAATTCATAAACAAGCATTTGTACCCGAGGAAATAGATTTAGGAGTGTGGGTTTTGTTCGTTATATATATATATATATATATATATATATATATATATATATATATATATATACATACACTTTTCCCCCTCAAGTTTCTTTTCATACAAGAATCAAAAGAAAATTTATGAAACCCGGTCATCGAAAGATGATTTCCAAGAAAATAATTTTATTTTAAAAGTGTCTTATCCCAGATTCAGGTGCCAATAATCTATCTTTATTCTATTTTCAAAGTGGCAGAAATTACTCACTGTTATTTGGCAGATTGACAATAAAGTGCTCAGCAATTCTCAGTTTGGTTTTATTTGAAGCAATAATCAAATCGGATTATGACAGACAACAGATAACTCCCCAATCACTCTTATCCACACACACACAAACGGCAAAAATCGCTAAAAGGTATGCCGCTCTAGATCTTATTCCTTTTATCCTTTAACAACAACAAAAATTAAAAAAAAACAAAACAAAAAAAGCACAAACTAAAGACGATATCAAAAAGTTATCGTGAACGTATAGCTTTGGTCACGATGAAAGCAAGGGACAAGCGAACATGTAGAAAATTCTGAAGATCTTGAATATGTAAAAAATTACTTACAGAACTGATAACTGTCTGGTAGCTGTTGGGAGAGAAAAAAAAAAGAAAGAAAGCTTATTAATGATAATGTAAAAAGATGGCGGAATGTATTTGGTAAAGCAACAACAGCATTTAGTATAAATAAGCAGACAAAAAAGTGTGGGAAGAGACTGATTAGCTAATTTTTCTCATAGATGTATCCATACAAGTCAAGTTAAAAAAACATGCATGGTATTCTTTATATATATATATATGGGAGTGGGGTAATGAGGAGCTGACGTTCCGAACCACCTCTCAGAATTAGTATTTCGATGACCAAAGATCAGTATATTGATTTTTTTTTTTTTTTGTCGTGAGGCAGGCCGGGAGAATTTTACTTTTTATCACAGACGTGTGCGCCATGTGGATACAGTGTAACCCGGATATAAGTGACCCGGATATAAGAGAAACCCGGATATAAGAAACTTCTTCTCCGGTCCCGACAACTCTCTTATATCCGGGTTCCACTGTATATGCATGCAAGAGTTCAGACATGAAGAAAAAATGTTTGTAAAAAAGACAATATAAATAAAGGCAAAAAGAAAACTTTTTTTTTTACCGACGCGTTTGTTCATCTGATGGACTTTATTAGGGCATATGTAAGGGTTTTATTTTGCAATAAGTATTTATAAACAGAAGTAAAGAAATACCGTTCGGCTTTAAAAATCTTAAAAATTACGAACGCTCAAATATTCTTCAGGCTAACTGTGAAAGTAAAAGGTAAACTATGGAGGATGCGAATTGATGTAATTTAATGCTTAATAAACGGAAGTGAGTTATTGTTTAAATATATATATATAAGTCATTATTTTATTTTGATAAATTATTTTAAGCAATAGGTTTTGAATTTAGCAATTTTTAAAAAAATTTTTACGGCGTGGGTACGGATTATATCTATCAGGAAAGGAGATATTTTAAGAAATCCAGGGCGCAGATTTATTTTGGTAAGATTCAATTGCGACAAACAAGAATTTTACATCGAAGTAAGTTACCTTCTTTTTTAATAAGTTAAAATCTAATTAACGTTTATTCCGACTTAATTTTTGGCCTTTCAATAAAAACAAAATAAATAAAACATATGTATTTTTTCCTCAGTTTCTTCTTTAAATAATTTTATAATTTTTTAAACTTTATATAGATTAAATTTAAAATTGGTAATTTTGAATTTTATAGTATAATTTAATATTAATTAGTTAGAATGAATCCTATTTTAGTCTAACCCTAACATTAAAGCATTAAATAATTATTATAACCAAAGTTCGTTGTCAAGTTTTTTGAATTCTCATATACTTGTATTTTGATTGGTCATTCCAGCTTATGTAACAGCGTTTCTACTAGCGAGGGGCGTTTGATTGATTTGAACCTTTTAAAACCCTTTATTCTACATTCAACACAATCACTTGATAAGACATCAGAAGTATTGAAATAAAATTGCTATTTTTGTAGTGATTTTATAAAATATTTGTTATAATCGAATAAATAATTATATATAAAATTTAGGAAAACTTATTATGACAGATCTATATATGTACAAACAGAAAGCATCTCGTTTAGAAAATAACCAGATACGTTCAAATCAGAAGATTAAGGTATTCGACTATATGATTTATATCTACAAACATCCTATCCCCAATATTGAACAATAGAGAGACAGACAGGTGGATCTCCTGTGACAAGAGTCATACTAATCTTCCGTTAACATTCAACAGATTGTACTAGATTAGAATGGTGCAAGCATCAGAGT
This sequence comes from Acanthosepion esculentum, assembly GCA_964036315.1. Lineage (NCBI taxonomy): Eukaryota > Metazoa > Mollusca > Cephalopoda > Sepiida > Sepiidae > Acanthosepion > Acanthosepion esculentum. The sequence goes on from OZ038485.1 coordinate 54,745,450, forward strand.
GGAATCCCTTTGCTTCCCTTAGTAAAAGCTGTGGAGTGATTAGTGTGAAATTAGCACAAGTTATAACAGCCGGAATTTGAAATTGCTTCGGCGATATGATATTTTGTTCAAGCGAGCCTTTAATCAAACGCTGGGTGATGGTTAGCGAGCCATCGTCGCAGGCTATAGTAGCGAGTTCGATTTTCACTCGGTGTCTGTTGGTTGTGTCCTTGTGCTAAGCTTACTAACGATTTTCTAAGCGTAGCTTAGATGTAGGACAAAGCCGAAAGTGTGCGGAACACGGTGAGGATCGAACTCACTACCGATTTGTAACTGATCTAGCGAGACACGCTTGCTAACCATTACACAACGTCGAGGTGCCCAACTTATTAAAGACCTATATACGCACAGTATCGTATTTCGATCAGAATATTGATTTTTGGATACGAGCCAGAGAACGTTTCATCGCCCTCTTGTGTTTACACACACACACACACACACACACACACACACACACACACACACACACACACACACACACACACTATATATATATATATATATATATATATATATATATATATATATATATATATATATATATATATAGGTTTCTAAGAGGTTTTGCCTAATCTTAACCGTATCCGCAGCTGGTAATTCCGTATGCTTTCGTAAGTTTTGGCAACTGAACAGGCGATGGAAAAGAAGCGAAATAATTTTACGGATTAAATAGCTATCCAGTAGATTATTACATATTTTGAGAATATGGGGGGAGCAGGTAATGTAAAAAGAGTAGCGTGTAATTAAAAAAAAAGTAATTATCACATAGTCTATGTTAGCAAGGTAACTCGGATTTGTGTAATGATGGGTTGGAGTGGGTGAATAAAGCTTTTAAATTATCTCACAACAACTTTCTTGATCAGGAATATTTTTGTGTCTACATACATCCATTAATTTCTGTCTTATTTAACATTTTCACGTCACCGTTTCTTCTGAGATACATAAGTTATATCTACTGACTTTACCACCAAACGCATGTCCAGTACTTAAAATTGCCTACTCAATCGTAAGATGTAATTGTCCCGCTTCTTTAACTTTTTTAGCTTGATAGCGTCATGGTGTTTTCATACTTTTCATTGCTCATACCCAGTTTATAGTTGTAGTATCGCGTTTCCCAGTTTATCTCCAGTATTATCGTTATTATCGCCATGGATTATGGCCTTATACACAGCATTCTTTGTTAAACATTTAACTTGAAATGGGCAATCTTCTGTAATTCGGAAGTTTCGTATCTTCACATTAGTTGCCGTATTGCCATTTCTTTCAAGAATTGTGGTTGCTAATCATTTTAGCCATATTACTCGAGCAGCTATCATTAACTTTTACGATTTTCTTTTTAAACATTTTAACAATTTGCTGCCAAAAAATTGCATATCAGTTTCAGAAACATTCTTGCGACATTAGTTTTTACGGCACTACTGAAGTGGGTGTTGAATTATATTATCTTCCTTTTATTATGATGTGGAGACATTGAGGAACTTAACCATACATGTGCAGAGACCTATTTTGTACCACGATGGTGTGATGTGGTTGAACAGAAACCTCAATGACTTTTATGTAGAAATGGGGTCATTTGATTCGGCTAAATTATATGAGCTAGTGATGATCTACTTGTTATGGGAGCTTGGCCATTTGTTCGAACTGCGCGACGTGGATGTATACCGTGACGAAGGACTGATCATACCGCATAAAAAAAGTCCTAATGAAGCTGCAAATGTAAGACAAGACATTAGTAAATTATTTAAAATTCACTGCCCGAAAGTGAAAAAAGCGATATGTAAGAAACCAATTGCCTTAATGTGACGTTGAATTTAATTAACTGCCTGTACCGGCTGTGCAGTAAAAATATGGGCCAAATCAGGTACGTTTAGAACCTAAAACTATAGCCCACTCTGCCTTGCTATTTAACCCATATCTGGGGGAGAATAGATGGTTTCATACTTTTCCCAAGTGAATGTAACGAACTCAACTGGAATTCGAACTTGTTCCTCCGGTTTCTCATTTCTGTAATCAATACACCACCCGCATACCCACATGCATAGGGGAAAAACAGCTTTGCCTTTTAAGATAAAATCTTTTCTGAGTAGTGAGGTCGAAAAATTCAATGGGTGCTCAATAATTTCGGCCATCTAGGCTAAGCTTAGTAAATCTCCATAAATAAAATCTATTTTCTTTGTAGGCTTTTTTTTTATTATTATATATACATTTGTAACAAGGTTCACAAATTACTTTCACTCACAGAAGAAAGGAGTGTTGGGTCTTTATTTTTAAACCTTAATAATCAAATTTTTGTAACAGTGCCACACGTATGGTGTAACCAGTGAAGAGGGAACTTAATGGTAACGAACTGCGAGACAAACTTGAAACCACAACAAAGTGCCGCCTAGGAATACGATAATCTAAACTTACTTAACCAAGCCTGCAGCTCAGTTGGTTGGCCGCTTTTGCATTTGTCTTTTCGGCACTAAATATAGAAAAATCTCTTGCTGTGAACTTGGAGAATTATAAAGAATGATATATATATATATATATATATATATATATATATATATATATATATATATATATATATATTCAAACTGTATCAGGTGTGAAAGTATTAACGGCCTTGGTGGCTATTATTTTAATAAAAACGCGATGGATAATAACGTCTGGTCTTTGCGATCATTTGCACCGACAAAGAAACCGTGTATCGATTGGGACGTTTAAAAGTATTGCCGTAAATGGCGGGAAAGAAAAGAATAGAAAGAAACGAACACAGGATAGCGACTGATGACAACTTCATTACGTTGATATCTGATGTCGATTTATAATTTCTCTGTATTAGCTCTTATGTGAATTCGAACATTAACAGTTACGTAATATCAGTTCTCCGCCATGACAGTGAATGCTGGCCAATCTCCTAACAGATGAGGAGACTTGAAGCAACAGAAATGTGATTCTACAGAGAGTACTGGTATAGTCGAAGCTGTATTCTAAAAACTAAGCAGAGTATTAAACAGGAAAAATTTCGATAGAAACAAAGAAAAGAGTATTGAACTCTTACGTGATATCTGTCCTCCTGTATGGCAGCAAATGCTGGACAATGTCCTAATAGATGAAGAGACTTGAAGCAAAAGAAATGTGCTTCTACAGAAAGATGCTGAAAATACCATGGGCCAAGCAATAGTAACGTTTTAGAAAAAATGGAAATAAAACGGGAACTTATACTTAACATCAGAAAGAGACAGCTGAAATTTCTAGGGCACATAATGAAGAAAGAGGGCTTGGAAAATTTGATACTCACAGGACAGATTGAAGACAAAGAGAGACAGAAGAACACAATGCATAACACAGCGTGCTTGAGTAAATGGATGGTGGAACAGTGTTTAGGCGAAATAACAAAAAGACAATTTCTTCAGAGCTACAAGGGACAGGAAGTTGTGGAGAACTATGATCACTTACGTCATGAGGAGATACGGCACATAAAGAAAAAGAAGAAGCACATATTGTAGTCTTTCCCGTGTTTATTAGAGTTTCTTTTAATATACATCACATCTGGTGCCCTTGCCTATGGTTTCTTGAAACTTCCTTCATATCAGCCACGCGTGAAACTCGTAAACCCCCGGTGAAGTAGATTAAATTAACCAGCATGTATATTTTTTAAAAAATCCTTAATTTAATTATTTATTCTTTTTTTAAATTTTTTTTTCGGTGAAAATGACTATAGATCTAACCGTGAGTTCTATGCTGACAGTTTCTTCTTTGGAGCTTGTGGAACTATCTTCTTATTTTCTTTTTTTGCTTTCCAGTCAACTTTGACTGTCAAAGATTTAAATGTCAATTGTTATCTTCTGTCTTCTTAATTCCCGTTCTTTTATTTGTTCTTTCTCTTTAATAATGTTTTCTGTTAATCATTCTCTCAAACTCGGTATCCCCTTGCATCTTAGTGGCTGTATTGACTTGCAAATGATTTAACAAAATGTGCGTTTACAGTACTATTTTATTGAATAAATCTCTGCGTTTTGCTTTGACGAAGTTATTGAAGGAACGAAGTGCATTGCGAAAGCAAGTTTTCCTTTTTTCTCGGCCCAGTTAATTATTATCGGCTTTTTTTGTTTTAAGCGTTTTACCCCAAGCAAGGCGGGAAGCCACTAGCACGCAAGGGGTTACAGAGAGTTGTAGCGAGAGCAAAGAGGAGTGATGGAAGAAAGGATGAAGAGAAGGATAGGGGATAGATCAAGGCATCTGGAGATGTTGATTGACATTACATTTGAATAGTTGGAGATTATAGCTATCAGGGAAACAAGAAAAGGGGAGGGAGTTCCACAGGCGAGAAGTGCGAGACATGAAGCTATTGGAGTAGAAGAGACGGCTACATTTAACAGTTTCGACAGTGAAAGGGGGAGAGTGAGATGCCAGCCTAGTTGAACGCTTAAATTCATGAAGTCTGGGAACCAGCTCATCGGAGCAGTTACCATGAAAGTATTTGTAAAAAAGACAAAGTGAGACGACGGCACGTCTGCAAGAGAGCGACTGCAGACGAGATGCCAGAACAGGGCCAATTCCATTGCATATCTGTCTGTGGATTTTATCAAGGACCTTGAGACAAGCAGAAAGGCCTCCAGACCATATATGGCAGCAATACTCAATGCAAGGGCGAATGGTTGATTTGTAGATTTGAAGAATCGACTCCGGTGAGAAAAATTTCCTGGCGAGTCACAGGGAGCCAACTTTCCTTGCGGTGGACGAAGCTATTGACTCAATGTATTTGTTTCATCTCAGGTCAGATTTCTGATTTATTCATTTATATATCAATTTTTTTATAAGTTTCTATCTATGTATTTGTATATACAGTGTAACCCGGATATAAGAGAGTTGTCGGGACCGGAGGAGAGGTCTCTTATATCCGGGTTTATCTTATATCCGGGTTTGGTCTATTTTATATACATTAACACAGGCTCTAATTTGGGACCAGAGAAAATCTCTCTTATATCCAGGTTTCTCTTATATCCGGGTCTCTTATATCCGGGTTACACTGTAAAACGTTTTGCTAAAGGTTAATAATTTGTAAACGATTCTATAAGACTGTACTGCTGTGTAGCAACATCGATTTTCCATCAGTGACTGGTACATGTGGCTTTGTGTCATGTAAAATTAGTTCATACACGTACATGTGTGTAATTGTCGGAGGCACTATATTAATTCGCAAACAAGCATTTGTACCTGAGGGTATAAGATATTTGTTTATTTTTATAGACCTTTGCCGTCAAGACCTTATTTCAAGCGGAGCGATTATAGTGATTTTCCAAGCGTAGCTTAGATATGACACAAGGCCGAAAGTATGGGGCACCCAGTGAGGGCCGAACTCATTACTCAGTCGTAATTGTTCTAGCGAGACAAGCTTGTTAACCATTACACCACCTCGAGGTGCCCAAGCGGAGCGATTATATTCCGCGCCGGCAAGTGTGGCTTTGCATAAAAGATGAACTTAATACATACCTGTATCGTTATGTATTTGTAGGGAAATTGCAGTAATGCATAAACAAACATTTGTACCCGAGAAAATATAGTCCCGGGTATGACGATAAACTACACCCAGCAGCAAGGCCGCTTATTGGGAGATTAAATTTTGTTTTTTTTGAATGTGGAGCAACCTCTTAATTGACCCGAAGTGGTAGTATCTGTTAGGGTCCCAGCTATGTCTAAATAGTGAACCCCCAAACAAAAACACAAGGAACGTATAAAAATACAATTTTACAGTAAAAATACAGCAATAGATATTTATAAAAAAAAATGCCAACAATTCTCTGGCACAGTGATTCTCAATTGCCGTGCCACGTAACGCTAGTGTGCCGCGCGATCCTCTTAATATGCTGCGAAATATTGTCACGGCATACAAAAACCACCGGGCACAGGTTTTACACTAAATAAGCTGCACAAATAGTTGAATAGAAACAGCGAAATAAACTAAGTTCATATTTGTGTGTCTATTTTTTTATTTTTAAATCTATTTCATAACATTTAAATATATATCCTTTGAAAATTTTGCTAGGTGTGCCGTTGCTTAAAAAGGTTGAGAAATACTCCTGTGTCATAAAAGAAATCTCTGGCATGACAGTTAAGAAAAACTTTCCTAGCAATAGACCAAGCAAATGATTCAATATAATCACTACATTTGAAATAAGCTTTGGGAGAAAAAGGCCTGTAAAAATAAAAATCGTGAAAAAAAAACAAACTCAACATAAAAAATCTATAAAACTTGAAAAATAGCTTGAGGGATAAAAGTCTGTAAAAAAGAAAATCACACCCTCAAATCTATTCTCTCGGGTTTGGCTTGGCTGATTTTGTTTAGAGGCATATAAACTTCTGTGGGTTATTTAATGCTGAAATCTAAATATGCAATTTTGTGCCTTCAGCTACAGACATTTTGTACATAATTTTATACTTTCAGGGCAAACGCATGTTTGTTTTTGTTTTTTAGATATATATTTTGTAAATGATAAAAATGTATTTCTTGAAATTTTACTATGAAAATATATATTTACACTTTTTTTAGTGTTGCATCATTGGTCATTTTACTATGAAAATGTATTGCTGTTAATTTCACTATAAAAAACTCCTAGTCAATTTAAATTAGATTTAATTTAGTTTTTGAAATACGGAAAAGTGTTTTGCTTATTGGAAATATGAAATTTAATCTGTTAGCTTGAAATTAAAACTAAAGATTTTCCATTAAAAAAAATATCATTTTAAATCTTAGGTATTGCATTTTCAGTCTCTCTCTCTCTTTCTATCTATCTATCTATCTATCTATCTATCTATCTATATATATATATATATATATATATATATATATATATATATATATATACAATAAATCATTCATACAAAAAGTAGATTAGTAAAGTTAATGATATAAAATGGCGAAATCCTTTCGCGAACAAAATTATAAAGTTGCATTAACCTACGAACCAATCGATGAATGTTATGATCCTTGTTTTTAATAACTACAAGCTGTATAAGGTCTTTTTTTTAATCTGCTAGTACTTTCAACTGTACACACAGTCATCCTCAGGCATGGAAATTATTTTGTTTTTAGTAAAATCCAGGTAGGATCAGTGACGAAAAAATTAAATGCGAATCGAAATATGTTTTTTTTTAAATGTGTTATTGTTAACTTTTGGAGCACGCAGTCGCCACGCTAAGGTTGAATTTTTTTATATTATTAACTTTAATAATCTACTTTTTGTATGAATGATTCATTGTAATATAAATTGAACTGCACCAAATATTTGATATATATATATATATATATATATATATATATATATATATATATATATATATATATATATATATATATATATATATGAATAAAGACAAAAAGAAAACTTCTTAGTTAAGGCGTTTCGTCGTCTGATGGGCTCCATCAAGGCAAATATTTTTACTTCTATGTGCAAATACTTGTTGCAAAATAAAATCCTTACATTTGCCTTGATAATGTACACCAGAGGACGAAACGCGTCGGTTAAGATAAGTTTTCCTTCTGTGACTATACATATTGTCTTTTTACAGATATTTTTCTAATATCTGAATTTTCTCACTGTCTCCCTATGTCCCTCTCTCTCTCTCTCTCTCTCTCTCACACACACACACACACACACACACACACACACACACACACACACACACACACACACACACACTGGGCAATGTCTATAGAGCTATTCTGATACAATATTTTATTTCTATATGGATTATCCTCACCGAGAGCCTCATTCTGGAATCACCTTGCGAGACGAAGCTAAAATATTTGTACATATATCTATAGAGGTATAGAATGTCTATCTAACCATTGATCACTGTAATGAGCTCGACTCTCACTAGGTGCCACATACTTGAAGCCTGTTGCGAGACAAAGCTAAATTTAAACAATCCGTACAACCATATATGCGTATACTTACGAAGCGGAACAATCTCCGCAGCTTGACACATACATACATACATACATACATACATACATAGTGCGGACCATCCTTCTTCGAACCTGGCGCTACAGAATCACAAAGAACTGTACCAAATAAACTGCACCAATTGATGGTTTTCAACAGCAGCAACAACTAATATGGCTGGCACATGTAACTCGGAGAGAAAATAATGACACAATCAAGATGCTGACGTTCCACGCTATTACAAACAAAAGGTTAGGAAGGAAACCCCCATCAATACAGTGGGGATGAGAAACCTATTTTCCTGAAAGTTTTTATAAATTTCAACCGGATGCGTTGATCTAATTCCCCGTTCTTTTCTTTATCCTTTCCTCAATCACGTCTCTTTACTCTTGCTCCCACTCTCTGTAACCCCTTGCGTGCTAGTGGCACTCCCGCCTTGCTTGGGGTGAAATGCTTAAAGAAAAAAAGAAAGTAACACTGGCTGCTCAGTCAATGAATCCCCAATATTTTCTATTTAAAGGGGTCCATCGAGCATAGATGATGACCCAAACTATGTATGGTTGCAGTGGTTTGCGATGAGTCACAGCAACTCCCTTTTCCTACTACAATCCCAGGGCACACAAGTGTGTGACGTCTTGGGAGAGAAAAGAGGTCGCACGGGATTCCAGATAATACTGCGTTATTAACTGCCTTCTCTTCGGATTTTCTAAGCTGGTTTGAATTCAGAGTTTTCTTTCGTGATGTTTTGATTTGCCAGTTGCCGCACAAGACTATTCTGCTATTTACCCATAGCTCGGAGAGATGAGACTGATTAATGCGTAAGAGAATGCAATGAATTCAACTGGGATTCGAGCTCGGTTCTCTGATTCCCCAACCCGAACCGAAATCCATTGCTCCACCATTACTCCATTACTCCATTTTCTATAATGAAACGGCTAACATTACTATCACAAACATTTAAAAATATTGTGAAAAAAAAAAAAAAAAGAAGAAAGAAACCATTAAAACTGTGTCAAGTTAATCCACATGATTGAGTAGTACGTCTAGAACCTGTGCGTGCGGGATTTTTTCGTTCGGGCGTAAATGACGTTATTTTTCTGTGTCGTGTCCCTTCAGGAGATTGGTGATCATGGCTCTCCACAATATCCTGACCTTTGTAGTTCTTAATAAATGTTGTCTTTGTTATATCTCCTAAACTTTGCTCCGCCACCCATTTATCCAAGCTCGCGAGGTAGGTTATGCGTTGTTTTCCTCTGGCCCTTTTGCCTTCAATGGTGAGTATCAAATTTTCCAAGCCTACTATCCTCATTACGTACCGTACAAATTTCAACTGTCTCTTCCTGATGTTAAGTATCAAAGTCCTTTTTGTTTCCATTTTCTCTAAAACTTCGTTGTTGCTCACATGTTTGATGCATGGTGTCCTCAGCATCTTTCTGTAGAACCACATTTCTGTTGCTTCAAGTTTCTTCTTCATCTTTGAAGAGATTGTTCAGCATTTTTTTGCCGTACAGGAGGACAGATATCATGTAACAGTTCAATACTCTTTTCCTTGTTTCTAACGAAAATTTTCCTTCATACTTCGTTTAGCCTTTGGAATGCATCTTTGGCCATTCCAAAACGTCTTCGAATCTCAGTGTCGTACTTTGCCTCCTCTGTTAGAACACTTCTCGTATATTTAAATTTTTGTAATTATTTGATTTTAGCATCCCGATTTGTAATATGCTCTTTGACCTCATCTTTCCGATAGAGACAGTACAATCTGTACATCACAGAAGAATCTAAGAAGTATAAACGCTGTAGAAAGATGTACAGATGTCATTTACAAATGACTTTTTATATGAAAAATAAAATCATAATATGGAAACGGAGAAAGCAATAACTGAGCAATACTAATACTTCGTCGTTGCTCACATGTGCGATCTATGGTATCTCTTGCATCTTTCAGTATAACTACTCCTGTTGCTTCAGGTCTCTTCTTCGTCTGTGAGGAGATTGTTCAGCATTTACTGTCATATAGAAGGTCTGATATTACCTAACAGTTTTCTTTTCTTTGTTTCTAACGAATTTTCTTTTCTGTTTCTTAATACTTTGCTTAACTTTTGAAAGGCATTTCTCGCTATACTAATGAGACTTCGGATTTCAGTGTCGCATATTCTGTTCTCTGTTAAAACAGTGTCTTCAGGTTGGCTAATGTAAATCGCCTTCTGTATCAGTAAAAACGGATAAAGTGGCCGAGCAGTATTAATGAGATTCCTTTGATGTGAAGTGCGCACAGAGAAGAAAATTGAAATCGCACGGCCGTGTGTCGAGGGTGGAACAGTTCCGGAGAGTGAGTTATAATAGCCCAGGTCTCTTGCAGAAACCGTTTTCTCTTCAGCATCATCGATTTCTTCCTCAAGTGATTCTTTTATTGACAGCAGCAGATCGATATTATCCCGAATGTCCACAGCCGATTCCTGGTCCGACGACCCCTTTCTCGTTTTGGAAGCTTCGTTCGCGTCTTGCCATTTTTTTGAAATTGTCTTAGAGTATGTTCGCGAGTTTTCTCGTCTTTTATTTTTAGTATCTTTTTTTTTTAATAATATTTTTCGACTTCAAATCGTGTGATGTTTTGACTTGAGTTTGCTGAAAGTGTCAATTTCTGACTGGCCTAACTGGGGAAAAAAAAATACTGTTTTGATAATAAAGAACAAAAGCAATTTGAATGGTGTTTGAGCAGAGAGTAAAAAAAATTGAATTAGGAAAATGGAAGATGAAAAATAAAAGAATTGAAGAATTTACGGGGGAGAATTATGAAGAACTAAGATCGAAGAAGAAAATAAAGGAAGAAAGAAAAAAGTAAATATGATGAAGAGATGCAGACTAAGAAGAAGAAATGAATTTGAAAAAGAAGAAGAAAAATACGGTATATACTCTTGTATAAGTCGACCTCATGTAGTGCAACTCCTGATTTTTTTTCATTAATTTAGATCTCTCCAGAAATTGTTTTTTACCTGTACATAGCGAAACCGGTTACCGAAAAATCTATGATATCCAACCACTCCAAAAAATGACATCACTATAGTGCGAGCCCCTAGTTTTGCAAAAGAAATTAATCATAAAAAATCGCACTATATTCAAGTATATATAGTATGTAAAAAAAATATTGAAGAATAAGAATTCAAACGAGGAAACATGAAGTAATAAGTATGAAACAAAGATTCATTTGCTTTTTTTTTTAAGGCTTATCAACCTTTTGCAGGATATATAAAGTCAGAAAATATTTTTTTTAGATAATAAAAGATTTTGGAGATAATGAAGATTTAGTCATGCAAGTCGTACTAATTAACCCATAGCTGGAGGAAGAAGAGTTATTATCTATAATACCAACCGCACATGCAAGCTTACAGGCCCTGATGTTCAGCTGTCGTCACCCATCTAACCAGGCCCGACGTTGCTTAACTTCGGTAATTGTACTGGAACCGATGTTTCAATGTGATACGGCCGTAAGCCATAAATCGAAAAAGATTACGAAGAAAAATCGACAGAAAAGTAGAAGGAAAATATAAGCGAGAAAAATAAAATGAAGCATAAAGAATGGCAAGTAGAAAAATTAGAAGGAAAGAAAGTAAGGATTGAAGGGCTAAAAATAGAAAGGAGGAAAGGAAGGCAAATAGAAGGAAGGAGAGTAAGGATTGAAGGGCTAAAAATAGAAAGGAGGAAAGGAAGGCAAATAGAAGGAAGGAGAGTAAGGATTGAAGGGCTAAAAATAGAAAGGAGGAAAGGAAGGAAAATAGAAGGAAGGAAAGTAAGGATTGAAGGGCTAAAAATAGAAAGGAGGAAAGGAAGGAAAATAGAAGGAAGGAGAGTAAGGATTGAAGGGCTAAAAATAGAAAGGAGGAAAGGAAGGAAAATAGAAGGAAGGAAAGTAAGGATTGAAGGGCTAAAAATAGAAAGGAGGAAAGGAAGGAAAATAGAAGGAAGGAGAGTAAGGATTGAAGGGCTAAAAATAGAAAGGAGGAAAGGAAGGAAAATAGAAGGAAGGAAAGTAAGGATTGAAGGGCTAAAAATAGAAAGGAGGAAAGGAAGGAAAATAGAAGGAAGGAGAGTAAGGATTGAAGGGCTAAAAATAGAAAGGAGGAAAGGAAGGAAAATAGAAGGAAGGAGAGTAAGGATTGAAGGGCTAAAAATAGAAAGGAGGAAAGGAAGGAAAATAGAAGGAAGGAAAGTAAGGATTGAAGGGTAAAAATAGAAAGGAGGAAAGGAAGGAAAATAGAAGGAAGGAGAGTAAGAATTGAAGGGCTAAAAATAGAAAGAAACATAAGGAAGAGAATGAGAAGAAAGCAAAGTGAGAATTGAAGAGCTTACAGTCGAATGAAGAATAGGAGGAAGTAAAATAGAAGGAAGGAAAAACCGTATAATGAAGGATAAGAAAATATTGAATGAAGCTGGATAAAAGTATAAAAGAACGAATAAGGTTATAAAGGTACAAGTGTAGACGAAATAAAAGGGTAGAAAAAGGAATGTTTAAACGAAAAAGCTGGGAGAGTCTGCAAGGACAGATGAGCATGGAGTGTAGAATGAAAGAGAAAAACGAAGGTCCGAAGGTGCCAAATAAAAGAATAGAAGCGAGACAACGCGAAGTGACTTAACACCACAAGCACAATATGGAGGCTTTCTTGACGAAAGATTAAAAAAATGGACGAAAAAGTTAATTCTGAAAGTGCCAAAAGCAATAATGTTTTTTTCTTCTTATTTTCAATGGAAACGTGAAATACGAAATCTGTTAAATAAATAAATAACCTGTGCCAATCTGTATCTTATCCTATCCTTATCACATTACATGTGTTAGGCAATTGTATTGGTTCATTCGAAATAATGTTCTTGAATTTTTTCATTACAATAAACGCTGTACGTGCCTGCCTTTTTCATGTGTGTTTTGCGTTGTTCCTAAAATTGTTCATTTGGGACATGCGAGTGTCTTTCAATACACGTCACATCCGGTGTCTTCGTCTATGATTTCTTGAAATTGCCTTCACGTAAGCGAAATACATAAATTTTACTAGCATTTACAATTTTTGTTTTTAATCCCTAATTTCATTATTGGTTTGATTTAAATCAAAGGGCACATAATGAGGGAAGTGGATCTTGAACATTTGATACTCACGGGACAGACTGAAGGCAAGAGTGACGGAGAAAAACAACCTATAAGCTACCTGGCGAGCTTGTGCAAATGAATGGATGAACATGGTTTTCAAGAGATAGCCATAAGAAAAAAAAAAGATCTTTTTTAATCATTTCGCCGCAAGTAAGGCGATAATACAACGAGGACGCAAGGGGTTACAGGAAGTGAAAGACAATAAAAAGACCCTAGGACAATAAAAGAACAGATTTTAGGAAGATAGAATATGGCGAATGGTTGTGTCTTTAAATTCTTTGAAGATTGTAGTTGGCAGGAAAGCAAGAAATCGGAAGGGAGTTCCACAGGTGGGAAGTGCGTGAAAAATCTATTAAAATAGAAAAAACGATTACATCGGGCTACTTCAACAGTAAAACGGTGAAATCTAGTTGCCAATCAAGTAGCACGCTTAAATATATACAGTCATATATATATATATATATATATATATATATATATATATATATATATATATATATATATATATATATATATATATAATGGACTCACCCGTCGGTTTCGACATATGAGGATCTGACAACTTAATTGATTCAGTTATTAAATTTTGTGCGATAATCTTAAGTGGCACTTAAAACCCGCTAGTGATTTACAAAGGAGGCCACATATGGATCAATAGTGAGGATCGTGAGATGAAATCACTGTTAGATTGGTTGACCTTTTAGATCTTGCTCTCGCTTCTTGAAGATGATTCAAACAAGCAGATTGAAAACTGTTGAGTCCACTAAAACACGTTGATATCCATTCTAACCGCTCCAAAGCTAAGTGCTCAAGGGTGTTATGTGGTATATTGACAGCTGACAAGTTGCTTTTCAGCTTGTCTTGGTATCTTAGTCATGGGCGTCCTACATTCCTGTAGCCTTGATCTAACTGGCGGTACGTTAGGATCTTCTCATCAGAGATTCTCAAGATATGACCAGTCCACCGTAACAAAGACTGTAAGAGAAAAGTCTCGATTCCTCCAATATTACACCTGTTAAACAGGTGTAAGTTAGATATTCTATCTTGAAGGTTAACTCCACACACACACACACACACACACACACATATATATATATATATATATATATGTATATACAGATTGATTTGTTTGCTTAACAGCATATCAACTCCTTATGGGTCATTAAATGCTGAAATTTAACTGAAATACTTTGAACAGAATTTTACGGCCCCAACTACAGATTAAATGTATTATTGGTCATTTTGCTTTAAAATTGTACTGTTGGTATTTTTACTATAAATATGTATTTTTATAGTGTTTTGTTTTGCTTTAGGGGTACAATATCTGCCCATAGCTGGGATTCTAACATGTGGTATCACCCCGGGTCACGGTGGACCCGGGAATAACGGATTAAGAGATGGTTCCACGTTCCTCAAAATATCCAAACTCCCGATCAGCGGCCTAACTGTTGGATGCAGTTTATCATCATACCCATGACTTATAGTCCATATATGATGAATAATACACACACACACACACACACACACACACACACACACACACACACACACACACACACATATATATATATATATATACATATATATATATATATATATATATATATATATATATATATATATATATATATATATATATATATTTTGAATAAGTCCGGTGAGAAGACGCAGAAAGTGGAATCAGCGAGCTGATTTCAAATTCATTTTCATAATGGTGGGAACAGTCATTTCCACACAAGAAACATTCGGCGTTCATTGACTGTTGGCTGAAATGTGAAAAAAATTTTTTTTATTAAAACAGTTAACTGTTATCACTCTTTTTAATATTGATAGGAGTTTCCTTCCAAAACTTTTGTTCTTGTTAATAAACACGTACAACAAAATAAATCCTTACATTTGCCTTCATAAAGTTCCTCAGAGGACGGGAGCGCATCGGCTAAGAAGAGTTTTTCCTCTTGTCTTTTCATTCATTCATATATATATATATATATATATATATATATATATATATATATAATCAAGTAAACAATCCATTCAGAATAAAATGATAAAGGAAATCCTTTCTAGATAGGAAGAAACCCCATGACGACTGGCTTTATATCATCAGAATAAACCAGAATGAATTCCCCTTGAGTCGTCACGTCTATTTCAGTTTGGCAACGATACAAGATTCATTTTTACAATAGACATTCATCCAGGCCACTTCAATCTTCTATTTGGTGAGAGCCTTCATGACGTGGGCGATTATGCCCCACCACAACCTCCAATCCCTTGTAGTTCTTAGCAGCGTTTGTCTCTTTGCCAAGCCTACCAATCCCGTTCAGACATCCTTTCACGCAAGCTGGTCAGGTGAGTGTCCCCACTGCTTCTTTTGCCTATCTTTTGCTGATAGAGTAAACTCCTACTTCACCTGTAATAATTACCACGAATAATACATAGGAAAAAAAAAAAAAAACCTCAAGGAATTTAATTAAAAGATTATATGAACACAAAAGTGATATTTGGCAAAACAACACACTCAATGCATTAATTGTTCGACGGAATGAGTCTGACCTTAAATTCAATAAAAAAAAAATGCTACTTTAATTAAAGGAGAAATCAATTTACTAAAACGAAAGTGTATAGAAAGTCATTTAATTGCTAGATCAACCACAGTAAATTTGTGTCCAGGTTCTTACAACATGTCACCTTTCTTGGCAGATCTTCTATTATCACAATGTGGGATATCTAATAACAAAAGTGATATAAAAACATAAACAAAAACAAACTAAATCAAATATATATCCAAGCACATAGTTGATTTAAAAGCTTAAAATGTCAGTGTCTCCTATCCTTCGTGCGCATGTGTAGTTGTATTAATAGAAGTATCACATTAATTCTAAAAGACGTAACGCGTCACACGAAAGTTTTTTGACGTTATTATTAATTTTCTTAACATTCTTCTGGTATATAAAAATTTATATATCATTTTCTCCCATATATATATATATATATATATATATATATATATATATATATATATATATATATAAAAGTGGACATGGAAGTCAGCACTTAGAGGCGACAGTCTGTTTCATGCTAGTGCAATCGCCTGACGATTGCACTAGCATGAAACAGACTGTCGCCTCTAAGTGCTGACTTCCATGTCCACTTTTATATTTACACACGCTCTATCTCTGATATTGAGCACTTTATCCCATAAATATAGCACACTTTAAGACTATATTTCTGCATATATATATATATATATATATATATATACAAATCCATAACACCTATCAAAATACGTACAGCTTTAAATTTAACGTGCTTATGTGTGTGTGTGTGTGATTGGATAATGAATATGTTTGCTGTAAGCTATGGATGTGTGGGTGGTGTAATGACCCGGAATTGTTAATCAGAGAGCCAATTTCCAATTCCTGTTGGGTTCATTATATTTCACTTTTCCCCCAGCTGTGGGCTAATTAGTAAGACTTATATCACTAAAGAATTAGAATTCGCTACAAAGAATTCTAACAATCTAAAAAATAATTTCTGGCTTTAAATAACCTGCAAAGGTGTGATAAGCCGTAGAAAACGAATCTATCAACCAAAATCAGAAAATAAGAAAGGTATACAGAAGCATCATGATCAGATGCCGACTGATTGTGTACGGAAGGATCACAGAGACAAAGGTAAATAGGTAACTGTTACTTAGAGCAACAAAAGACAGGAAGTTGTGGAGAGCCATATTCGAACGTGTCTTGAAGGGCCCTGTCGCATAAAATAAGAAAGAGAACATGCATTGGTCTGTCTTTTCTTGAGGCATCCAAGTCGATTCATGAGGCACATCTCATACGTGCGAACGCCTTTAACCGGAAACCGGTTGTGCGGTCTGGATTACTTGATCAGAAGGTATTTCTAACTGGGCTCCCGTAAAAGTTTATACATTGCTTTTATCAAAATCTTTTAATCATATATTGCACTTTTGGCTGTGATGCGTCTACCCTGTATACCCATATCTGTTTATGTGTCATGACATGATAGACTTTTTATATTACTGTCCCAGCGTCACTTTGTTGCCGATCTGATTTCTCACTTATAATAATAAAGTTGATAACCTCTATAATTATAAGGATATGGAAACAGAATTTACAAGAATGTGGAATTTAAACACAACTGTTAGTCCAGTAGTTATAGGAGTGCTAGGAGGGATTAAGAATGCTGATACAAATATTGAAAAAAAACTTTGAGAATCTATCTTTATCCGAAATTAAATAAAGTTTGTGTTATTGAGATCTTTTGTTTCTTTTTAAATTATTTTAAGGCTACTAAGTGTGGGATAATATGAAACATTAAGATGAGCGAACAATAAAAGAACAGAAGACAGAATATAGCGATTGACATTGCATTTAAAATTTTGAAGATCAAAATTGACAGGAAAGCAATGAGCGGGAAGAGAGTTCTACAAGCGATAAATGCGAGAGAAAAAATGTTAGCAGATAACTTACGGTTATATCTAGAAATTTCAGTTGTAAAATGATGGCACCTAAACGCCCATCCGGTACTGTGTATAAATTCTTGAAGTCTAGGTACCAAAGAGGAAAGATCATTAGATCAATTACCATGCAAATATTTATAGAAAAGTCAGAGAAAAGTTACGTTACGGCGGTGGGAAAAGGGCCGAAGCCGAGATGCTAGATTAGGACGAATAACATTGCAGATTCTTCTTTGTATTTTATCAAGAATCTCTAAATACATAGAAGAAGCGCCGGACCCAGTGTGGAAGCAATATTCCATGCATGGACGAATGGTAGATTTGTAAATGCCGTACTCTCAAGCTACAATTTCAATAACTTCGTCAGAAAGATTTTAATTTACAATTTGTCTTAGAAGAAATACATTTTTGAATCATTTCACCCCAAGCAAAGCAATGAAGACCCTAGGGTGTAAGAGGTTACTGAGTGTTAGAGAATATATATAAAGAAACTACTATTAAGGAGAGAGGACAATAAAAAAAAAGAAAATGAAGAAGGCAGAAGATAACGATTGATATTGCATTTACATTTTTGAAGATCAAAATTGACTGGGAATTAAGAAGCTCCCATATTGTATTTATTTCTACGCTAGGTCTACTAATGAGGTCCTCATAGCTTAGCATATGCGCTGATACTTTCAGACGTCTAACTCTCTACTGTTATTCCTTATCCAGTATTTTCACTTCATTCCACAGGGACTGGCGACAAGAGGACAGAGGGAAATGGTAAGTAAGCTACCTAATGAGTTTAGATGAATAGATAGGGAATAGGAGATCATTTAGACCTATAAGAGAAAGGAAGATGTGAGGACGCTTCACTGAAAGGACACGCCATATAAAAGAAGTATTAGAGATCAACTGGTCATGATGGAATCGCTAGAATCTGAACCTCATTATGTCAAAGCTCAAACGTTATCTATCCTCCTTAACCACATAATCTTCACTTCCTACCACCTAAACTTTTATTCATATCAGACACCTTACTCATCATGACCTGCTAAGAATAACCTCCTGTTTTGAATGGCTCTTCAACCGTATATAAATATATTTATATATATCATTTCACCCCAACCACGGCTTTAAAGCCACTAGCAAAGAGATTACTGAGTGACAGAGAATATGAGAAAAACTACTATTATGGAGAGATGACAATAAAATAATAAGAATTAAGAAGACAGAAGATAATAATTGACACTGCGTTTAGATTTTTAGAGATCAAAGTTCCCTAGGTAGTAAGAAGCCGGAAGAGAGCTCCACAAGCAAGAAGTGCGATAGAAGAAACTGATAGCATATAACATACGGTTATACCTGGCTATTTCAACTGTGAAATGATGGGATCTAAACGCCCATCTGGTACTGTGTTTAAATTCGTAAAGACTAGCTACCAAAGAGGAAAGATAATCAGAACAATTACCATGCAAATATTTATAAAAAAGGCACAATGAAGCTACGTTACGGCGGTGGGAAAGGGACTGAAACCGAGATGCCAGGTCTGGACAAATAACATTCCAGATTCTTCTTAGTATTTTATCAAGAATTTCTAAATATATACAAGGAGCTCCAGACTAGATGTGGCAGCAATATTCAAAGTATGAATGGATGGTAGAGTTATAAATATGTAAGATAGAATCTGGCGAGAAAAATTGTCTAGCACGACATAGTGAACCAATTTCTTTAGCTGCAGACTTAGCAATTGATTTAATATACTCTTTCCACTTCATGTCAGCTGAAAACTTTAGTCCTAGAACGCGTAATGAGTCACTCTACTGGGAGTTAGCAACCGCCATGCTGATGGGAGGTAAAAAGGGTTCTCTCATGGGGAAATAGTTTTATCAAACAAAATGGTTTTATTAAACATTTAATAGAAAAAAAAAGAAGGAATAATTAATATTTTTGTTGCTACTGCTGATATTACCTGTCGTGTGCGGTGGATTAAAAAATGGCCGCCTTCTTGCGAGAGTGAGGCCGTGTGATCATTATTCAACCTACCGTGATAAATATTAACTGCTTGGCTAGTTCGAAATCCGTGATCCATAAATTGATTCGCCGCTAACGAAGTCATTGATCTTCAAGCAATTACGCACAATTATTTACCATCTGAAAGATCTCCTAATTAGGCATTTTTAAAAAAAAAATCTTCCTACGCACTCCCGCTTTGGTAAACGTACAGAAAGTGTAGAAATGACCAGGAAGATTGTTCGCCTTTCATCACTATAACCCCCCCCCCCAACAACAACAAAGAATTAAAGGAAAGAATAAAAAGAAAAAAAATGAATGTGTCAATTCCTGGATCAATCCTTTAATCCGTTTTTTTGGATTCATCAATTGACCTGGTCAGGGATCCAATACGTTGATTCGTCGTTTTATCCGTCGGGCAACTTACACTTTGATCGGGTGGCGCACGGACCTATTTATATTGCGCACACCGAGCAGCAGGGTGCAAGCATTGATTAGCCCGGCGAATCACTGACGCAGTCTATTAACCTGCTCAGACATATGTCCACAAATGTATTGACTTCTTGGCGGATAGTTGAGCCAGATTTAATTCTCTCTCTCTCCTGTCGCCAATATTAAACAAACGGAACAAATCAAGACGAAAATATACGCTGATCAACTTTCCAATCAGTCTATATTTAGAAATCTGACATGTGTCTGCAAACTCACGCGTGAAATTCCGAGAAACGATAAGAAAGTAAATGGGAAAGCAGATCTGGGTCAGTGGAGGTTTAATACATGTTTTTCGAATTATTTTACTTACGCTAGTTATCTATTCTAATTGAAATAATCTTAGATAACAACGAAGATGGGACTTTCAGTTTATATCGCCTGTAAAGAGCAAAATTGTAAAAGAAAGTAAAACTCTTTATTTATGCTAACTCTTTATGTAATCCGTAATCTTTCCGGGTAGGATCTACGAAATAAATACTTCAAAACTGTCTATATTTCTGAGATGAGGTATTATGTACACTATTTACATTATTCGGACTATTGTGCTCATCTTTGTTGCCATATTTATCACAACGTTTCGGCCGTTGTACGCTCCGGCCGTCTTCAGGTGGTTGGAATGTCGAACTGAACCTTTTATTTCGCTCGCTTGAGGACACATGGCACAGTGGATAAAGGCGTTAGTTAGATCTAGTGACAGGACGCAAAGAGTGTGAGTTCAATACCTGCTTAAGGCGGTGGAGAACTTGGAGAGGGGAATTAACAGGAGATAACTGATAACTGACATCCATTAGACATGGCACGTGGAACTAGAATAGCGAGCGAAATAAAGGGTTCAGTTCGACATTGCAACCACCTTAAGATGGCTGGAGCGTACAACGGCCGAAACGTTGTGAAAAATATGGCAACAAAGATGAGGACAATAGTCCGAATAATGTAAATGGTGTACTTCAAAACTTTCACTCACTTTAATTGTTACATACAAAGTAGCATCGAAAAGATTCTGGTCGAGGATAGGATAACGTAGAATTGCAGTTTTTATATTTTTAATAAAGGTCGAAATTTTACATGATCATTACATAAAAAGGCAGATGAACGCTTTTACGTGGTGTTATGGCTCGCAAGCTTGTCTCGTTAGATAAATTTACGATTGAATAGTAAACTATACTCTCATACTCTCAGCCTTGTGACATATCTAAGCTATGCTTAGAAAATCGCCGTAAGAAGCATCAAAAGGTTTCCGATCTAGATTCGAATAAAATACAATTCGCAGTCGCTAAAAACCAAAATTGCAACCTCTTATATTTTAACAAAAGAAATTTTAAATCATCACAGGAATTGCATATAATTTAATTTGTTTATAGTTACGTTGTTCTGGAATTGTCATCATTGGTCGACTGAACTTGCTTTGTTTCAATGACTTTTGTCTTGTTATTATTAGTTACTTTGTTCAATAAATACATTAATTTGAGATATGTAATACATCGACTTTATTGTATAAATATTAGGTTGTTCAGAAAATAACGCCCTATTTTAGAATAAATATTTTAATTGTGTTCTAATATATTATTATAATATTTGCACAAAATATATTGCTCATTCTTAATGATTAAAATATCTTCTTTCTTAATTTTATATCAATCTCCTTCAGGATTTAACTAAAAAAAACATTATATACCCGTCATCTTGAACATTAAAAGAAAGAAATGCGTTTAATTTTATAACGTGAGTTCAAACTTGAGCACAATGTTTCGGAAACTGCTGCTAACGTTAACAGAGCATAAGGTGAGGGGCCCTAGAAATAATAAACATATTATTTTTTGTTTTCTAATTGAACACCTTTCTGTAATCAAACGGCAATCTCGACGTGCATTATGCAATTTAAGGTAAATTCGTGAAAACAAAACTGGGATCAATTAGACTCACGCAAGAAACGTGCACAAATGATTCGTAAGTGTTTACTTGAGTCGCTTTGTGCTATTAATTTAAATTCGATCAATTATAACAAATATCAGGCTAATTACGTAGTTAATTAACTGATCCATTAGAGTTAGATGTCAGTATGTAACGCTTAAACATGCGTACATACTTAAACATGCTCACGCCAGTGATTAAACGTGTATGTACTTGAAAAAAAAAGGAAAGGAAATCAACACATTTAATAACTAAGTTATGCTCATACAAGCGTTCATATTACCGTATCAAAGAGGTTGAAATGTGAAAAGAGACTTTAGGATTATTCATATCAGAATAAAGCTAATCGGTGTCTGATAATGCATTCCATAAATAATGGTCGGTTCCCGCAGTGAAAATAATTTATCTGATAGACGCACCTGAATAAATATGGTAAAAAATCCTAGTGGTTAAAAACAACAGTTCATTTACCCGTTGGCGTTTAGGAGATTCTCCGGTTGAAATATTACGTCTTTGTCTGCAACGAAAGAAAAAAGTTTTTTCTGTGGCAGATAGCAAAATACAGAACGCATATCTATCCTTATGCTAGAGAATAGACTTCAGCCTCATTCTTCTTCTTCTATGTGCCGTGTCTCTTCAGGACGTAGGCGATCATGGCTCTCCATAATTTCCTGACCTTTGTAGCTCTTAATAACTTTTGTCTTTTTGCCATCTCTCCCAAAGCATACTGCGCCATCCGTTTACCCAGGATCGCCAGGTAGGCTGTGCGATGCTTTCCTGTGTCTCTTACTTTCAATCCGTGCTGTGAGTATCAAATCTTCCAAGCCCTCTTTTCTCATTATATGCCCCAGAAAATTCAACTGTTTTTTTCTGATGTTAAATATAAGTGTCCTTTTTGTTGCTATTGTCTCTAGAACTTTGTCGTTGCTCACATGTTTGCGTCATGGTGTTCTCAACATTCTTCTGTAGAACTACATTTCTGTTGCTTCTGTGAGGAGATTGTCCAGCATCCACTGTTATATAGAAGAACTGATACTATATAACATTTAACTACTCTTTTCTTTGTTTCTAACGAAAATTTTCTGTTTCTTAATACTTTGCTTATCTTTTGTAAGGCATGTTTGACTATCCAAATGAACCTTTGAATTTCTGTGCCGCACTTTCCGTTCTCTGGTAATACGCTTCCCAGATATCTAAATTGTTGCACCTGCTTGATTTCGGTATCTTCAATCTGTAATTTGCATGCTGGGATGTTACTTTTGCTAAGAGGATTATTACGTTCTTTTATCATTGAAAATGTAACGGGTTTTCAGACACACAAAGACACATAATGGCTACGATTCTACAAATATGTAATATTGATACATCTTCAAATATGAGAAGCACGGATATGGCTTTTTAGTCCTGCTAAGGTCTTACATTCTCTTGCGCAAATGCGGCAACATTGAGCGTCTTTTGTAATTTTCTAGCCTAAAAGAAAGGTACAAACTACGTCGCTGACAAGTTTATAACAGTTTGATCTGTGTAGGATCATTTACTTATATTTATTTCGATATTATTTTATCTTTTTATAATTTTATAGCTTAAGTCATTCTAGGATCCTATTTTCCACTAAAACTATAACCAAATTTACAGGAATTTTATTTTTATCAGAGACGTTTCGGATAAGACACGAGAGAATGTTTGATTTTAAACTTAGCTGTTGTGGGGCTCTCCGCCTTTTACACAAGATGGACTCGTCTAAAGTATACTTATACTGACAGAGTTAGAGATACGCGGAGATACGTTGAGATACGTAGAGTCCACAGAGAGAGAGAGAGAGAGAGAGAGAGAGAGAGAGAGAGAGAGAGAGAGAGTCCGGTATTTCAAATTTTCTAATCTGGCAAACCTACTTTAGTCCGATGAATTCCTAGAGGACGAAACGCGTTCCCGTACGATCATCGAAGTTAAGCAACGTCGAGCCTGATCAGTACCTAGACGAGTGACCACTTGGGATTAATAGGTGCTGTAAGATTTGATGTGCAGCTGGTGTAATGGATAATGGTTCGGAATCGTTACTCGGAGAGTCGAGTTCCAATTTCCGTTGGGGTCGTTATATTCAACTATAGGTTAATTAGGAAGACTTATACCACTAAATTTCTTCTAAAAAAATCTTACAATCTAAAAATATTTCCTGGCTTTAAATAACTTGCAGATGGTTGATAAGCCGTAACAAATTGAATAAAAAAAACAATCAATCCTATTAATCTGTTAATTCGATGGAAATATTTTGTTGTTTTCATTCACTTTGATTGGTAGCTAAAATGTGTGTAACTACAGAGAGAGAGAGAGAGAGAGAGAGAGAGAGAGAGAGAGAGACAGACAGACAGACAGACAGACAGACAGACAAATGGACAAACAGATCTGGCCAGTAAGAATTAATTAAAATCTATTTATAAGTACGTATAAAGCTAGATGGAATGTGTTGAAATTTCAAATGCAATAGAATATATTCTTTTTCTTTCTACGTGCGGTGTCCTTTCAACACATAGGCGATCACGGCTCTCCACCTCCTTCTATCCCTTGCAGCTCTCAACAAGTTCTTTCCCTCTGCCACCTCCCCCAGATCCTATTCTGTCATCCACTTGGTATCCCATGCGTTGTTTTCCCTTGTCTCTCTTCCCGTGACTATCAGATTCCCTAGGCCCTCCTTCTTCATTATGTGTTCCAGAAACTTCAGCTACCTCTTCATGATGTTAAGCATAAACCATCTCCTTGTTTGCACCCTCTCTAAGACCTCATCATTGCTCACGCGCTTGCTTTGTGATATTCTTAGCATCCTCCTGTAGAACCACATCTTCGTCGCCTCGAGTCTCTTAGTCGTCTTTGAGGAAATCGTCCAACATTCGCTGCCGTAAAGAAGGACAGACGTCACGTAACAGCTAAGTATTCTTTTCTCCGTTGCCAAAGAAATCCCCCTGTCTCGCAATACTCTGCCCAGCTTTTGGAATGTGTCCTTGACCATCCTATTACGTCTACGGATCTCAGTGTCGCATTTACTGTCCTGCTGTCATGAATTATTACTAAACGGGGTTTCTAATAAAGTGTGCGCGTCTCTTAATTTTCAAAGTCAGGTGATCCTGAGAGAATTAGAAGTCCGGCCGGGATTCGTTATTGGCAGCCACAATCTTGATAACATTAGATATGCAGATGACACAGTTTTAATTGCAGACACAGAAAGGAAACTGCAAACCTCCTACAGAAGGCAGTGAAGGAAAATGAAAAGGAAGGACTAAACATCAATTGCAAGAGCACAGAATGCATGGTTGTTAGCCAAAAGAACAGCCCAACATGCAAATTATAATTTGGAGATACGATAATCAAACCAGTAAAAAAAAAAAAAAAAAAAATATCTGGGAAGTGTTTTAACAAAGGACGGAAAGTGCGTCGACGAAACATCAATTGCAAGAAGACAGGAACTTGTGGAGAGCCATATATGGCTGTCAGGAAAAGGAGGAGTCCAACACGCAAATTACGAATTGGGGAGACCAAAATCAAGCAAGTACAAGAATATAAATATCTGGAAAGTGTTTTAACAGAGGACGCAAAATGCAACACCGAAATCCGAAGGCGTATTGAGATAGTGAAAGATGCTTTCTTAAAACTAAGCTAAGCATTAAGAAACAGGAAAATTTCACTAGAAACAAAGAAATAGAGTGGTGAACGTAAAAGACAAAATTTACTAAGAGCCACAAAGGACAGGAAGTTGTGGAGAGCCATGATCGCCCACACCCTGAACTGACATGGCACATCGAAGAGGAAGTAGACTTCTCGCCCGTTTATTCGACACGCAAGAGTACTTACTCATCGACGTCCCGATTCTTTTTATGTAGCGTGTCTGTTGGATTCATATATTTTGCATTTCATGAATACCTACACATATGTGTAATCATTAAAATGCGTATCACAGATCTATGATTATCTTGTCTTTCAGCTAAACCTAGCCTTTGGCTGACAGCAGATTAAATGCCTACAACCAAATGACCCAGGTCGCTATAGAAACACTCAAACTATGATAGATGCGCACACGGCTTCCATGTCAGATGAGACCAATTTTCTGTTCTCCATTATCAAATAGTTCCATCAAAACGCAATTTGTTTTGCAGCCTCGAAAGGAGTTTGTCCGCAGGCGCAGCCGACAGAGGGAGTTAGCAGAGACAAACGTAAAAATAGAATGTCAAGTGTTAAGGTTAAAAGGTACGATGTGTTGCTTATTTAACAAGTCAGGTTACAAGTAATCATAATTCTCCGCTTTCAGGAGGAAAGACGATGTCTGTTTAACCAGAAGTCTATTGAAAGCTTCTTTTTTTTTTCAGTATCTGGAATTGATGTACTATGGAATGAAGTAAAGGGTAATTCGAAGATATAATAATTTTCGCTGATTGACAAAGGGAAGATAACACTTTCTTCTCTTAGACAATGAACCTTTCCATACCGTATCTCTCTCCATTTTCGCTTCCGCTGAGCGCGGTCTGGAATTATTGTACATATCATGCTTTATTATGCTGAAGTGTCTGCTTAACTGTTTGTGAAGTGGTTGGCTGTAGTCCGAGGTCAGATATTGACGTACATCAGCGGTCAGCTGATTGTCATTATGGCTGACATTGTTAATACTACTACTCACTACTGGCATGCGGTGTCTGTAGACGAGCGACGAAGTTGTTGTTCCGGACACCTACAACAAGACGGTGGGTTCTTCTTCTATGTGCCGTGTGTAGATGTTAACAAGGTTGTGGGGTTTGCGTGTATGTTTTAGGTGAAGGTGCGTGTTCAATATGTAAACAAAGACGATAGAAGAAGCATATAAAAAATATCTTGAGGTTCTGCTACGGACATTTATTTCTTTTATGTTGATTCTATTGAAACAAAGTTAAATGTCTCTTGATTATATCCTTTAGGGCTAGGGTAATCATGGCTCTCCTGTCCTTTATAGCTCCTAGTAAATTTTGTCTTTTCGTTATCTATCATGGAGGCACATTGGAGTAATGGATAGCGGCTCGGATTGAGCAATCGGAGAGCCGAGTTCGAATTCCAGTCGAATCCATTACATTCACATACGTGCTAAAACCCCTGGGAAAGGTATGAATCCTCTTCTTCTCCTCCGTCCCAGCTATGTGTAAATATAGCCCTCTATAGATGGCAACTGATCTACTGCAGAATGAAATGGCAATCTACTGCGAGAAAAAAATCTGCCTCGTCAGTCGTGTATCGAAAGATACATGATCGCCTAAGCGGGTATCACGCATGGCACATAACTGACTGTAGGAGGCATGGTGGAGTAATGGATACCGGCTCGGATTGAGGAATCGGAGAGACTAATTCGAATTCCCGTCAGATCCATTATATTCACTTACGTGCTAATACCCTTGGGAAAGGTATGAATCCTCTTCCCCCCAGCTATGGGTAAATAGCTGGACAGGTTTGGTTCATGACATTCTCAGCACTCTTCTCTAGAACCACATTTCTTCATCTGGGAGACTGTCCAGTATTCACTGCCATATAGGAGGACTGATATTACTTAACGGTTCCCTATCGCACTGATTCTTCGGATTTCGGTGTCATACTTTCCGTCCGTTTTTAAAACACTTCCCTGATATTTAAATTCTCCTTCCTTGCTTTCCATCGCGATATTCACGTAACGGTTCAGTGATCTTTGTTTCTAACAAGATTTTTCTGTTTCTTAGTACTTTGCATAGCTTTTGGAAGGCATATTTCTCTGTCCCTCTGCGCCTTCGGATTTCGGTGTCGTACTTTCCGTCCGTTTTTAAAACACTTCCCTGATATTTAGATTCTCCTTCCTTGCTTTCCTTCGCGATATTCACGTACAACATGATCAATAAAATGTGAATGGCGTGTCGCTCGGAAACATTACCATTAAAAAAAAAAAAAAATTAATTAACCTTCTACGCCGGCGTAATTTTTATCATCCCGAAAAAAGAAATCGACGAGCCGTGTTCGAATTTTTGTTGATATGACTTCATATATTTCTTATGAATAGCATGACTGTATCGTTCCAGGTACCAGCTTCCATCGTGAGCCATCTTCATTATAGATCCATCCCGATGTTAGACAAAGAAAGTTATGAGTTAGTTATTATATAACCAATCTATTGAATTATTACCCCACCTATCCAGACAACAAAATAGCTGATATATTTGTTGTCAGCTTTGATAAACGAAAGTCCGTCAGTCGTCTGTGTAATCAAATTATTAGGCGGATTTTGATGAAAAATAAAATAAAATAAAAAACGCCGTTTCAAATAAGGTTCGGTTCAATTTTAGGAATGAATATATGTTACTATGTTTATGCGTTGTAATACTCTGATTAGCTGTTATTTAATTGAGAAGCAACCCTTAAGGAATTCAGTCAGTCGGAAGTTTCAAGAGCCGGAAGCGTTTGGTCAGTCGTTCGGTAAGCGGTCGAGCATTTAGAGTTACGTAACTTAGCAGATTTAACACGACCGAATTTATAAACATATTCTTTTCTTAAACTTTTCGATATCTGCCGTCTCTTTAAACTTTTTATACTCTCCACCAGTGCTTCCAGTCGATTATCTGAGCCTCATCCCAGTGACGGTAATGTTTTTTTTCAGATATAATCTGCTTTATCGATTTTTACTATCGCAGATAAACCTTTGGATATGGCTTTCTTATATTCCTAGTGAATGTTGGCCAATTTCCTCACAGAAGAAGAAGAGACTTGAAATTACGGATTGAACATGCAAGCAACTGGGAAATATTAGGGGGAAAATAGGAACTGCAAGGAAAACAGTGTTAACATCAGAAAGAGACAGATTAACTTTCTGGGATACCCAGTAAGAAAAAAGGGTCTCATGAATGTAACACTTTCAGAATATACTGGAAGCAAGTAGAAACAGCGAGAAAACGGCTTGGTTTTGATTGAATGAATGCAGAACAAGCACAAGGAGAGGTGGTAAAGAGGCAAGAGTTATTTAGAACAAAAAACAACAACAAAAAAACAAAGAAGAAGTTGGGGAGAGCCATGATATCCTACTTCTTAAAAAGACATAGCATATCAAAAAGTAAAATATTCTTCGAGTATGACATGAAGGGGACGTTTTTTTTTTTTTTTTTTTCGTTAATACTTTTCTACATTTGCATGGGGTGCGTAACAAGACGGAGCAGGGCCAGGTGCGGATGCTATCGGAAATGGCCAGAGAAAATGCGCTGTTTCGTGGAAGGCAATCCGGATATATGCTACCATGTTCATGTGCTATAGTGCTCTGATTAGCAGTTATTTATTTGGGCAGCAACCCGTAAGAAAATCAGTCAGTCGGAAGTTTCAAGAGCCGGAAGCGTTTGGTCAATCGTTCGGTTAGCGGCCGAGCATTTGGAGTTACGTGACCTAGCAGATTTAACACGGCCGAATTTATAAATATATCCTTTTGTTAAACCCTTCTCCTGTAAGAGACCAGTTCTTGTATGGACATTGCGAAAAGTAGTTTAATATTGAAAACTACCCGGATATTGTAATATCGACAACTCCTTTTTGATCTGTTCCGCTGCAACATTTGCATATGGAATGTTTACTATAGTTTCATAGCCGGTGATACCGGTACACTTCCACGTCCTAAAAACAAACCAAGAACGGGTCGTTATTTATTAATCTCATCTTAGTTTGACACAAGTCCACAATTATGACGTGCCTAGTTCGAACAAACTATCCAGTGGCAATGATCAACTAACTCGTTAACTATTACACTACTCTGCTGCGTCTTTTTTATATACTAATGTCCACCCAATACAAGACCTGAGGGCCACTCAAGGCACTGAATGTAGTGCATGATATAAACCTAAGAGGAAGGAAGTGAAGATCATACGGGTACGGAGGACTGACCGTAGACTTGAAGAGGTTAAAACAACAGTGTTCGAGAAAGCATACAAGCGGGAGTCAGTTCCACAAAGAGACTACTCTTCGATGATTCAGTCCTGTGGAAGTAGCAAGGCGGCTCTTGACTGTAAAACTATCAACTGGTCGAAATAAAAAGAGGAGCTAATCTGAACATTTATCATGGAAATAGCGATAGAGTAGTGGTAGGCTTATAACGTTGCGTCCGTGTAAAAGAGAGTGCAGAATGGAAAATAAGTACCCAACTCCAACAAGGCTCGAATTTGAAGGATTGAACAGTTCCAACGCAAATATGGCAGCCATACTCCATTTTTGGTCTGATCTGTCTCTTGTAAAGCATGGAATACTGGGTCAGCTGCCTCCTAAGCATAAGAGCTTACGTTTAGTTTTCCTTGAAGCTTACCATATGCAATATACATCTGAAGATGGTCGAAGAGTAGACTGGTAGAAACTTTTTATTTTGCCCCCCACAATAAATAAGTTTGATAGTTTGAAAAATTAACTGAACTATTCAAATACCTCGTCTCAGAAAATCCAGACAAATGTGTTTTTCTTTCTCTAAGGCGGGCTTACAAGAATGCAGAAATATATCGATGGAAAAACAGTTTTTAACAAATATTACAAGAGAAGAAGGTGTCCCAGTGAACCTTTCTGTAATGTCTGTCCACTTGCGTATGGTGTCCGAAAATATATCTGGAAACACAGACGATTAATTAACAATGATGGGTGATATATATTTGAACGACATAGAGCCTAAACGGAGAACGGTAGATAGATACATATATATGTAAAAAAAAAAAAAAAAAAAAAAAACGAGATAAAGAAGAAAAACGAAACATACAAACACCTACCGAGGCAATAATCGAAAGTGCACAATGTCTAAATCAAATAAGACAGAGCAGAAGTGTGTGGGTGGGTGTGTATATATATATATATATATATATATATATATATATATATATATATATATATATATATATATATATATCGTTCGCATACAGGCCTGTTTCGTAGTTCTAGACAACCGAATGCTTCAAGCCAGGATCAAAAACCGACCGATTTGGTATCAATCGGAGTTTCTACCCCTAAGCCATCAACGCTTCAGCAGAGAGAAAGACGAATTCTAGCGTTTTGTTTTTACGAATGTAAACACACGTTAGGCAGCCAGAGTGCTCTATTCATTAATGAAGAGTGATATATATATATATATATATATATATATATATATATATATATATATATGAAGAGACGAGAGAAAAAAACAACTATTCTTAGCCGACACGTTTCATCCTCTAAGTGACTTTATCGAGGCAGTGTAGGATTTATTTTTCTGCGCGTGTTTATATAAAAAGTCGAGGATGTAATTGGTTTACTAAAGCTTTCTAAATTTGAGAACGCTCATGAATGTTCATCAGGTTGAATGGTCAGTCAAAGCATGTGGAGGACGCAAAGTGTCATGATTTAAGTCTTGCATAAAGTAAAGTGAGCGAGTAGTATTCAAGTTTTTTTTATAAGAATATTGTTTAGATTATGATTAAATTGTTATGGTATGGGATGGACGTGTGTGCTGTACATCTTCAAAGGCATGAAGTGGTAGATTTGGCCGTTTTCTTTGGATTTTTTAACATATTTGTAGATGTGGAAGTTGGATTGGAGTAGTAGTAATTCTTTCAGTAAAGGTGAGTTTGGGAAAAAAATGTGGCGCAGATTTATATTTTGATAAGGTTCAATGGCGGCACTCTAGAAAATTTTCCTACTGAGTAAATTAATTTATCTTTTAATGAGTGTGGCATTTTTATATCATATATATATATATATATATATATATATATATATATATATGTGTGTGTGTGTGTGTGTGTGTAGGTGTGTGTGTAGGTGTGTGTTTGTCGTTATTTTGTCAGTTTATTTCTTTGTTTATGGGTCACGGTTTTTCTTTTATTTTCTTTAGTCGCTTTTTGTTTGGCAGGGTTTGTGCTGATGGAGTTGCCTTTGCAAGTTTTACTAATACGCTGCTTTGTTTTATATATATATATATATATATATATATATATATATATATATATATATATATATATATATATAAATGCAAGGTTGGTATAAATGGCTTAAATCAGAATTGAGCGAATAATATTTATTTAGAAATTATAGCGTAAGTACGTTATAGCATCACTACAAAAATAGGCATTTTGTTTCAACACTTCTGGTGTATTGTTAAGTGATGGTGTTGCAAGTAAAATAAAGAGTTTTTATTCAATGTGGGGGTAGTAGTTGGTTTTGAACTCTTTAAAAAAACTCTTTATTTTACTTGCAACACAATCCCTTGACAAGACACAAGAAGAGTTGAAACAAAATGGGAATTTTTGTAGTAATGTTATAAAATATTTATGTTATAATTTTAAAATAAATATTACATATATATATATATATATATATATATATATATATATATATATATATTAGATGAAGTCATAAGTATTTTCAGTTTCAGGAACCTATTGGAATGATGAATGTAACATCTTAACCAACAATTCTTTAAATATATATCATAGCAGATGAAGAAAAAAGGGTTCCATATCTCAATGTTCAACGCAAAAGGCAAGAATAAATATCCAGAACCAACCAAAAGTTGACAAGAATAAATATCCAGAACCAACTCAAAATGCCAAGTTCTATGGAAGAAAGGTTTTGTTGTGCATGTGGTTGGATCGTCCGAGTATCATGCATTTATAATTCTTAAAATGCAATGGAATACTAAATACACGGTTATACATGAATATATATATATATATATATATATATATATATATATATATATATATATATATATATATATATATATATATATATATATATGTATGTATGTGTGTGTGTGTGTGACCCGGTTTCGAATCTCTACATGGTTGATTTGTCAGAGAGGTGACTTTTTGATAATTTTAGCCTGGAGAAGCTGGTCGCTACATTTAAAAATTGTCTGAAAACTACACCACTGTGTAACCCAAGTCTTGTAAATGAAATTGGGTAGACGAACCCACCGTCGATAGTTGTGCTAAGGCACCATATGTGTATATATACATATATATATATATATATATATATATATATATATATATATATATATATACGAATACATATATATAAATATATATAAATATATATCTGCATACATATATATAAATATATATATATATACATATATATATATATATGAATATATATATGAATATATATATATATATGAATATATATATGAATATATATATATATATATGAATATATATATATATATATATATATATATATATATATATATATATATATATATATATATATATATATATATATATATATATATATATATGCACGTGGCTTTAAATGTCTTCTTCCCAATTAATCTCCAAATAAAAATCTTAAGGCTCTGTGTGTGTTCCATAACCTATTATGGTCGTGGAAGTACATGTACTGTAACCATAGCCACAGCGGTGTATCTAAAGTAAGATAGCCTGACGGAGCCAGTTCCTCTTCAGGCTTGTTTTGAATTCAGTGTTTTCCTTCTACTGTTTGCCGCCTCAATGCCAGAAAGCCTAGTCTCTCTTGCTATTCAACTCATAGCTGGAGAAAGATGGGTTCATGCCTTTTCCAATGGCATTAGCGCGTAGCGAACGAAACAAAATCCAGTGCGAATTGAACTCGGCCTGCCTAATTCATTTTCAACGCCGATGTCCATTACACTGTTCGCGCCTCCATTAAGCCGATGTGCCATATGCTTATCAGCCAATCATTTTCATTACCTGATTCCAAGCCAATCTTCTTTATTCAATATTCATTGGTTAAAGTAATCCTTCAGCCAATCAAAACACTAAAACCAACAGAACATGTCCATCAAACAATCACTTGTATTGTTTGCCTATTTATCGATCTTATTCTTTCGGCATTTTTTGTTACCAATCATTTATATTCTGATCAGTCGACCAATCAGCTTTATTGACCAATCCGTTTTATAGTACGGTATTTCACCCAATCAAGACATGCTTCACCAAATCCAAACAGACTCACTAATTATTTTGATGCATCTCGTTTAGTGTTATGCGACATTTTCTTACCAATCAAGCTTGTTCCTCTTTCAACTTATCATGTTATCGGTTACCAAACGCTAATATTTGATACCTTTTTCGATCAGTGTTTATAGTGTATTCTGTTTAAAATGAAACCTCTGTTACAAGGAAAAGGCGCTTAGTAGAACAAATTATACAAGAACAAAATTAAGCGTAAAAGGAATAATTGTTTATAATAACCAAAATTCGTAATGCTGATCTATTCCGCTTAGATCAAACTAACTATATTATTCCGCTTAGATGAAATTATACAGTAAACTTTGATTTATTCCTTACCTCTTCTCGCTGTTGCCGAGCTTCGCAACACTGCTTTTTTGGTAACTCGGACCACTCTGTGGTAGCTATTGATATTTCCTTCCAGTCATCTATTAAACAGGAACCCATTATCCATAAGACCTCTTTCCGTTACTGGCATACTGATAGGGACTCACTCCGTGATTTTCTCCGTGACGCCCCTTGAAGAAAATCACGGAGTGAGTCTCTATCAGTATGCCCGTAACGAAAAGAGGTCTTATGGAAAGACTATATTGAATCTAGTGCCAGGTCAACTCCTAGGAAGGTCGGTTCACTGTGTCATGCGGGACAATTTTTCTCTCCAGAATCTATCTTACATATCTATAAGTCTACCCTTCGTTCATGCATAGAATATTGCTGCCATATATGGTCCGGTCCCCCTGCTCTTTACTTTGAGCTCCTAGATAAGATCAAATCATGAAATGAAAGTTATCCTGAACGGCTTCTCGTCTCGATCCTTTTGCGCTAACGCAGGTGTCCCCCAGGTATCCATCGTTGGTCCTACTGTGTTTTTAATTTCTACTCAAAATGGCATCCGATGTCCAAAACGATCTCAAGTCCGACGATAAATGGTGCAAAAAAAAAAGGGCTTGTTAATTTAAACGCGTCCAAAACTAAACTTCTCTCCATTAATAATCTGAGAGACCACCTCTGCCTTCCATCAGCATGGCTGATGCAAACCTCCAGGAAAGTGACTCCTTGTACCTTGGGCTAACGTTCTCAGCTGACACGAAGTGGAAAGACTATATTGAATCTAGTGCCAGGTCAGCTCCTAGGAAGGTCGGTTCACTGTGTCATGCGGGACAATTTTTTTTTCTCTAGAATCGATCTTACATATCGATAAGTCTACCCTTCGTTCATGCTTAGAATATTGCTGCCACATATGGTGCGGTTCCCCTGCTATTTATCTTGAGCTCCCTGATAAGAGCCAAAGGAAAATCAGCAATATTATTGGTCTGGATCTGGCGGCTCGGCTTCAGTCACTATCCCACCACCGTAAGAGTGCCTCTCTGTGTCTTTTCTATAAATACTTTCATGCTAATTGTTCGCGTGAACTCTTCACTGTGGTACCTAGACTTTATGAATTTAAGTGCAGTACTCGACTGGCGTCGAGATCTCATCAATTTAGAGTCGAACTGGCTAGATGTAGCCGTAAGTTCTATGCTAACAGTTTCTTTTCTCGCATTTCTCGCTTGTGGAACCCCCTTCCCGCTACATGGTTTACAGCCAACTTTAATCTGCAAAAATTGAAATGCAATGTCAATCGCTATCTACTGTCCTCCTGATTCCTCTTTTCTCAATTCGGCTCATAATTAATGTTTCCATTCCTAATTCTTCCACATCTTGGAAGCCCTTGTGTCTTTGTGGCTTTACTGCTTTGCATAATGATTAAT
Source organism: Acanthosepion esculentum (assembly GCA_964036315.1). Taxonomy (NCBI): domain Eukaryota; kingdom Metazoa; phylum Mollusca; class Cephalopoda; order Sepiida; family Sepiidae; genus Acanthosepion; species Acanthosepion esculentum. Next base: position 54,781,146 of record OZ038485.1, read on the forward strand.
ATATATATATATATATATATATATATATATATATATATATATATATATATATATATTCATACATGTTTCATTAAATAATATAGATAAGTGTTGTCTATATATATATATATATATGTATGAATGAAAAAAATGCTGCCTAAATACACACAATATATATATATATATATTATATATATATATATATATTCATACATGTTTCATTAAATAATATAGATAAGTGTTGTCTATATATATATATATATATATATATATATATATATATATATATATATGTATGAAAAAATGCTGTCTAAATACACACAATATATATATATATATATATATATATATATATATATATATATTATTTAACTTATACAGAATTACTCAGTCTCTATAATGTTTTCTTTCAATCATTCCAGCGTACGTATGTTATGCTTTCGTTGTTTGTTTTATAATCTATTAAATGGTTAACAGGACATTGTAATAACTTTATCTTTATATCTTCCTAAGCATAGCATTAAGAACTAGTAATATTTCGTTAGAAACAAAGAAAAGAGTGCTGAACTATTATGTAATATCAGTTCTCCTCTATAGCAGTGAATACTTGACAATCTCCTCGCAAATGGAGAGACTTGAGGCAACATGAATATGGTTCTACAGAAGGCTGCTGAGAATACCATGGACTGACTGACGTATTTTTAAGGAAAATGGAAGCAAAAAGCGTATTTTAATTAGTACGTGGCAGTTAAAATATCTAGAGTACATATTAAGGAAATAAAGCTTAGAGAATTTGTCACTCACAGAACATATTGAAAGCAAGAGGGACAGAGGTTGTATAAATGGTTGTCAGGACAGTGATTAAGAGGGATTGCAAAAAGACAAAACTTAGAAAGTGTTACAAAGATAGGAAGTTGGGAGAACCGTGATCGCCCACGTCCTGAACGTGTTAACCATATTTTGTTATCTCTCCGTACACAGTTTCTAATAAACTAAGAATATTAAAAAAAAAAAATTAATTTTACTTTTTACATGGCATTATATTTTCCTATTTCATCAGAGTAAATCAACCACCTACGTGGTGGACTTCATCGATTCTCGGCCTGACCCATTTAACAAAATCCATGTTTTGGGTTTTGGACATCGAGATATCTGTTTCAGAAAATTGGTCGGATCGAGCAATTTTTAATACTTCCCTGTACTTGATATGAATACGAAGTTTTGTGGCGGACCCCTTACTTTTGGACTTCTGCCATTATCAGCTGAGTAAACCTCATTATACGGACTTTTATTTAGTTTATTGTATTTTTTAATCCACCAATTACAATTATTTTCATTCCCAATGAGGAAATATTTCCCACAAATCAAATTATGTTTTGAAGTTCGTTTTTTTTTTTTTTACTTCGGTTTCTTAAAAAAACAAAATAAAATTTTATGACCCATCGTCTTTGTTTTCCATTTTGCAACGACGCAATGAATACGCTGCATGCGATTAAACAGAGCAAGTTTTTCACGTTTATTGCGGTTTTGACCTGATTAACGACTTCCCTTAACTAAATCTAAGCAGTACTTTTTTCTTTAAATTGCTCACATCAGTAATAACCGGTGGCTTAAATCGCATATCATGTGGCAACACGTCTCCTGAACATCGCATTCTTCTTAGAATTCTAGCTATGTTCAGTAATCCTGTCGTCTGGATGGTTCCGACTCTTCCCTTGAAAATTAAGTTCCTCCAACTTTTTTCCGGGACATTTTTCTGTACTCTGATAATGACTAGCATGACAGTCATATTTATACTCCACAACTTCCTCGGTTCTCTCTGGCAAGATCAATATACTTATGTATCTTTTCACTTTTTTTTTTAATGTTGTAGCCATTCAGGAGTTAGGTGAATATTGCTCTCCACAACTTCCTCATATCTCTGGCAAGGGCAATCTGGCATGTTCTCTTTCGATCTCCTAACTTTCAATGAATTCCTTTTATTTTTTTTATCTGTGAACTCTCAGGGCTTATTGGGAAATATCTATATAGCTATCTATAGCTGGCCACTCGTATTCGAGGATACCCATCTACTAGGGCGGCTATCCAATCCCTACTGCAGACGCTCGCTCAGGCACATTTGTGTTCATTCAACACTGTGGTTTATACTGCAACTATGCTGAGCAGACCTTAGTTACAATTTCTGGGAAAGGGCGTGTTATCTAGCGTGATCAACAATTTGAACAAGGCCTCGATCACGATGACTTGTGACTTCATGCTATCACAGCTATCGATATCCCCCAAGGGTTCCGTTTACCCAATTTCACTCACAACCCTTTCCAAAGGTGCCGCACGCTGGGATCAACCCCTCCAGCCCGGTAACATCAGGAAGTCTCCCTCCTGACAAATCGACCATGGTGAAATTCGAACCCGGGTCTCATGGTCAGAATGCGAACGTTCTAACCACTCGGCTACGTGGGAAATATAGCGGGGTAGTTTTTCCACAGTTTGGAATTCAGACTTGTCCTTCTCTTAGAGTGGCTGCCACATAAGGCTAGAATAGATTCTGGTCTGTGCACATAGCATTTGTTTGTATGGTCTAACTGTAGTCGCTTGCACAATTCCTAGTGGATGTACTTTCCACCCCAGTCAGTCGTATCTGGTCTAATTTGTTACATTCACTCAAGATGTGGTTGATATTGTTTTAGTCGTGGATCAGCCAATGATAACCAGATAACAGTCTGTTGTAGAATATAACTCTGCATACTTCCTGCTCTTCCTTAATATTGTGACAATGGAGTGCTCCTACTTATAACTATGGCAAGTAGCTACATTAGAAGAGGATTTGAGGGGGGGGGTCATTGATTCAAGTTTTTCCGTTCTATATGAGTATTTAATAAATATCATTCTTTGTTTTCCATACTTAGTTTTCTGTTACTTCGATACTCGCTCTAACTACGGCCTTCCAAATTCTCGGCTATTTTGAACAAAGACAGTATTACAACACAATATTACATTTTACATCCTGCATTTTTCATCCCCCCAAAAAACAATTTTCATTTCGATTTACTTATTTCTCCCGTCTCAATTTGTTTCATTTACTCTTCAAAATTTTTTCGTATTTATCAGTCGCGTGTTTTTCTTAAGCGCTCTTCATTTAAAATGACTTTTTGTTCCTTCTTCGCTATTATCGTTTGGCTTGTGAGATCCCGAATCCAGCTAATTGCTTACTTCCATTGCAAATGGTTTTCAAACTTCAGACTGATTAAATTTCGCCATCGTTAACCAGTGACTGGTTTCAGGTAAGATTGAAAATGAGCGCCTACAAATTCTCTTTTTTGACTGTAGATATTGTTTGATTGAATGACCGATTTGATTTTTACGGTTTTGCAACCTTTATCAACCTTATTTAAAGCCAGAAAATCATTTTAGATTGTAAGAATTGGGGGGGGGGGTTACTGATAAAAGTCCTACTAATGGATGTAATAAAAAAAGCGCTCGGAATTGGAACATCGGAGAACAGAGTTAAAACACCTTTGGGAAAATATCCTTGGGAAAAGTATGAATCTACCATTTCCCCTCATGGAGAAGAATTAACAGATTACTAGGGATTAACAGATTAATAGTATTGATTGATTGATCCGCTTTCGATGGCTTATCAACCCTTTGCAAGTTATTTAAAGCGAGGAAATATTTTTAGATTGTAAGAATTTTTTTTTAGATAATAATGATTTAGTGATACAAGTCTTACTAATTAACCCATAGCTGGAGGGGAGAAGAGGTAGATTCATACCTTTCCCAAGGCTATTTGCGCGTAACTGAATAGAACAACCCCGACAGGAAACTGGAACTCGTCTATCAGATGTTCCAATTCCGAGCCGTAATCCGTTGCACCACCCGCACATCCAAACTCACAGCACCTGGTATTCGCAAGCAGTCACCCATCTAGGTGCTGACCAGATCTGACGTTTCTTAACTTCCGTGATCATACGAGAACCGGATTTTTCAACGTGATATAACTGTAAGCCTGTAGATATTGTCTAGACATGCAAAGTATTGGGTTGGGTAAAGAGGTACGTTCGGTTTTTTAAGTAAATTCTCGACTTAATAAGCGAACGAACTTCTTGACCACCCTAATACTTTTGAAAGAAAAGTTTGTTTCCGTCATCGATTGTGATTTGACAGCGACGAGAAATTTGTCTCAAGATAGATAACAGTTGGTTGGAATGTAGGGATGTAAATTCATGCCTTCCCTGAAGAAAATTAGCTGCAATTGGACACAAGTAGCAGTAGTCTGAATTTGTTTTTAGTTTGTCTATTTCTCCGCTTTCTTTTGCTATAAAAATTTTGAGAAAAATCTATGCATTTTTGGTGACTGATTTTAATTTAAAAACAAACCGCAGTTGTTTTTTTTTTTTAAAGACATTGTAAAAAATCCTCTCATCTCGAAGTAAAGGAACACCCTATTGTCGTAGTTTAGATTATGCTAAATGCACTCTCTGCAGAAGAGAAAGATTCCCACAAAGTATCACTATCACGGTGGTTACCTCCAGATTCGGAGATAAACCTAACCGACGTTTATCTTTTTTTACTCTAGTAAAGGGTGTTCCAATATCTTGGACCGATTTTAAATGTTAATTAATTTTAAGCGTCTTATGATTTTATGTCTTTTTCTCTCAGATTCAACAACTTACGTCTTTGGCAATTTCAACCACGTAAAGATTAACAATCAAACAACGTGTTAAAGTTATCGAAGTCTATTACGAAAAGGGACATTCAAACAGAATTTGAATGAGAAATTCCCAGGTCGCATCATCACTCGAAACAGCGAAGTCAATTGGCCACTACGATCATGCGACTTGACGCCTTTAGATTTCTTCCTTTGGGGTCATATCAAAATTAAGGTCTATGCCAACAAGCCAACAGCAATTCAACAGCTGAAGGATGAGATAATAAGGCATACTGGTGAGATCGACGAGCAACTATGCAGAGACATCCATCTTTTTGACCATCGAGTGGAGGTGTGCCGCCGAAGCCTTGGCAGACATTTGGGCGATATTATTTTTCACAAATAATTGCCATGACTTAAATAACATTATCCAACAGAAAAATAAATACATTTTCACCAATAAAACTGATTTATTTACTGCTGACTTTGATCCGTCTTAATGAAACACCTTTTATAAAACTAGACATATGACTGCTTTTATTACGACATCAGCGAGCCTATGTTTACCTATTAGACTCTAGTATAAAACCGGATTTATGTCTTCCTTTTTTATTCTAGAGTAAACCAGACCTATGTCTAACTTTTAAACTCTCCTGTAAGAGTAAACGAGACCTATGTCTACCTTTTTGACTCTCTTGTAAGAGTAAACCAGACCTATGCCTACCTTTATGACTATCTTATAAAAACGTTTTGAGTCTCCTGTAAGAGTTACACCAGACTCATGTCTACCTTTTTGACTCTGATGTAAGAGTAAACCAGGTCTATGTCTACCTTTTTGACTCTCCTATAAGAGTACACCAGACTTATGTCTACCTTTTTACTCTCTTGTAAAACAAAACATATGTCTATGCGTTTTTATTCTAGTGTGCAATCAAACCTGCATTTTGCGTCCGTTGCATTCTTTTGCGCTAAAATACTCTTGAGAAAGAATGAATCCATCTCCTCCCCCAACTATGGGCTAAAAAGTAAGAATTGTACCCGGAAAAAGCATTGATAATCTAAAAAACTAATGCAATATTCACTAGCATGAAAAGTATTATTATTTCAATCCAAAATATGATTCGGTTTTTGTGTTGATAAGTTGTAAAAAATCAGTAAAACAAAGTGTGCATTTTGACTTTAGTGTAAAACCGGACCTATGTCCATATTTTCGACAGTGGTACAAAGCGGACCTATGTTTACCAACCAATTAATTTGACGGAGTTAACTCCTCCTTAATTGTCCAAATTGTTCACTAGGGCGCTCTAAACTATAAATACTGGGCTATTTCTTGCCTCGTTCTTTTTTTCTTCATTTTCAACGAACACGTCTACAATGTAAGCTCTCGCAGAAGATTGTGTCTTTCCATTTGTGGAAGACGCCATGAACATTATACACACATACACGTACGTACGAACATTCACCAAAATACAAACTCGTTACGTTCACACATAAACACAAATGTTAATGTCTATGTCCATCGTAAATTTTGTTGTTTAATACATATATTTGTTGATATATATATATATATATATATATATATATATATATATATATATATATATATATATATATATATATATATATCGGTCTTGTTGGTTCTCTTTACACTTATTTATGTTAGATTCAATCTCTGAGTCCGCCATGTTCTTGTAGTGGACCTTCTTCTAGCAGGAATAAACATACGTGTTCCTAATTTAACAACACGTAAACCCACGGTTCGCTACAAATTCATTGCAATATTTGTTTTATAAGGGTTATATCCAGAATTAAATAACCCAACAAGGGTTAAATTAACCAATCTTCCTAGTGTTAAAAGATCTGGAGTAGAATGTTATTGGTAACTTTTAAACCAACAGATACACGTAATGTCTTAGCACTAGCCATATGCATTCTTTTATTTGGCGTTCTATTACTATTCGAATAATTAGCACGAATGCATTTTTACTCGACGTACATCATGCAATAAGAATAATTGCTTATTACCCAATCAGAATGAAAAGTAACTGTCTGTTATATTTTTTCGTTGGTCAGCAAGATTTTTTTTTGTTTCTATTGAGAACCTGATCTTTTGATCGCATTTACTTTCTGAGAGATTTTTCCCCAATTGAAATGAAATCGTTTGTGTAAATTGCATCTCATCTCAGACACAAGCTTCAGTGTCTGCTTGCCTGCCGTGGCAGCTGCTGCTGCTGCTGCTGCTTCTGTTGCTATCGATGGTGCAGAGGAACAGCGATCGATAAATAAGCGGTTGCAGTGTTCGGTTGCTAGCAAACAATGCGGCAAGCTTTTGCAACAGTCAGATAGAATTGTTCACTTGCAAGTGACTGCTGGTGTCGATATGAATCGATGGACGAGCGGCGGAGATTGACAAAGGGAAATAATCGTTGCCCAAATTTCAGATGTGTGTGCGCGCTTGTAAGGATGTTCCTGATATTGTTCTGATAAGCGAGAGAAAAGAAAATCAAAATCAAAATCAAAATTCAACGTGTTGTCGAAAAGAGGTTTTTATTGATTCTAGTTTGAATGTTAAAGATAATTGACTATAATAGATAAATGTTAAAGATAGAAGGCTAGAAGTCGTTAACTTAATGCAATGAAAAAAATCCTCTTTTTGTTCTTTACTGCCAAAAATTGTCCAGAACTAAAATATTTACATTCGCTAATCACTAACAACAATAACAACAAAGGAATAATAATAATAATAATAATAATAATAATAATAATAATAATAATAATAATAATAATAATAGACTCTTTGAATGAATTTTTGATAGCCCATGCCTTAATGATATACAAAATTTGTTCTCACAAAGACAGCTCACGGGTGACTTTATCTCTGTAAAATGTGTGTGCGCTTAGGTTCTTTAAATTTTTGATAAAAATGTTCAGTGAGGAATGTCATGATACTATTTCTGACCCTAAGTCTCTGCTTGGATCCTAGAAGTACGTACACACACACACACACACACACACACACACACACACACACATAGACACACACACACACACACACACACACACATATATATATATATATATATATATATATATATATATATGCAGAAATATAGTCTTAAAGTGTGCTATATTTATGGGGTAAAGTGCTCAATATCAGAGATAGAGCGTGTGTAAATATAAAAGTGGACATGGAAGTCAGCACTTAGAGGCGACAGTCTGTTTCATGCTAGTGCAATCGTCAGGCGCCTGACGATTGCACTAGCATAAAACAGACTGTCGCCTCTAAGTGCTGACTTCCATGTCCACTTTTATATTTATATATATATATATATATATTCTGTTTATACGTTACTTTTATAGATACAAATATTTAAATAAATGGTCTGTTTATAATAAACAGTATTAACAACATTTACCGGCCTGAATGTCCGAGAAATTTCATAGAAAATATGTGTCCTCCGACAGGAATCGAACCTGACGTGCTATACTATTTAGCTACAGAGGAAGCGTCTAGTTGGCAAGGTCAAATTTGCTAACCAGACGCTATCTCTGTAGCTAAATGGTATACCACGTTAGGCTATATGATGGTTCCGTGCAGGATACAGGTTCGATTCCTGGCAGAGGGCACATATTTTCTATGAAAAACTATTATAAAATTCTAAAAACTATTCTAAATTCAAAAGAGAAGGTAACGACGAACTACTCTTAATTTTCCCAATAGATTGCTAATTATGCAGGGAGGGAGGCATATATTTAATATTTTACAAACAACCTGTAAAATAAACCACGAGATGATAAATTCTATTTCATATACATAGCTCGTTCATTCCAAACTTTTTGCCGGCAAAAAAGCTTTTGCAAGCAAAAGAAACAAAACAACGCAAAGCTGCTTGCTTCTTGACTTTTACATTTTTTCTCTTGGAAACGACCAAGGATGGTCGAAAATACTCGTAACATTACATACGATTTCGGCAAATTTCCATCTGACATTGGACCATAAAGGATCTACAGACATTTGCAGTTCAGACTTGGATGGCGGTTAGTCTAAGAGACAGAATACTCTGAATTCAAAACCGTGTAGAAGGTACGAGGAAACCACTCTTATTTTCCCAATAGCTAGCTAATTAGATAGATAGATAGATTGTGCAAATATTTCATATTTTACAAGTACACGAATCTAAAGAATGTTTGGCATAAAAATCAGCATTCCCTTGCCCTTTATTTTTAGGTTCGAACATCGATTTCAAGCGCTCACGGTATTTGTTAAAAAAATTATTTCACCCCAAGCAAAGCAATAAAGCCACTAAGACACAAGGGGTTACTTAGTGTTAGAGAATATGAGAAAATTAAAACACGATTAAGGAGAATGAACAATAAAAGAACAAGAATTAAGAAGACAGGAGATAATGATTGATATTTCATTTAAATTTTTTGAAAATCAAAGTTGACTGGAAAGCAAGAAGCAGGATGCACAACTGTCACCAAGTTGACCTGTAATGTGTGTGTATCTTTGAGAGAGAAAAGAGCAAGAGAGAGAGAGAGAGAGAGAGAGAGAGAGAGAGATTTACAAGCTATGTTCTCTTTACTATACATTTATCGCTTCACTCTTTTTGTTGTATGAAATACTCTTAATATAAAAAGAGATCTTAATAATTGGAGCGGTGGGATTTTTCTCAATATGCAATAAATAATAAAAGTGGAAAATCGGAGATCATTTAAAGAGTCAAAAAAATGTGAAATTAATAAATGGGGTAGTCGTAATAAGCTCAGGGTGTGAGGTCGGAAACATTTCGTAAAAAAAATAAAATAGAATATCATAAAAGTCTTTCTCCGTCCATTAGGTCCCTAAGAGTAACGTCACCTGCAACGTATTGGTGACAGACAACCTTTACCGATGTTAAGTTATCGACGTCACTTAGACGAGATGCAGCGCATGTACAGTTGTACTAACAGCTTCACTTCAGCTAGCCAATCATCCAGTGTGATTTCACCCTCACACACTTATCAATACCTCCATTGCCGTACATGACATCACCATCCAAGCTGAAGTGGCATGAACGTCATCCGGAGCTTGACAAATAAGACAGGAAGAGAATCTCAATGTTTTACTTCCATATTTAATCTCAACTGACATACTGTCAAGAAGAGTTACCGTTCCTTATAGCATCAGTGTACAAAGTGGCTCCTCCTTATTCGTTCCAACGGTTAGGTAGTTTGTCATATGCGGAAATTGTCATTGTTTCTCCACAGTAAAATTTTTACTAAGACTTTTAAAGCGTAGTTATTGATGCATTATTGTGTGTCAGTTGGGATGTGCATCTCGTGTAGCGGTTATCGTGGCGGGGACAATGACGGCGTGCCGAGTTCAATTTCTCTTCGAATATGTTTCGTTTATTTTGCACTAAAGCCCTTAGAAAAGGCATGGATCAATCACCCTTCAGATATCAAGGTAGGCTTGGTTTTCCTGCCTTTGGTGGTAACTAGCCTATGAGAAGGAAATGGATAATATCTTAAATGATAGGACCGATAACGGGTTATTATTTTAGGTAGGGCAACACGTATAGGAGAAAGAAAAACCCTGAATACGTAACCCAGTTAAATAATAGGACAAATAATATGGTCTTTAGTTTAAGCAGGGCAACCTATCTAGGAGAAGGAAAACACTGAATTCATTTCCCACTTAAATAATAGGGTAAATAATATGTTCCTTAGTTTTGGCAGGAAAACCTATCTAAAAAAAGGAAAATTTATAGCCCTCTTAAATAATAAAGCAAATAATATATTCTTTACTTTCGGTAGGTCAACCAGTGTAGGAGAAAAAATCGCTGAATTCATAGGTCTCTTAAATAATAGGGCAAATAATAGGTTCTTTAATTTAGGTAGAGAAACCCGTCTAAGAGAAGGAAAACACTGAATTCTTTTTCCACTTAAATAATAGGGCAAATAATATGTTCTTTAGTTTACGTAGGGCGGCCCGTCTAGGAGAAGGAAAACGCTTAATTCATATCCCACTTAGATAATAAGGCAAATAATGTTCCTTAGTTTACGTAGGTGACCGGTTTAGGGGGAGGGAAATACTGAATTCATATCCCACTTAAATAATAGGGAAAATAATATGTTCTTTAGTTTAGATAGGACGACCAGTCTAGAAGAATGACAACGTTGAATTCAAAGCCAGCCTAAAGAGGCATCGACTTCTCTTTCCCTAGACACACCAATTGCTGTTACATTTACAGTACATGCCATGCCCCAACGGCCCCAATGGGTTAGAGGACTCCTGGTTGAGATTTTGTGTCTCTATGTTGAATCAGCTGAGATGCGTTCAAGTGTAGATCACCTTTGTCCGGCCCAGGAGACCCGGTATAATTTGCTCCTTGCTTCTCACCCGCTAATAGATCCTGCACAGAGTTACCAGATTTAGACAAGCATTTAAGCATTGCATTGATGATACTACCGTTCGTAAGAATACCTTGTCAATGACCTCCCCCCCCCACACTCCACGGCAGGCATCCACTTGAAATGCAGGCTATAGTTAGACTTATATGACAAAAGGCTCGATAATGAAGAATCGGGGCTAAAACATATTCTTTTTACTATCGACAATGCATGTTTGATGACCAGTACGGTACTGGAGGTACTGTAGGTGCTCATAACTGTGGGTTGGGTTGATATATAAACTGAGGTTTATCTGGCTCAAGGGTAATATTCTGAAACCCCTGAAGAGGACTGACGTCAGTAGCGATTGATTGCAAGTCTTATAAGCCTCACATAGAAAAATTGCTAGCAACGTTATTCTATGCGAGGTTTATAATTTTGTTTTGATATATATGACTGTGTAAGTAAATAAATGTGTGTATCTGAATGTGTACATGTATGCGTACATTTACATATGTATATATGTGTGTGCGTGTGTGTGTGTGTTTGAATATGTATACCTATATAGATGTTTGTATTAATGTGTGTAGTATATGTGGTTTTGTCTGTGTACATATTTATTTATTAATCTAGCGGCGTATGTCACGGGTGTACTCTAGGGGATACTTAATAAAAAGGGAATTAGTGAATAGCTTTCGTCACTAGGATTGTGTATACGTGCACAAACACGCGCGTGCATATAGACTATATATATATATATATATATATATATATAAAAGTGAACATTGAAGTCAACACTCAGAGGCGACAGGCTGTTTTATGCTGGACGCAATCGTCAGGTCGTATATTTACATACTCTCTATCTCTGATATTGAGCACTTTACCCCATAAATATAGCACACCTTAAAACTATATTTCTTTATATATATATATATATATATATATATATATATATAACGTAAATCATTCATACGAAAAACAAATAATGAAGTTAATTATGATTTACGTTATATAATTTGAACACGCACTACTTAATTGATATATATATATATATATTTCTTTATATATATATATATATATATATATATATATATATATATATATATATATATATAAAGAAATATAGTTTTAAGGTGTGCTATATATATAGTCTATTTAGGCAGTATACTTTCATGTATACATGTTTTATTAAGTGAAATGTACATGGAATATCAAGTTAACCTTTTCATGAGTCAAATTTTGGAGGGCAATGCCAAAGTCGGCAGACATTTCAAATGGAAAAAAAATGACACGGTCATTCTACTGGAAAAGGAAAACAATCCCCTATCAGTTGTTTCAATCTAGTTATTCATGCCTTTAATCTGTAAAGCAATTTTTGTCTCCTGATTATAAATTCCATTTCTTAGACATAGCACGTGATCACGCGTTCATTTGAAACTAAGTTTTTAACAACACAAACGCAAAACTGCTTCATACCATTTTCCTTGAAAACGACCAACGATGGTTGACGTACTTGGAACATGACACACAATTTCGGCAAGATCCTTTACTAGTTTCCACCTGACATTAAACGACTTATTTGCCACCATACCAAATCCGTAGGTGTTACGAATTATCCCACCGAGGTCTTTTTAATATAAAAATATTACAAAGTTACATCCATGATGAGAGCTCAATGTATAAATTTATATACAAAACAATATAAATTAATAAATAATAAGGAAAAACTTAATTATTCATCATATAATCGGTTATAAATTTATTTCAACAGTTATATATATATATATATATATATATATATATACGACTCTTCGACAGAACTGAGTCACTGTCAGTCACTGCACGACTCTTCGACAGAATTGAGTCACTGTCAGTCACTGTGTGTTTATCCGAATCTAAAAATAAACACGCTAAAATTCACCCTCATCCCGTACCGTACGCTGACGGCTTAGTGGGAGAAGTTCGGATTGACGCAAATTCAGTCGGGTTTCGATCCTAGCTAGAGGCAAACGGACGTCTAGCCACACTGATGAAACAGTCTGTCTGTGGATGACAAATATATATATATATACACATATATATATATACCTGCCTCATTAGTGACAAATTTTATATTTGTATAAATCATATATATATATATGTATTTGGCTGATTAGTGTTATGTTTAGCACCCCGACTCTAGGGTTTCGTAGATGAACCTTTTTGTATTCGTTTTCTCATTTTCGTCATTTTTATTCTAAGTTAACTTAGAATAAAGTGTATATATTTAAGGATTTCAAACAACCAAATCTGTAATACTGAAAGGGATAATTACTGTAGCCCATCTTAATTCATCAGGACAGAATATGTACATATAAACAGGTCCAATCAGTTACGATTGGAAGCCATGAGAGCCATGTATTGTGTATTATTATTATTAGTAGTAGTAGTAGTAGTAGTGATGCTGTTGTGTTTTGCCTTTACTTTGTGTAACATGCGTTGATCCCCACCCACAAGCCTCAACCAGGACTTTTTTTTGCATCAGAAGATAAAAAATGTGGTTACACACAATCAGAGAGAGAAAGAAATATGTATTTTTGGTCACTGCATGGAGAGAAATCTACACAAGATGTGAGAAGTACTCAAAAAGTCTTCTACTACTACTACACTAATTCATTCGGACTTTTATTAGTTCTTATCATCCCAATGCTTCCATCGTTGTATTCTCCGGCCTTCTTCAGATGTCTGTGGCAGCCCTGCTTGAATAGAAGGTTCTATGCGTCCTCTGTCTATGCAAGAGGACTTATTTGATTTGTTACGTCTCAGAAACACTTTGCGGGGGTATTTAAATCCGAAACATATTTTCGATTGTAAGAAAAATATCTTTTTGTTTTCGAGTGAATATTACTACTATTTAACCCATAGTTGTGGGGTGAGGATACCATGCCGAAAGAAAATTTAATTAGTCCCTGTGATGTTGCTTGATTAGAAGGAAAGCGCCTCCACACGGATGAAAAAAAAATGATTTGAGTCAGACAGTTATTTATGCGCCATACACGCGTAGGCGATTATTTATCTTTCGATACATGACTGACGAGGCAGATTTTTCCCCCGCAGTAGGTTGCCATTTTTTTCTGCGGTAAACCAGTTGCCATCCAAGGTCTGTCCTGCTATCTGCCCATAGCTCGGGGAGGAGAAGAGGATTCATACCTTTCCCAAGGGTATTAGCACATAAGTGAATGTAACGGATTATCCTGGAATTCGAACTCGGCTCTCCAATTCCTCAATCCGGGCCGCTATCCATGACTCCACCGTACCCCCTGAATCGAGTAGCTACAGAAAAAGAGAAAGGGGCGTGAAGCAAGAATGCGTCTTCTTCCCAAATTTATTCCACTTCTACAATGACGCTATCTTAAGGGAACCGGAAACCCTACCAGGATTTATTATCGGTGGGCGTAATCTTAACAATATAAGAAACGCAGATGACACTGTGTTAATGGCCGACACGGAAAGCAAAATTACAGGACTTACTAGAGAGAATGGTAAAAAAAAAGCGAAAAACAAAAGGACTAATCATCAACTGCAAGAAGACAGAAAATATGGTCACCAGCAAGAGTAAAAAAGCCTAAGATGTGAGTTATAGATTGGAGACATAAATATCAAGCCCCGTATAGAAGCTTAAATATCTGGGAAGCCTTTTAACAGAGAATGAAAAAACGCAACACCGAAATCCGAACACGGACTAGCGAAGGAACATTTCAAAAAGTGGCAAAAAAACGGAAAAATATCGTTAGAACCAAGAAAAAGAGTTCTGGATTGTAAAACTCTACACCTGTTCAAAAGACCAGAAAGGAGCATGAACTGTACGATAGGCGAATCTATCTATTATTGAGGGAGAAGGTAAATAAATAGTAAATAAAATTTCAGCGGAGACGTTAGAAGTACAGAATTAATGTAGAATTTAGAAGGAACCGGAAGCCCAGTCCTAAACAGGAAACAAGGGATAAACCTCTACTTCTGATCAAAAGGCGAAGGAGGCCCGTGAACCGGACGATATGCGAACCTATCTACTCCTACTGAGGAATAAATTAAAAATCAATCAATAGTAGAAAAAATTTCAGCACCCAGTAAACCAGAATATATGTCATTTTTGCCTTACCCGACCCAAGGTAGTCCTGAGTATGACGATTAACTACATCTGGCAGCAAGGCCGCTGATCAGGAGACTGGATGTTTTGAGGAATGTGAATCCACCTCTTAATTGCTGTGGTTCCCGGGTTTACCCTGACTCGAGGTGGCACCACCTGTTAGAACCCCAGCTATGGGCAGATAGTGAACTCCTAAGCACAAACAAAATTCCTAAACACATTTTTATAGTAAAAAAACACCAACAATACAATTTTAAAGCAGAATGACAATTTAATCTGTAGTTGAAAATGTATTTCAATTAAATTTCGGCATAAAATGACCCATAAACAAACAAATTTTTCAATCAATCAACCTAAATTGATTACACCTGATGTCGCTAATTTGGCTCTTAAACGAAACCATGATATATGATTTTGCCTTAGTTGTAATATCGTTCGGGGCTGGATTTTTTAGTCATAGGCTAATGATCATTCTTTATTAATTGCAAACTCCTATGTGGTGTTCATTCCTATGCCATTCCCACTGTTGATGTTATTAGAGTCGAGCATGTGCCCTGATTCTTTCAATCGCCTTATCTGACAGTGTTATTTTATATTATTGTGATTTAATTCCATTGCACTGTGACTATTCCTTCTCCACAAGACCAATCAGGTCTGATTTTATCGTCGCCTCGCTATTGCGACTTTCCGATGCTTCCCGACCCTTACTTTTAAAGGATAGTTGAACTAACCTTTTTATCACCAACTTCTTTGAATCAAAATCAAAATACTTCATAGAGAAGTTCTCTAGTACGAGAATTTCGCGCGCGCAGACAAAATAAGAACTGTCTAGCCCACCACGTAGATTGAATAAAGTGTTAAATTTCAAAACTCCCTAAAGTTTTACAGCTAAGATAGACGCCTTGAAGAAGGCTATAAGGTTCAACAGCCGAAATGTTATGACTATAACGAAATTAGTTCAAGCAAGTCAGCTTATACAAATGTTTTCTTTTTTTGTGCGTCTAAAACGAGGATATGACGGTAAAATGAAGCTTGGCGCTATAATGTCTTTCCTTTTTATGATATACAATTGACCCATGTTAAAGATGAATAAAAAGCCGAAATAATAAATTTGTAAATTCTTAAAATGTAAATTAAAATTTTGTTATATACCGTATCTATGAACACTAATGGGTATGTCTCAATCCTCATAAATACGTTGGATATTATTGTAAGTGAAGGTAATATGCTGTCTAAGTAGTCCACCACTAGCCACAGTGGTTTACCTACTTAACGCCGTTGTCGAGTATGGTATTTTGTTGATGTTATAAAGATTACCATTTCATTTCCAACCTCCGTTTTGGTTATTCCTCATTCAGTAACCCTTCCTAGGTTACAACAAATTTATTTTAATAAATATGTCTCTTCTTCCTTATTATAATGGAAAACTGCTTCGGCAATAATAAAATTTGATGAGGCCAAAGCATTTAATAAGTTTGCTTTCGCTATGCCTCTTTCTTTTGAGCAGCCATGTTTTTAACACTGGATATTCCTCTAAAATACAAAGAATTGATCGTCAAGTTTTTTTCTAGAAAATCTGAAGTTTCTCTCATTGTCATAGATACTTTCGTTGTAATCTTTTGTTTTATTTTAACTATAGGAACCAGAAATAAAAGCTGCGACTGTAATCACAAACATCTTCAAGACAGCAAATGGAACCCATTATAAAATCATTAAATAAATACATTTTTTATGAAATCTGTAAGATATATATATATATATATGTATATATATATATGTTACGAAAATCGTAAACTCTAAATGAAAAAGTACGAGTCAAAAATTTCGACGCCGGAATTTAATATGTTACCTAACTTGCTACTTACAAAATCGCATGAGCTGTCTCGTCTGCTACTGTAGGAAAAATAAAGCCAAGCAAATCGTTGAAACAAAGAACGCCCCGGAATTAGCAAATGCAGTTTCAGACGGACGAATGAAGTTAAGTGTTTCTACAAGATGTCACGTCGAAAAAGTAAAATAAAAGAAGCTACAAAATAAAAGAGTTCATGTTCCTCTTTATTCTTTTTTTAAAAAACAAAACAAAACAAAAAACAACAAAACTTATTTACTTTTTCCGAGTTTTGTAAGTACTATCTGATGGGTTAATCTATTGGAGTTTAGACGGTACTGAGAATATGCCTTTGTGAGAAAGGAATGGCGAAGCTGAAAGTGATGTAGAAATGTTTTACAGCGGAGAAAAGCGGAGACTCATTTTAGTTGATGTAATGTAGTAAAAGCAATCGGAGTGATCTGCTTGACAAATCGGATTACGCAGAGAAACGTGCGCGCAAACTCACAAAAATAAATACGCGAAGAATCATAAACATTTACATGATCTTAAGTCAGAATAAGTGCCGATATATATATATATATATATGTAATGTGTGTGCGACTTAGGAAATGTTATAGTAGACACTAACCCGTGTTGCGTCGATATTAGTCTACAAGTAAAAGTTTGTATGTGCATAAATACATGTTACGCACACGCATAGACACACACAAGAATATATGGACACACACAGATACTTACACACACACACAAAGAAATCAATTGCCAATTTGTAATGTTTATTCATTTAGTAAGATTTTGTGAAGCGGCTACTGTTAAAACATACAATGCTATGGCTAATGTGTGTGTGGTGTGCGTGTCTATAGATATATTTCTATATACATATATATCTTTATACATATATATGTCTATATACATATATATATATATATGTGTCTATATGCATATATATGTATATATATATATATATATACAAAAGTATATGTATACGTATATATATTTACATAAAAATATGTATACATATAAGTACATATACATATATATATGTACATATATATAGATAAATATATGTATACATATATATATATATAGATAAATACATACATATACATACATACTATATATACATACAGACATACTTGCGTATATATACAAACATGCACATTATATATATATATACACATATATAGTGATTTTTCAAGCGTAGCTTAGATGTGGCACAAGGCCAAAAGTAGGGGACACACAGTGAGGATTGAACTCACTACTCAGTAATAATTGTTCTAACGAGACAAGCTTGCTAACTATTACACCGTCTCATTACACACACTATATATACATAGACACACATTGCATATGTACATACATACATATATACATACATACATACATACATACATATATATACACACACAATACACACACACATATGTATATATACATACATACACACACAATATATATATATATATATATATATATATATATATATATATATATATATATATATATATATATGTATATATATATTCGAGGGCATCCGTCTACTAGTCACAGAGTTCAGTCCTTTTTGGACGACTCGGCTTGACGGTCGAACTCTCTGCCTCTGAGGCAGAGGGGAACTCTCTGGCTTTGGGCAGAGAGGAACTCGGACGAGGCTCCGCCGAAGGGCAGAGCCTCGTTCGAGGTGGTTGACCACCCCGATCCCGTTTATACGGGTTCTACGGGCAATTTCTGCCCGAGCCTACGGGCTCGGAAAGCCCACATTAAACCGGCCTTGTGCCACATTCGACACACGTCGGCGTGTTGTTAAACATCGTCTACTAGGGCGGCTAACTAATCCCTACTACACACGCCTGCTCAAGCACAATTGTATTCCTTCAACACCCACAGAGCCCACCTGTGGCTCATACTGCAACGATGGTGAGCAGACCGTTTCCAAGTGATATCGTGTTACCTAGCATGACCAACAATCTGAACAATTCCAGTAGGCTTAAACCCTTGGTCACGATGACTTATGACTTCGTGCTAGCACAGCTATCGACGGCCCCTAAGGGTTCCGTCTATACACATAAATATATGCATATATTTATCAAGGTTAAAGTACTGTTTTTAAACTACAATCTTCCCATGATTTCACTCGAACGCTCATATCTGCACGAAGCGTATCTTAACGTAAAGAAATGACATAATATATTATGAAATGGACTAAGTCCGACAATTATTTCATATTTTTTGTTTGTATGTTATTGTTATAGATACAAATATTTAAGTAAATGCTCTGTCTATAATAAACAGTATTAACAACATTTATCAACCTGAATGTACGAGAAATCTCAAAGAGAATGTGTCATCCTATTGCTTAAGTATTCAAATTTGTGAACATATATATATATATATATATATATATATATATATATATATATATATATATATGGAGTGTTCTATCTCGATTCATCAGGGTGTAACAGGACTTCTTGACCTACCTATCAGTTTATTTAGATATATCATCCATGCAACCAAATAATTCTATGCAGTTATCGGTGTCTGTCAGCGTTTGAACGAAGCACACTATAGCGACAAGCAACCCCCTAGTTCAGATCGAAATGTTTCTAATATACCGTGGCGCGCATGTCCCATCTAGAGTAAAGCTCAGTTTTGATGATCAACTTCCGGCTTGGTCTTCCTACTGTATCAGCATGCGCTTTTATCCAGTTTTGTTTGAACATCCACATGACGTAAAAAACACTCCTTTTCTTCACCTCAGTTAACATCTTCAGTCAAATGAAAGACGCGCCATAGTCGAAATGGTGATTTAGGCTATCTGAGAATGCTACACCTATTTTTCGAGTTTACAGACTTCGATTGTGAACAAATTGCTCGGGATGGCCGAGTAGAGGGCAGAAAGACTGGTTGTGTATGGATGATCTTCCACGATCTTTCGAGTGTAATTCTTATAAAAATTGGTTAAGAGCAATGGTTAACGAACGGTGGTTACTCTACTCTGAAGAGTAATATTTAATAGTTAAATATTACTCTTCAGAGTAGAGTAACCATCGTTCGTTAACCATTGCTCTTCAGAGTAGAGTAATGGTTAACGAGCTAGTCTGGTTGACCATTACTACTGAGCATCGAGTTAGAGCCTAACTGGGTGCCCTATAATAATTATGTTATTTCCTATTTGAAATTGCTTGAAGCTTAGTGGCAAGTCAAAATATCTAATGTAGCAGAGCGCAAGGAGAACTGGGTTCATGCCTTTCAATATTAGAAACTGCGCTTAAACATTTTTTTTTTACCAAAATTCAAACTCAGACCGCTGGATGCGTATTCATATATCTTTTTGTTTTCGAGTGAATATTACTACTATTTAACCCATAGTTGTGGAGGAGAGGAAACCATGCTGAAAGAAAATTTAATTTGTCCCTGTGATGTTTCTTGATTGGAAGCAAAGCGCCTCCACACGGATAAAAAATGAATTGACCCAGTCAGTTAGTTATGTGCCATGCGTGATACACGCTTAGGCGTCCATGTATCTTTCGATAGATGACTGACGAGGCGGATTTTTTCCACAGTAGGTTGCCATTTCTTTCTTCGGTAGACCAGTTGCCAACTAAGGCTATAGAACCCGGTCTGTCCTGCTATTTACCCATGGCTGGTGCGGGGGAGGGGAGAAAAGAGGATTTATGCCTTTCCCAAGGGTATCAGCATGTAAGTGAATGTAATGGATTCGACTGGAATTCGAACACGGCTCTCCGATTCCTCAATCCGAGCCGCTAACCATTACTCCTGTGTATTACAGGCCGATAACCTTTAAACCATAACCGCATCTACAGTTCATAGTCTTGTAAAATCTGCGATAATGAGGAAGTTCGAGTGGCTTTATCGGATTAGTCCAGTTATCTTCCCTGTGCAGTAAACCCTTCGATAAAGTATATGGTTAAGTCATGTTCGTGGCGATACGATCAATTTGTGAGTCAATTAACTGCGTCCCGTGTTATTTCATTAACGAAGATTTCGTACTTGGATTGGATTCCAATGGCGAAGTCCGGAATTGCCGGGAAAGATAACTACTGACGGTGAATCTTTCTAAAAATTTTACAGCTTTTGTGAGAAAAGACAAGAAGCCTACAGAAAACTATTTATTTTATTTTTATTTATTTAATTTCGATAATTTTTCTCTGCACTCACTAAGGAAGTCGATGGAGAGGCATTGTCCTGTGAATACAAATTTGATTAGAAAAAACTTTGTTAACATTTAGGAAATTTTTTTTTCTTGCGTAAGTGTTTAAGTTTGCTCATGTGTACGTGTGTACATATCTGTGCTTACATACGTTAATGTAAAGACGGATATGCAATGTGATCGGTCCTGACTTGGGGTCTCGACTCCAGTCACTTTCTCACCGACGTAATTCGCCTTCCCTCTGTCTTTTCAATAAATATTTTCATGGCATCTGTCCTGACGAGCTATTATCACTGGTGCCCATACTGCATGAATTTAAGCGTGCTACTAGGTTGGCATTTCGGTCCCACCCTTTTAATGTCGAAACAGTTTAATGTAACCGCCTCTTCTACTCCAACAGCTTCTTCTCTCGCAATTCCCGACAGTGGAACTCCCTTCCTCTTGCTTGCTTGCTTCCTTGATAACTATAATCTTCAAAATGTTAAATGTAACGACAATCGACATCTTCTGTTGCCTTGATCACCGTTCTTCTTTTTATCCTTTCCTCAACGCCTCCCCATAAGCAGTCTTTTCCCTCACGTACTGTTGTGACCGAAGTAAATGGTTAAAGAAATAACAAAACTAGTGTTGCAGATATAATATCATATATTAAACAGTAAGTACAACATAAGAGTATTACACAACTAGTGAGTGTGTGTCGGTTGACCAAGCGTTCAATCTATTCGATTTTAATATTTACCAGCCTCCCCACGAGGTAGGATGTGGCACAAGTCCGAGTTTAATGTGGGGCAATCCGAGCCCGTAGGCTCGGTCAAAAATTCCCCGTAGACCCCATATAAAACGGGGTCTGGTAGTTGTTTCTCGAGACGAGACTCTGCCCTTCGACATAGCCTCGTCCGGGGATCCTCTCTGCCCGGAGGCAGAGAGATTGACCATCACAGGTGGAACAGATCTGTTCGACTGTTAATATTTAACAGCTCCCCCGCAACACCGCGAGGAATGTATGTAGCACAAGGCCGAGTTTACTGTGTGTTCTCCAAACCCGTAGGCTCGGCCAAAAATATTCCCTTAGAACTCGCATAAACGGGTTCAGGGCCTGTCTACCTCCCCGGACAAAACTTTGCCCTTCGGCAAAGCCGCGTCCGGGTTCCTCTCTGCCCAAAGGCAGAAAGTTCGACAGCAGCTACGAACAGTCACAGCCCAGTAGAATAATCTATTCAACTGTTCCCGCAAATCCTTCTCACCTACTAATCTTACAGTAGGCGGGAGAGTCCAACATAGACTCTTTAGAGGGAGGACACTACAACACTTACACTATCTGTAGCCCCTTGCGTACTAGTGGCACTCCCGCTTTGTTTAGGGTGAAATGTTTTTAAAATAAAATTATAACATATTTTTAAAATTGTATTTTTTTTTTGAAAACTACGTTTAAAATATTTACTGCTTTTCTGTTTCATGATCTGTGAATTTTGGGAATTTCTTTTTGCTTTTGAACTTTCTACCAACATTAGGCTAACGGCCATTTCGCATTGAAACGTCGGTTTTTAGTACGATCACTGAAGTTAAGCAAAGTCGAGCTTGACCAGTACTTAGATGGGTGATAGCTTGGGAATACCAGGTGCTGTAAGTTTTTATGTGCTGCGGCTGGTGTAATGCATAACGGCTGAAAATTGGAAGACGGAGAGCCGAGTTTAATTCCAGTCGGGTTGAGTATATTCACTTGCGCGCAAATGCCCTTGGGAAAGGTATAAATCTACCCCTTCCCCCAGCTATGGGTTAAATAGTAGAACTTCTATCAGAAAATCATCATTATCTCCTAAAGATATCTTACAATCTAAAAAATATTTTCTGGCTTTAAAGTAACTGCAAAATGCTGATAAACCGTAAAAAAAAAAAAAAATCAGTCGATCTACCTACATTAACTTAAGCGAAGTGAGTTCGATACTCAATGGGTGCACCATAGTTTTGGCCTTCTACCAAAACTACAGTAAGCTTTGTAAATAAGAGCGTCAAAGCCAGTTGCTAATATTTAGTTCGGTGCGTAAATAACATATCCAAATATAGCAAGAGAAGAACGGACAGTTATTTGTCTATTTTATTTCGTATTCTAAAATTGGTTTTTACCGCCCTCCAAGTTATTTTGGATCATTCCTACGGCTGTAATCTTTATGTTAATAACTGTTACATTCCTATTTCGAAGTTTCCGAAGTTCCTTGAATCGGAATTCTTCTCTCAATCTATCTCGCTCTCTGTATCTCGGCCGGCCCCTCATTTTTTTTTTTTTTAGGTTCGAGCGCGCGGGAACATTTAAAGGGTCGACTAAACAAGACTCAACCAGTAATGCATTGACAGAAGGAAGTTCGGAGAGGCAGGCTGTAAGACAACTGCGTCATATGAAGCGAGAAAAAAGAAAAGAAAAGAAAAGAAAAGATGATTAAGACATACGAAAAGAAAAGGTCAGATGATGGGCGGATGTAGGCGTCGAAAAATGTAAGGAAACAATATCTTATGTTGCCGACAGCTGAAGACAGGTCGCGTAGAAGAATTTTTGTTTGAAAAGAAAAGAGATAAAAAAAAAAGAAGAAGAAAAGAAAAATAGACAAACGAGTAACAAAGAATTTTTGATGATGCAATAGAAAAAAAAATAACGAATCAAAAACCGTAGGGGAAAAAAAGCGACAAGAAAAAAAGGGTAGGCTTTAAAAAAAAATTAAAGAAATATAAACGGAAAAGGGATGGAAGAAAAAAAAAATTCAAGGAAGAAGAAAAATGAAAACAAAAAAATATATGAGTCGTAATAAGAAAAGTGAAGATGCAAAAATCTGGCGAGATATAATAAAGAGATTTAGGTGGGGGAGAAAAAAGTGAGAGAATAAGAAATGTTGAAAAAGTGGCAGAAAGGAGCAGTGAGAGTAGGAAAAAAGAGAAGAAAAAAAAGAAGAGTATGAGCGAGAACAATAAAAGCAACAACGCAAATTATCAAAGAAAAGCGAAAGGGCAAATGAAAATGGAGGAAAATTTTAAGACGATATAAGGGAGTGGTGAAAAGAGAATATGATTCGAAATGGGAGGAATAAGAAATACTGATCCAAAAAAAAGTTGTAGTAAATGCGAGAATCAGAGAAGAAAGAAGAAAAAACTCAAGAACACGTATACGAACAAAAAAACAAAAAACAAATAAAAGTAACAACAGAAATGTCAAAGAAAAGCGAAGACACAAATCACAATGGAGGAAAAAAAAATTAAGCAGATATAAGAAACGTTTGAAATCGGAAGGAGGAGTAATAAGAGTGGAAGAAAAAAGAAAAGGAAAAAGAAAAAAAAAACAAGAAAATTGATGACGTGAGCGGGAAAATACAAAAGAAAATTCAGTAAAAATTTCAAGGAAAGATTTAGAAGCAGGCAGAAGGAAGAGATGTGAAAGGCCCGGATGTAAATGAGTGACGTATGACAGTCTGATAGAATTGACATGTTTGGAGTTATATTTCGATCAGTTTTATTGACAAAAGATAAGCCTAGCCTTTCATGCTGTGAAAGCGAATACAAGTTCATTTTCACCATTGCATGAACATGCCTTCTCTTTTTCTTTTTTTTTTTTCACGAGTTTCAATAACATTTAGGATATTTTTTTCTTTCGTTAAGTCCACAAAGGAAATAACAAAATATATTAAGCAACTTGTAGCTACCATGGTCAGTGTTTCAATTCATTCTCCAGCGAAAGGATATCTTTTTAAGTATTGAAGATGTCGTTTGACGTGGGCACATGGCGTAAAACATCGGTTTGTTATACAAATAAGTACTGGCGAGTTCGAGTCACACCAGCTGCAGTCTAGGGTGGTTGACACTTATTACCGGGTACTGAGTTCGTTTCTTACTGGGCGCTTTAAACAAGATTTGATACTAAATAACCAAGCCAGGGGTTAACATATCATAAAATCTACCGAATTACTCATTACTACTGAATAGTGAGTTCGGTCCTCACTGGGTGCCCTAGACAAGATTTAATATCAAATAACCTAATAAGTATCCGATGTTCCTAAGCGATAACAGTAACCGGTGTTCCTAAGCGTTTCCCCCCACCTAACCGACCTCGACACTGCTTAACTTCGGTGATTGAACGAGAACTGGTGTTCGCAGTGCCATTTGACTATAAGCCCGCTTCCTTGGATCCTGTTCTCTGTAACCTTTTCACAGTTTCCTTCATTCTATTATCTTTCTTCCTCACTAACCTCTTGCGTCGTAGTGACTTTATAGCCTTGCTCGGGGTGGAACGATTAAAAAAAATCGTCTTTAGCAGCCAGGATCCAGTGCGATCAAGTTGAGGTGTTCGTTTCGCTAGCAAGAAACAGAAGATCAGTGTTGGAATGATAGTTCCAAGAATTTGGTTCTTCCACTACGTGATAGTTATGAAGAAATCGCAGTGCTGTGTATGACGAAAAACTGCATCCGTCGGCGGAAATTTGGAGGTTTTGAGGAGCGTGGAACCTCATCTGAGTTGCTTTTCTTCCCAGGTCCACCCTGACCCGGAGTAGTAGCACCTTGGGCAAATAGTCCTCAAACAGAAACATAACACAATGAAAGTACAAAAATACATATTTATAGTAAAGATATCAACAGTGCATTTTTATATAGAAAAATGGCCAACTATACAACTATTTTTATATAGTAAAATGGCCAACTATACATATTTATAGTAAAATGTCGAACTATACATTTTTAAAGCAAAATGGCCGACAATACATTTTATTCGTAGTTGAAGGCATACAACTGCGCTCAAAATATATTTATTTCAAGCCATAAAATTGCGTACAAAATGTTTTGTTTTCGTCATTAAATAAACCGTAGAGGTTGATATGCCGCTAATCAAAAGCAACCAATTAGCATAAAAAAATCGTTATCCGAGTGTAAAACCGTACTGATATTCGAAAGCTGAGTGTTGAGGAATATTGTAGGTATGTGCGTGTTCACATAGCTTAAAAGCCTCCTTATCGGGATGCATTTAAACTAGCTCCTGTGGAGGGCTCATGATTGGGCCTTCATCACAGTAGGTAGGGAGGAGTAGATGCGATAGGCAACAATAAACTACAAAACTCAAAAGTGATCGCTACATTTAAGTATTGCATTAATATTTAAGCTTACCTCTTAAAAGTTCAACGATAATTCTTCTGCCGCCATTTAATTTAAACACAATTAAGTTAGGTCCTCATTTTCCGTACAAACAATCATTTTTTTTATTTCATGGACGACTTTCGTTGGTTTTCGCAATTAATTTCGATTATTCCCAAATTTATTTCCAAGTTATAAAAATTGTTATCGTACAAAAAAATTCGTCGCAAAAAATCACGTAAAAAAATCACCGAAAACAATCTCAGTAATGAAAACTGGGGAATGCAAAATTTCCAGATTGCGGGTCAGGATCCGGCCCGGAATGTTTTTAATTTGCTCATGGACTCGGCTTGATTCCAAAATGGTACGATATGTTGAGCTACGGCCTCTTGGAGTAAAGTTGAAAATGTATGACACAGTGACACACCAACATTTGCATTTATTATATAGATTAATGTAGAAGCAACAAAATCTTGGGACCGTTTATTCATTTTATTATAGAAACTGTAAGGAAACAAAGTTCTCAATGACTCTAGTGTATGTCCATTTTCTTTTTCTGGTCCAGAAATAAGTTATGGTTAGGGATAAGAACGGTTAAAATGGTTGAGCACAAGTCAGCTTTGCGCTTAGTTGGAACGACCAAAGAAAAGTTGTACTTATTTCATGGGTGAAACTGAAAAACACTTCCGAATGCTACACGTTGGAAAGTGGGAAGAGAGCTTCTTTTTCTGGTCCAGGAGTAAGTTAGGATAAGAATGCTTATATTGGTCGCGCTCGTCAGCCTTGCGCTGCGTTGGAACGACCAAAGAACACGTTGTACTTACTTCATCCGTCAGTCGAGTGAGGAAAGGAGACGTTTTCCAGCGGGGATGTCACCAACTATGTTATGGAGTAAGAGGAAAAAAGAGAGTTCAGTGTTCAGTCGATCGGGGGAAACAGACATTCCCCTGTTGGGAAGATTCCATTCACGTACTGATATAACTTGGAGGAAGCAGCGGGGAGAGAAAGAGGAAGAAAATGTTTGTATTTTTATAGAACTTAAACAGCGCCACCTAACGTTCGTTTGCCGAAGGCAAGTGAGTAATTAAATTTCTGGTTCCTTTATTACTAGCATCATAAGTGTTGAAACTTGACTAATGCATGGAATAATAATGCAACACAAAATGTACTTAGAACAAAATGTATTGAAACAATAATGTGTACACAATATTTACATATAGTCCTTTGAATATTCCTGGCAAGACCGTTCCTGGAGAATGTGTTGACTAAGTCGCAGTCGGACAGAGTCTCTAGTTGAATCTCTTGATTCGCCTCCCATGTCTTCCCGGTACCAACCATATTTATATAGTCGGTACTCCACTATGCAAATTAGGTGGATCCTACCACAACAATAAGAAAATATATTTCTTATTCTTTTATTCATTATTATTATTTTATTTATTGATATTGTTGTGACCAAGTAAATGGTTAAAGAAATAACAAAACAAGTGTTACAGATATATCATATATTAAACATTAAGTACAACATAAGAGAATTACACGACTAGTGAGTGTGTGTCGGTTGATCCAGCGTTCAATCTATTCAACTGTTATATTTACAAGCCTCCCCACGATGTATGATGTGGCACAAGGCCGAGTTTAATGTGGGGCAATCCGATCCCGTAGGCTCGACCAAAATTTCCCCATAGACCCCGTATAAATCGGGGTCGGGTAGCTGTTTACCGACACGAGATTCTGCCCTTCGACATAGCCTCGTCTGGGGATCCTCTCTGCCCGAAGGCAGAGAGTTTGACCAACACAGCTGGAACAGATCTGTTCGACTGTTAATATTTAATAGCCCCCCCCCCACACACAAGGGATGTATGTGGCACAAGGCCGAGTTTACCGTGGGTAATCCGAGCCCGTAGGCTCAGCCAAAAATATTCCCTTAGAATCTGCATATGCGGGTTCAGGGTTTGTCTACCACCCCGGACGAAACTTTGCCCTTCGGCAAAGCCTCGTCTGGGTTCCTCTCTGTCGAGGCAGAGAGTTTGACAGTTGAACAGTTTGGTGCTCTGTACTCACAAGGCCTCCTCTCCTACTAATCTTATAGTAGGCGGAAGAGTTCAACATAAACTCTTTAGAGGGAGGACATCACAACAGATACACCCCCAATTTGTGGTTGTTATAAAAAAATGAGCTAAACCTGAGTTACCTTTATCCACACCCAAGTGAGTCAAATCGAAGGAATAGTGGTCAAATCTTTTTTGCATATTGTTTAAAAGTCTCTCTTAATAGACACATTTGTTGCTTTCGCCTGAACAATTATTTATATATATTATTATTATATTAATATATATTATATTATATTATCATATATTTTCTCTTTGTGTTTATATCCATATCACAACAGCCATATTCCTCATGTGTCCGTTGAAATGAACGGCTGGTTGTCTTTTCATTTTTGGCCTAGCACGCTAACGCAAAATGAACCATTTTGCCGGTAGAGTCTTCTTTCACTTGTTTTTATGCTTTACTCATATCGATTTCCGCCCGCCCAACATGTCTGAGGCGCTCACAGCGTGACAAAATCGCTTTTATATGCGCCGTCTCTGGACGTTAATAATTCCGATCCCCATTGACCTTGCGCTATCACCTGTTAATGACATTAACAAGGCCCGACTCCTATACCCGTGCCCACAGTGCTTCTGGGTATTATCTCCTTCTTGCCAGTTACGAGTGCAGTTGGACAGGCATATGATGAAGCATTTTGGGATAACCAAAGATGTATTCCAAAAGCTAAGCAAAGTATTAAGAAACAGCAAAATTTTGATAGAAACAAAGAAAAAGATAGTGAACTAATACGTGATCTCAGTTCTCCTATATGGCAGTGAATACTCGACAATCTCCTTAAAAATGAAGAACAGGACAAATGTGGTTCTACAGAAGGATACTGAGGATACCATGGACCGAACATGTGAGCAACGACGAAGTTTTAGAGAAGATGGAAAGAAAAAGGAAACTTATAATTCACACCGGGAAGAAACAATTGAAATTCCTAGGGCACATAATGAGGAAAGAGGGCTTGGAAAATCTGATTCTCCCAGGACAGATTGAAGGCGATGGACAGAGGAAAACGACAGATAACTTACTTAGTGATCTTGAAGAAATGGACGGCGGAACAAGATTTAGGAGAAATAACAGAAAGATAAAATTTATTAAGAGCTACGAAAGATAGAAAAATTGTGGAGAGTCATGATCGCCTACGCCCTGAAGGGACACGGCAGATAGAGAGAGAATGTTAATGTCAAGTAGTAGAAATTGTTCATTTTAGCGGTTCTTGCTTAATAAAAACAACTAATTTGATTCGTCAGCTTTTAAAAATCAATTTTAAAAATAAATTCGTTATTTATTTTCAGTCTGGTGTTTTGTCATTATTATAAATTTTAAATTCAACCGCATGGTTATTCAAATGTAAATGTGCGTGTAGTGTAACGGATAATCGGTGGTGAACGCGGAAAGCGGAACTTTGTTCAAATTCAGGCCTCACTTGTTTCGTTCAATTTCATACTAATCCCCTAGGGAATGGGATGAACGCACTTCTTTTCCCCACTCCACTGGTTAACTACCGAAAGGATATTGAGCAAAAAAGCAATTTACATAATACCAGGAGTAATCAATAAATCATATAAAGGGTACGAAGTAATGAAACAGTTCTCTATTTCATTGTCCTCCGTTTTAGTTGTGAATTCTTTATCTCTGTTTTAGTTAATCTCAGTACATTGTTTCAAGACTTTCGTTACAGTGCATCTTACCAGAGTCAATGCGTCTTTTCTTTCTATGTCCCGTGTCCTTTCAGGGCGTAGGCGATCATGGCTCTCCACCTCCCTCTATTCCTTGCAGCTCTCAACAAGTTCCTTTCCTAATCTACCTCTCCCAGACTACGTTCTGTCATCCACTTGCTTAAGGCCGCTAGGTATGTCATGCGTTGCTTTCCCTTGTCTCTCTTTCCATCTATTCGACCTGTGAGTATCAGATTCTCCAGGCCCTCCTTCTTCATTATGTGTCCCAGAAACTTCAGCTACCTCTTCCTGATGTTAAGTATAAACCTTCTCCTTGTTTGCATCCTCTCTAAGAACTCATCATTGCTCACACGCTTGAGTTGTGATATTCTTAGTATCCTCCTGTAGAACCACATCTTCGTCGACTCGAGTCCCTTATTAATCTTTGAGGAAATCGTCCAACATTCGCTGCCGTAAAGAAGGACAGTTTTTACTATTCCTATTTGTTTTAGTTTTTATAAATGTTTTTTCTTTCTAATGATAATGAATTTAATCCAGCCCATCTCACTATTTTCAGTTTTCTATTGTGAAGTTTGTTGAATATAAGGTGGCCAGTGAACGAATGTCAGGACACAGTCGTGGTATGATTCCTTTCGATGAAAAAAGGTCAGACTAGCACCTCTCCTCCCTCGGTCTTGGGTTTAAACGTAGGGGAATTGTCGTAGAATTCACTCTTTGCTAAGCTTTTTTACAAATACTTTCACGGTAATTGCTCCGATGACCTCCTTCCGCTGGTTCCTAGGCCTCATGAATTTAAACGTCCTACGAGGCTGGCATCCCGTTCTCACCCCATCACCGCTGAAACTGTTAGATGTAGACGTCTCTTCTAGTCCAATAGCTTCATGTCTCGCACATCTCGCCTGTGGAACCCCCATTCCTTATTCCTGTTTCCCTGACAAATACAATCTCCAACTATTTAAGTGTAACGTCAATCGACATCTCCAGCTGCCTTGATCTATCCACTTCCCTTCTCCACATCCTTTCACCTTTCATTCCTATCTGCTCTCGCTCCAAATCTTCTGTAACCCCCTTGCCTTGATCGATCCACTATCTTTCTCCACATCCTCTCCTTTACCACTCCTATCTGCTCTTCCTCCAAACCTTCTGTAACCCCTTACGTGCTAGTGGCTTCCAGCCTTGCTTGGGGTGATATGCTTTAAAAAAAAAATAACTACGTGCTTTTTCAGTTCTTGGCCTTTTTCTAAATAGCATGTACGTTTCTAAATTTCCTTCTTGTGTACCTTTTTGGTTTTCCTACATCTTTTGTCAGTTTTTTAAATTGAAGTGAAGCGAATTTAAGGTTCTTCTCTTTGTTAGTATTTTAGTAAGGGGCAACGGGACTTATACTAAGTTAAAACCTAAAACCTGATTACAAAAAAAAACAAACATTTTTTCTCACCTTTTCGTTAAGTATTCCAGTTGAAATGTCGGTGACGAAGCCGACTACCCCACTCCGAGTTTCGAGTTAGGCGGCTCGTTAGCAAGCCAGTAGGACGAAAAACAACACCTAATAAAGTTGCGAAAGAATTCTCTGAGTCAACGGCCAGCTATCTAGAGGTGGTGTCTCCATAAACCACCGTGGAGAAGGCAACGGGAAACCACCTTCACAATCAATCCCAAGACAAATCATGGTTAACAACTCAGAGCCACTGCATACTAACCCCGAACCTCTGATCAGGGTGGGGATCTGATTAGGATCCCCGGGTAGTACTTCGCTATCTTATGAACATTTGATTTTTTTCCTTCCTACATTTATATACGTTATAAATTAAACTAAGCCCAACTCGCTATTAAAGGATGAACAATTTTTCGCGGATATTGACGTCATTCTGGGATCTTTTGTTTCCGTGAATTTATTTTGCTCATGTTAAGTCTGGAAAAGATTATCCATAATGTTGAATGCGTTAAAATTATTCAAATCTTTCCAAGTTGATGTTAAAAATGGCTGCAAAAAATTGTTGATTTATTTAAGACTGAATATCATGTCTCTAATATGTATTAAATATATTGTATTTATTTTCAGTTTTTCTAGTTTAATTGTTCATCTATATTGCATGTTGACCATAATTATATACCGTACCTATGAACACTAATGGGTATGTCCCAATCCTCATAAATACATTGGGCACTATTGTAAGTAGAGGTAATATGCTGTCTAAGTAGTCCACCACTAGCAGTGGTTTACCTACTTCACGCCGCTGGCGAGTATTGTATTTTGTTGATGTTATAAAGATTACCATTTCATTTCTAACCTCTGTTTTGGTTATTCCTCATTCAGTAACCTTTTCTAGATTACAACAAAGAGTAAGGGGGGAAAGGAAAAGGGAGAGGAGGAGCATAAGAAGGAGGAGGAGAAGTATGACAAGAAGAAAAATAAGGAAGAGGAGGAATAAGGGGAGAAGGGAGACAGGGAAGAAGGGGGAGGAGGATAAGTGTTATATGCCGTACCTATGAACGCTAATGGGTATGTCCCGATCCCCATAAATACCTTGGACACTATTGTAAGTGAGGGTAATATGCTAAATAGTCCACCACTAGCAGTGGTTTACCTACTTCACGCCGCTGGCGAGTATTGTATTTTGTTGATGTTATAAAGATTACCATTGCATTTTCAACCTCCGTTTTGGTTATTCTTCATTCAGTAACCTTTTCTAGGTTACAGCAATTATACATAATTAGGTTACAATAAAATTTGTATTTTTATATGAATTGAATACTACCTTATGAAAATTGAGATGTAGTAGAGTGGGGGCCCCGTATCATAGATTTTGGGAGGGAGGCTGTATCATAGATTGGTGTTGGGTACGCGACCTTTGAACCGGTCCTGCATCTTACTATTAAAACTTTCTAACAATTGTCTTCATTTTTTATGTCATAGGTTCACGAGTTATTAAATAAATATTAAATTAAATTAAATAAATAATTAATCCTAATTTGTCAGTGAGTTAGTAAATGTATATGCTACAGATTATATAGATTGGTGTTGGATCCAAATTAAATGCAAGGTACTTAAAGGTAGGGAAGCAACTTCGGGGTATTAACGTAATATGATCTTCCTTCTTTCAGATTTGGCTTGCGCCAGCCTAAGCCAAAATTAGCAAGTACCAATGACAGTTAATCGACCACCGTCGATGTTAATGACATTTTGATACCAGCGTCTCGGAGCGAGCGAACTCGATCTCCCTATATATATATTTTTAATACGCAGGCATTGGAATTAAATGTCTGCAATTAATTACCCATCCTCGCAAGAAGATCGAACGTTGAAATAAAGGTTCGAAACCAAATACCATCAATTCGAAGGACATTAATTTGAATGCGCCCAGAAGTGAATAAACAGTTATTTTACGTATGAACAATTTAGTCTTGTATTCTCATATCAGACGTTACTGAAATAACATTATGCATATTTTGAGAAATAAATCGGTTAATGCTCTGGTCGATAACCTTCGTCCAAGCCTCGTTTTCAAACTCGATCAACAGATTATTCCGCCACCACTGCCAAATTTGCTGTTCCAATAAAGTAGTAAACGGATGCTTGTATCATCACTGCAACCTTGAATGCCCCCAAAAGTAGTTAAGCATCTCATCTCCCACGATCTACTCTATGACAAGCAATATGGTTTCCGCTTTGCCCGGTCTACC
Organism: Acanthosepion esculentum; assembly: GCA_964036315.1. NCBI lineage: Eukaryota > Metazoa > Mollusca > Cephalopoda > Sepiida > Sepiidae > Acanthosepion > Acanthosepion esculentum. The sequence goes on from OZ038485.1 coordinate 54,814,851, forward strand.
GCTGATGTGCTTACGGCCATACCTGAATATGTGTACCAAGCTCTTGATAATAACGGCGAAGCTAGAGCCGTTGCTCTAGATATATCGAAGGCGTTTGACAGGGTTTGGAATGCCGGCCTTCTACGTAAGCTCCAGGGATACGGTATTACGGGACAATTATTTGATTTAATCTAATCATTCCTGTTTAACCGCGAAATGAAGGTTGTCCTGAACCGGTTCTCTTCCAGTTCCTTCCATACGAATGTTGGCCGACTTGAGAACTGATGACGTCATTGATTAGAAACAGTATAGGACCAAGGATAGAGCCTACTTTTATATCCGTGTCCCTTCAGGACATAGGTGATCATGGCCCGCCACACCTTCCTGTCACTTGTAGTTCTTATATTTTCTCCCAAACCTTGTTCTACTACCCATTTAATCAAGCTCATCAAGTATGTAACACGTTACTTTCTTCTGTCCCTCATTCCCTCAATGTGTCCTGTGAGTATCAAGTTTTCCAAGCCCCCCTTTCCTCATTACATGCCCCAGAAATTTCAACTGCCTCATCCTGATGTTAAGCATAAGTTTCCATTTTTTGTTTTTTTTTGTTTCCATTTTCTCCAAAACCTTGTTGTTGCTCACATGTTCGGCCGATGGTATCCTCAGCATCTTTCTGTAGAACCACATTTCTGTTGCTTCAAGTCTCTTCTTCATCTTTGAGGAGATTGTCCAACATTCGCTGCCATACAGGTGGACGGATATCAAGTAACAGTTCAGTACTCTTTTCTTTGTTTCGAACGAAATTTTTCTGTCTATTAATGTTCTGCTTAGCTTTTGGAATAGATTTTTGGCCATCCCAATACGTCTTCAGATGTCAGTGTCGCACTTTCCGTCCTCTGTTAGAACACTTCCCAGATATTTAAATATCTGTACTTGTTTGATTTTAGTATCTCCGAATTGTCATTTGCATTTTGGGCCCATTCTCTGCTGATAACCATTCATTCTGCCATCTTGTAGTTTATACTTATTCCTTCCGCCTCGCTTTCATTCGCTACCTTCTGTAGGAGGTAAATTTCATTAATAAGTAACTAAACCTACTTCGTCAATGAGCTAGTCGCGTATATACCACTGTTGACGCAGATTGGTGCATGCTGGAGCACGGATAAAAAAAAAATTCTGTTTAAAATAAACGTGTCATCTATTCAAATACGGGTATCCACGGAAAATAACGTTTGGAGTAGAGAGAAAAAAAAGAAGGAAAAGGAATAGTGAGAGAGTATAAGGAGATAAGAAAATGGGGAGATGGAAAATAACCACGACATTCTAAACATACACACGCGTATACGCGTACACACACATGTACACGCGTATCACAAACATACACATACATAAGAAAAAAAATTCAACTTAAGACAAATAAAAAGCGCAGAAATTATTTTTAAAACAATATATAAAAAAAGAAAATGGGAAAATCCGCAGTCAATTGCTGAAATTAATTGACGAGTGAACCGAGCGATTGCAAAAAAGATTCGTCTACGAACTATATATATATATATATATATATATATATATATATATATATATATATATGCGTGTGTGTGTGTGTTAAAGAGAAGAGGGAAGCCGTAAAAGTTTTTGGTTATAATGTGGAATTTAAAAAAAAATATACAGTGTAACCCGGATATAAGAGAGTTGTCGGTACCGGAGAATAAGTCTCTTATATCTGGGTTTCTCTTATATCCGGGTTTGGTCTATTATATATACATTAAAACAGGCTCTAATTTGGGACCATAGACAATCTCTCTTATATCCGGGGTTCTCTTATATCCGGGTCTCATATCTGGGTTACACTGTATATATAGTTTGCTACACACGAAAGACAATGCTTAAACATCGGAATAGCATAAGGGAAAATTAATTCCTTTAAAGAATTTGTGGAAATAACCACTCTTCGCCTGACGAATGTTGAAAAACCCGAAACCTGTGTAGCAGAAATATGGAAAATGAAGTATATTATATATTTTTTAAAAATTCACATTATAATCGTTTCGGCTACTCTCTTAAAAATTTCTTCTTTAAAATATACACTTTTCTCTCGTTGGAATAACGATAATCTCTCCCAAGATATTCCAGACAGGCAGATATACAAAGAGAAAAAATATATATAAAAAAAAAAAATTGAAAATACAAAATAAAAATAGCTTGGCCTAGAAAAGTTTTCTTTTGGGGGTGGGGGTTACATTATGAATAGAGAACAACAAAAAAAAGAGTTAATATAACCGGCAAGGGAAGGTAAAGAGACAGCAAGGTTAATTTTAAAACAGAGTCACAACAATGTGTCAAATAAAGTTCACAGAGGAAGGGTTTAAAATTGTGTCTATTTAAACAGCATCTTCATCATATACGTAAACAACGACTTCATAATACTAATGCTAAAATAATAATGATAATAATAATAATAATAATAATAATAATAATAATAATAATAATAATAATAATAATAAGAAGAAGAAGAAGAAGAAGAAGAAGAAGAAGAACATTAATAAATATCAATAATAATAAATAATGATAAATAATAACAATAAACACACACACATACTCATATATATATATATATATATATATATATATATATATATACTAAATTGAAATGGCAAGCCGTATGCAATTTTCAAGAGGATAAAGATCCAAGGAGAGTTCTATGTCCGAGAGGAAACAAAATTATTAATTAATTGAAGGCTATTTTTATAGCTTTTATGAAATAAAGATTATTACCTATGGTATTTTAAGTATTTGATATTCATTAATTGATATATATATATATATATATATATATATATATATATATATATATATATATATATATATATGTTTGCGTGGGGGGTGGTAAGGAGGAATATAAACGAAATCGTCGATCATAATTATATACCTCCTTATAAGCTTACAAGCCCTCGTATGCATAATTATAATTATAATTATATCATCTTATCATTATAATTATATATACAGTGTAACCCGGATATAAAAGAGTTGTCGGGACCGGAGAAGAAGTCTCTTATATCCGGGTTTCTCTTATATCCGGGTTTGGTCTGTTTTGTTTAGGTAAGTATGGCTCTAATTTGGGACCAGAGAAAATCTCTCTTATATTCGTGTTTCTCTTATATCCGGGTTACACTGTAGTTATTATTATATTACCGCCATCTTCAGCTTCTTCCACGTGCTGCGTCCCTCCTGGTCATAGGTGATCATACTTCTCCACAACTTCCTATCACTTGTGACCCTTAGCATTTTTTCTCCCTATGCTAAGGCACTCCCATGTTCCTCAATCCATTCACACAAGATCGCCAGGTAAGTGACTCGCTGCCTTCCCCTATACCTACTGCGTTCAATATTCCTTGTGAGGGTTAAGTTTAGGAAGTCCCCATTTATTATTGTGTGTCCAAGGAATTTCAGCTGTCTTTTCCTGATTCCGAGTATAAGTGTTCTTTCCGGTGCCATTTTCTTTAAGATTTCCTTGTTACTTCCTCGTTCTGTCTATGGAATTTTCAGTATCCTTCTGTAGAACCACACTTCTGCTGCTTTCTCCTCATCCCTGGGGAGATTGTCCAGCATTCACTGCCATATAAGAGAATGGATATAACGTAGCAATCCAGCACACTTTTCTCTTGTTTCTAACGACATTTTTTTCCCCCGTTTCTCAGCACTTTCCTTAGTTTTTGAAATATTCTTTGCGCAATGAGTGTTCGGCTTTCGGCGACGCGTTTTCCATTCTCTGTTAAAACACTTCCCAGATATTTAAATTTCTGCACCGGCTTGATTTTGACATCTCCAATTTTAACCCGCATCTTGGGCTCCACCAACATATATAAAATGCCGTCAATAAGAACATTGTTTAACTCTGGTGAAATCCTTTTAAAAAAACGAATCATGTTACAATTTTTCCCAGTTTTCCCAGAGTCCAAAAGCATCTCTGCATCCTTGTGGGTGACAAATTATCCCCCCCCCCAATTCTTTCCTCACAGACCAAACATCACAAGCCTCTATTGATATTTTCATTGAATTGTGCTCAGACGAACTACATTATAACCTCCACGGCTAAGATCCGCCATGCCACGCCCATTGTAGCAAACCACCCTCATTCCCTTCGTATTCCATTGGTGAGATGTAAATTCTACTCGAGTAGCTTCTCTCTACGAACAGCTTTTATGTGGAACAGACTCCCAAGAGGGTGTTTTCCCGATTGCTAAAGTGTTAATCGGTTCAATTCTATGGTTAACCGTTATCTTCCCGACATATCTGACTCTTACTCTGTAAAGCTCCACTTCGAGTGGCTTTTGGGCCTTGTACAGGGTGAACATCACTGTAAAAAAAAAACACATACCCAACATTGTTCTGATATACAGAATTATTTATATCATATTATCCCATCCTTACCTGTGGCAATTAATCGATAACTGTTGATATTAATAAACCCTTCGATGCAACCCATGAAGACCGAGAGAATTCTATCTCCCTCTTTGACATATTTGGGAAGGGTGATAGAATAATCCGGAAACTATACTGACAGAAAACTGCCTGTATACGAATAGAGAATAAATTCAGTAAATATATAAACATAGAAAGGGGCATATGACAAGGATGTGTCTTCTCACCGGAGTTATTCAACATTTACGGGTTTAACAGCAAAAATGTTAAAATCGTGTAACAGCCTAATTATCCATCCCACAAAATGGTTAATATCTAAAAAAAAAACCACTAAAGTGAGTTTCTTTTTTTTTCTCCAGTTTTTCAGATAAGACGTTTAGCCATTTGTCGTTAGAATCACTGAAAAGTCTTTGAGTTATTCAGCTAGAAAGAGAACACGTTCAAATAGTTTTATGTCAGCCCACTGTTTTCCCAATGGTGAGAGGAAAAAGATCATTCAGACCTTCAGTAATGGTGCCAGCGTTCATATTCTGGCTTCCATATTCAAATTCCATTCAAGAAACATCCAGAGAACGGTGAATAATTTTTAAAAAAAAGAGGGAACAGTAGAAAGGAAAACTGGATCAAGAGGTCACAAAAGGAAGAGGGATTATCATTTCAACTTAGAGCTAAAGCGATCAATTAGAAAAAGTCCAACTCAATCCGTACGACGTTTGGCATGTGAGAGAGAAGTTTCAGCTATGACAGTCCAAAGAGCAGTGAAAAAAAAACTTGAACATGAAATCATACATGAAACCTGAGAAGCTCCTTGTTACTCCAGGCCAGAAAGTTAGAAGATTAAAGAGAACGAAGATTATTTTGAATAAGTTGAAAAATGATCCTGGAATAATATATATATATATATATATATATATATATATATATATATATATATATATATATATATATATATATATATATATGAAATTAATATAAATCCTTTATGAGCTTCTGATCCTTAGCTATGATTAATTAATGATGAACATGTCATTTTCGTTTATGATCGATTTCATCACGATTCTAACTGGTAAGCTTGAAGAGTAATTATACATTCTTATTGCTCAAAGTAGAGTCCAGTAGTGTTATAAAAACCTCGGAGAATTCCAGTAAGATATATTTAATCATTTCTAAAATACAGCAGTTCAAAGCTTGATCTAACAATTGCACAATTTTGCTGTTACACTCGGTACAGTGAGGCGATCCTTAGAAAATTAGAAGTTCTACCAGGATTTATTACTGGCGACCACAATCTTAACAGCATAAGATATGTTGATGACATAGTGATGATAGCAGACACAGAAAGGAAACTATAAGAACTCCTACAGTAGGCAGTGAAAGAAAGCGAGAAAAAGGATTAAACGTCGATTTCAAGAAGACAGAATACATGGTTGTTAGCATAAGGGACAGCCCAACATACAGATTATAAATTGGGGATACAAAAACCAAACCAGTACAACAATTTCAATATATGGAAAGATTATGAACAGAGGATGGAAAGTGCGACGCTGAAATCCGAAGACGCATTGGGATAGCGAAAGATGTCTTCCTAAACCTAAACAACGTATTAAGAAACAGAAAAGATTTGTTAGAAAAAAAGATAAGAAGAGTGAACTATATAGAAGTGAATGCGGAACAATCTACTCACTGATGAAGAAGAGACTTGAAGCAACAGAAATGTGGTTCCAGAGAAGGATGTTCACAGTACCATATGCTGATCATATGAGCAACAAAGTTTTAAGTACAATTCTATCTAACATCAGGAAGAAATAGTTGAAATTACTAAGGAACATAACGAGGAAAGGGCTTGGAAAATTTGATACCCACAGCGTATATTAAAGGCAAGAGTGACAGAGAAAAATAACGCACATGGGTGAGCTTGAGTAAATGGATGGCCGAACAAGGTTTAGCAGACATAACAAAAAGACAAAATTTATTAAGAGCAACAAACAAATGGCACTTGTGGAGAACCATGATCGCCAATGTCTATAATTAAATACACCTCCTCGAAAAGGGGATCAAACTCTGTTCTTCCGCGTGACAATCCACCATTTTTAAGCGTGATTCTATTGAGAACTTGGCTATATTATTATATTTATTTATTAAAGAGTTTTGCATTTGGTGTCTGTTATGTTGCGATCTCGTCAAGATTCTAGCCATTTCTGCCTTCGATGGCATCAAAATTCTCCGAGGTAAAAAAAAAAAGATTATCAGAAACAAATACAAGAAGTCTTATCGCAATATATTATCAGCAATAAAATGTCTTGAAGCCATTTTCTCCGCCCTTTTCTGAAAGGAAGACTTTCTGAGAATCTGCAGGTGTTTACAAAATATCGATTCAGCAGAGAATCCAGTCAACATGTTTTTTTACAATGATGTGTCACTCTGTACAAGACCCAAGAGCCACACAAGGTAGACGGTTAGAGAGTAAGAGGCACGGTTTATGGGGATATGTGGGGAAAATGACAGTTAAACCTAGACTTGAACAGGTTAAGAGGGTAGTGATCGGAAAGCATCCTCTTGGGAGTCGGTTTCAAAAAGCAGCGGTTCGTGGAAAGAATCTGCTCGTGTGGAACTTACATCTCACCAATGGAATACGAAGGGAATGAGGGCGGTTCGCTACAATATGTGTGGCATGGCGGGTCTTAGCCGCGAAGGCTAGAACTGGTGGAACTAAGGGATGCAATTCGTTTGAATTAGAGCTTGCGACATTTGATCTGTGGGGAAAGGGGTTGTAGGGTGGAAAATAATTCAACACCCACAAGGACGCAGCTACACTTTTCTGGTAAAATAGAGATTTTTTTTCTTTTCTTTTTCTTTTAATATTGTCATGGGGTTTGAATCATGTGATTGTTTAACTGGTTGGTACAACAGGGATTAGGCGAAATAATAAAAAAAAGGGATTACCAAAAGACAAACGTTACTAAGAGCCATACAGGACAGGAAGTTATGGAGAGACATGTTCGCCCACGTCCTGAAGGGACATGGCACATAGAATAAGATTGTTTAAAGCATAAAAACAGAATAATTTTATCGCTAATTCGCGAATGTTATACACACTATTAGTACATATAGCCGTTTCCATACAGAAAATATTCGACATTCACAGGCCAAACATTTAGCGTTACTTTCGGTTGACATTTATTTATGAAATCTTCTTAAAACAGTGTTTCAAGTAATTAGATTTTACAAGTACACTGTTACAATTCGTTCTAGTAATGATTAGAGTTTCCTTCCAAATCTTTTGTTTAAGGTAGTGTGGAACGTCATAAATATCGTTGTTTTCGCTTCTAGTTACAATGTGCTAGCCGTTTTTCTCGTTGCTACTGTTGGAAGTCTTCAAGTGATGTAGTATTGTTGAAACTTGACTAATGCATGGAATAATAATGCAAGCAAAAATGTACTTAGAATAAAATGTATTGAAACAAGAATGTGTACACAATATTTACATATAGTCTTTTGTATATTCCTGGGAAGACCGTTCCTGGAGAATGTGTTGACTGAGTCGCAGTCGGGCAGAGTCTCTAGTGAATCTCTTGATTCCCCTCCCTGTCTTCCCGGTACCAACCATATTTATATCGTCGGTACTCCACTATGCAAATTAGGTGGATCCTACCACAACAAGTATTTATCATTTGGTACAGATTTTGCAATTTTGTAGCCAGTCTTTAGGGCTTCTTATGGTTTATCTTCTTTAAAGCGTAACGGATTCATTTAGCTTGAAGCCATTTTTAAAAAGAACAAAAACGCCACCAAGGCGCAAGGGTTTACTGAGTGTGAAAAAATAAGAAAAATAAAAACATTATCAAGGAGAGAAACAAGAATAAATAAAATAAAAGAAGAGGAATAAAAAAAAAGACAGAAGATAACGATTGACATTACATTTAGGTTTTTGAAGATGGATGGAAAGCAAGAAGGCAGGAGAGAGTTCCACAAGCGAGAAGCGCGAAAAAAGAAACACCTACATGAAGCCAATTCAACTGTAAACCGACGAAACCTTGCCGCCAATCTAGTACTATGCTTAAATTCATGAACTCTAGATACGAAAGAGGAAAGTTCACCAGAACAATTGAAAGTATTTATAGAAAAGCACAGGGAAGCTACATTATAATGGTGGGTAAGTGGCTGAAGCAGAAATGCCAAGTGACGACCAATAACATTGCAGATTCTTCTTTGAATGTTATCAAGTATCTCTGAATATGTAGCAAAACCATCAGACCAGATGTGGCAGCAGAAATAATTTATGTATTTTAGTGAACTATTATGTAATATTAATACTCCTATAAGGCAGTGAATGCTGGAAAATCTCATCACAGATGAAGAAAAGACTTGAAGCAACAGAAATATGGTTCTATAGAAAAATGCTTAGAATACCATGGACTGAACATGTGAGCAACGAGAATTTTTTTTAGAGAAAATGGAAAAAAAAGACACTTATATTAATATCAGAAAGAGACAGTTGAAATTTCTAGGACACATAACGAGAAAAAGGGGTATGGCAAATTTGATACTCACAGGACATATTGAAGGCAAGAGGGACAGCGGGAAACAACGCATAAACGACCCAACGAGCGTGTGTAAATGGATGACAACAGGATTTAGGAGAAATATTATAAAGACAAAATTTACAAAGAGTTACAAAGGACAGGAAATTGTAGAGAGCCATGAACGCCAACGTCCTGAAAGGACAGGGCATAGAGAAGAAGAAAATTATATTGTATTGTAGATTTTCTTTGAAACATTAGTGTAGTATTTACTAATATAAAATTTACTTTAAACATAAAAAAAAATGTCATACGCCTCTCTCGAAAACGCGTCAGCCCAATTCTAGATACAGATGGCGAAACTTTCTATTTCATCTCGAACAGGAGAATTTGTCTGGGTCGCAGACAAAAAAAAATCCTTTCTTTTTTTTTTCTTTTAGCGATTGTTATCTGCCTGCAACGAATTAGAACCATTTTCTTTTTATACATTTTATTTTCTATCCATTATATTATACATAAATGTACTACATTATATGTTATTTTATGGTATATTTTATATTATATACAGGGTGGGTGGAAAGGAAGTCCTTATAGAAAATTACATATAACTTTTGTTAATATCACTACATTTGCATCAAATGAAATATATTGTGATACTTGGCGTGGTAGAATTTAATTGCTAATTTCTGATTATATTTCAGAGTGACAAGTGTAGCTTAGAATGACTGACACTACAGGAGATTTACTTGACCCACCTCCCCGCCCACTGAATCAGGTTGTGACACAAGGTCATATTTTAACGTGAGGACCCGAGCGTTTTCACTAGGGTCGCTGGTCCAAGTTGGTCTTAGCTGGTCATATCTTGTCTAAGCTGGTCTAAGCCAGTCATAGCTGGTCTTGGCTTGTCATAGCTGGTCCAAGCTGGTTAGAGCCGGTCCAAGCTAGTCAGAACTGTGATACCACCAGCACAGGGACGGATCCCTGTGTCAGGTAGTGTGCACAGCTAGCATCCTGTTACGCAGTGTGGCAGTCCGTGGTACAAGTGCAGATATAGTCGTGGAGGACGTGCCTGAAAGCATCGTAAATTGTCATTCAACCCTGATGAGTACGAGATCTGTGGTAGTTATCAGTTTATTTTATTCTTCCCCTTTCCGGCCCTGTGTCCTGTCAAAACTTGGGCGATATGACTATCTACGACTTCCGGTTTTTATTACTCTAAGTAATTTTTTTAGCATTTACCATTCCTCTTTATCCTTTTTCCTGTCATCCATTCACACAAATTCTATAAGTAGGTTACTGCTTCTGTTGCTTTCAACATCCTGGAGGTGTTAAGTTCGCTGCGTACTCTTTCTCATTATGAGTCCTAGAAATATCAGTTGTCTCTTTATGATTGCATGTACATTTTTTTTGTTTACCGATTAATTAAGTTGCAAAAAGTTAAATTTGATCATAATGAACTACTGCGTCATTTTTAGTTCATATTGGAGCGTTTTTCAACTTTGTTTACTTTTTTCTCTCAAAAACCACATCACTTGAGTAATTTCAACAACAGCAATAACTAAAATTTTTATCACATGTAACTCGAAAAGAAAATAATAACGTAATCAAGACGTTGACATTCCACACTACTTCAAACATAAAGTTAGGAAGGAAACCCTCATCAATACTGGAATGAACAATAACATTTACTGGACATGAGAAATCTATTTTCCTGATAATTTGTTTTGAGAGAAAGATTTTATACATTTCGATCGTAAAGTGACACTAACTGCTCGATCAATGATGGAGAGTGTTTTTTATATATATATAATAAAACGTTTAATGTTAACATTACTATTACCATATAACTTTTAAAAAAATACCGCCTTTTTTGTCCCTGAACTCTAAAAGACTTTGTTTTTCTGTTATCAATCTTTCACTGTACAAATCTTAACAAAGCAACTCTATCGACTAATACATTCAATCGTGTTTAAAAGCTAAAAACAATGTAAATCAGCACTTATCTTTTCGTCAACTAGACTTTCAGTGAACAGGCCGGTCTACAAATGAATTCATCCCAACACTTCGGCTTACCTGCGACATTCTGTCTGGCGTTGCCATGCCAACAAACTTTTTATTTGAGTGTAATTATTGAATGCCGTAAGGACAGAAATGGCGATGGGGGTACGACGACATTTTGAGGACTAAAACTCTATTAATATCGTGGCGTATTAAAATGGACTCGCTTGTCCTCTGGGACTTGCATATTCGTTCATATTAAAACGTTATCTGATGACTTTAACGTTGTGGCTTATGGTTCATTACCCTTTTTAACGGGGCTTGGCACATCGTATACTGTACGTCGCATCTTTTTCTTTCTTTCTTTTTTTTTTTTTGCATAACATTAGCCCGAAAGCGATTATGAACGAAGACTAGCTTCCAAAATTTATTCAAATCTTTTGCTGGGGTAATTTCCTACTTGAAGAAACGAACTTGTGATCGCTTATAACATATTATCGACTCGGACATTTCATAATAAGCAATATCTACATCTATCTATATTTCTCATGTTGTCTGTCTGTGTGTCTGTCGTGGGCGTTGTTACCTTGCCCAGGCCGCATTTCTCACCCAATTTCGATGCGGTTTTCACCACAAGTTTGCAAAAGGCTGCCGTAAGAACATGACGGAGCCCGATTTTTGAGTTGGGACTCAGGTTTCGAAAAAATCGATAATCGAAAAAATATTCTTACAGAAGGAATGATCGCATTTCAACCAAATTTGACACCCTCTTAGAGTCTACCATTAGAAGTGTTGTCCAGAAGTTTCATGACCACGGACCCCTAAACAGCGTGGATACTCGATAAAACCCAAAAACCGATACGCCCAGATTGCGCCTGAACCGCATGTCGGTTTTTAGCGAAAACCGACCGGATATTTGAGGAGGCCATTGGGAGTCACCATGTGAAGTTTCCACTCTGAGCGCCTCCCAAACAGAGTGCAAATCGACAATCGGTCAACCCTTAAAAATGTTTTTCCAGTTGGGTATTTCCTAAGTGCAGATTAATTTAAGGTCACGCTATGTGCGGGAAGAAACAGGTCAGTGCGTGCAGTGGAGTGGAAGAAAACATTTGACCTCAAATTCTGGAATGGGTGCAGGGCCATTGAAATTCGGCTTTTTTTATCCCTGCTACCAGGTCTGACTTTGAGCCACAAATGACATATTCAACTTTATCAACACTTTTGCTTTAATCGTCGCATCTTACCAAAATAAGCACTTCCTTTATTCGCGTCTTTACTGAAAAAAAAACCCCGCATACGTGCTGAGTGAAAATGGTTTCGCCATCAGCAGTCCATTTTCCAATTCTTTAAACCTTTTCCCCTAGCCCAGGCCGCATCCCAGACCTGACGAGCAGTTTTTGCGCTAAAACAGCAGGGCTTCCTCCCAATCCATTTCAAAGCTAATGCCGGCAAACGGTTAGCGGCTTTTCGTTGTCGCACAAACCAAATGAGCAAACGCTTCATTGCAGCTCCTTGCATTCTCATCGCCGGCATCACGTGCGTTAGAGCCAAGCTGCATATGCAACAGGCAGCCTGACCCCGTTTACGGCCAAGCCTTGCGCTTGCCAAATCATGCGCGCGTGTGTGAATGCTTTCAAAGAAGATTTTTCCATACCGCTCCACTGCATTTTTAGTTTTCGTATACAATGAGGTTGCACCGCTTCAGCTTCGGCATTAACTTCTATTCGCATTCTTACACAGCATTTCTACAACCCTTCAAATGGCTCCTACACGACGAACACCTGCACGTCAACAACTGAAGACCCCTAACACCGTTAATGTTACACGTGCAGAACAGGCGACTGCGGAGGAGAACATAATAACTCCGGTTACAGATGATCATATAGCGTCTACTTCAATCTCTGCTTTGCACTCTTCTGCGTGCCGTGGCGATGACCAAACCGGCAGCTCTGCAAAGGCTGCAAAAACACCCAGGCGAGGCAACCTTAGCAGGCGTTCTAAAAAAGCCTCACCGGCTAATGGGAAACAGGAGCAGGATTCCATTGAGTGCGCCTCCTTGGGGGAGAAGCGGCTGGCGTCTATTTCAACCTCTGCTTTGCACTCTTCTGAGTGCCGTGGCGATGACCGACCCGGCAGCATTCCTAAGCGTGCCAAAATATCATGGTGAGGCAACCTTAGCAGGCGTTCTAAAAGAGCCTCTGCGGCAAAGAAAAAGCGGGAGGAGGAAACCGAGGTGGAGGCCTCTTTGAGGCTTTCCAGTCAATCTCAACAGAGGCAGTATGTTTTGTCACATGAAACGCTTGGTGAGCGTAACTACCGTTTGTACTGCAAATCAATTTACACATATTCGTTGAAAAGTAAGAGGAAACTACCTAAACATACGATTTTTGAATCAAGCACGGGCAACGACGGGCCACGCTGCTAGTGTATATATATATATATATATATATATATATATATATATATATATATATATGATAGAAATTGTTAGGAAGATTTGAAGATTTGATAATTATAATTAAGTAATTCATTGAGTCCGAAAGAAACCTCAACAGAATGCAGAAAGCACTGGACGGCCGTATATATAATTATTATGATAGGATTTAAGATAATTATAATTAAATAATTCATCGAGTCTAGAAGAAACCTCAACAGAATGCAGAAAACACTAAACGGCCGCTTCGTCCTATTTTTGGGACTCATCAGCATCCACTACCAAGAATTGAAAACCTGACAGCTGAGTTATCAAGCAAACGTCATACCAACTGCTCCAACGGGCCTCGGTAACAAAGAGGTAGCAAATCAGACTCAATATAGCGCGCATTTCTGGGGGAACTTTTGGTCTCCGGCGAACCTCATATCGCAGAATAATGTACAGCATACAATGCCCTAAGCTTACTTCCCTACACAGGAACGTATCTAATAATTCTGCCAGACCAACAAATAAAGAACTCTTCTCAAATACAACTGTCTCATAATATTTTATATGAGCTTCATGAATATGTACGGACTATAAGGGCATCTTCCTATATAGACACCTTCAGTCACCCTTTTTGTATTCTTTCTATTTAGTTTGCACAAGCAAATAAATTATGTCGTTGTTAATTGTACGTAAGTGTTTGCATAGTCATTAGAAAGTCTAATGCATCTACAACATTATTGACCCATAATATGTCCTCAACAACTCAGCTAAAATAATCTGAGCAAGAAAAAATATACAAATAGCACATAAAACACACTTAAACAACAAAGAGGACTTATTAAAAGTAATTATTAACTGAACATATTTTTTAAATATTTAAAATCATTTTCATCCCAAGTAACACAATACAGCCACTAAAACGCAAAGGCTTACTGAGCGTTAGAGAATATGAGAGAAATACTATTAAGGAGAAAGAACAATAAATGACTAGGAAATAAGAAAACAGAAGATAACGATTGACATTGCATTTAAATTTTTGAAGATCAAAGTTGACTGGGAAGATAGCTCCACAAGCGAGAAGTGCGATAGAAGGAACTGTTAACATAGAACTTACGGTTACACCTAGCCATTTCAACTTTAAAGTGATGAGACCTTCCCGCCAATCTAGCATTCATAGGGTTTAGGTATCATAAAGGAAAGTTAACCAGAACAATTACCATGAAAGTATTCATAGAAAAGGCACTGAGAAGTTAAATTACAGCCATGGGAAAGTGACTGAAGCTGGTATGACAGATCAGGACAAATAACATTACAGATATTTCTTTAGATGTTATCAAGAATCTCTAAATATATAGCAGAAGCACCAGACCATAGGTAGCAGCAATATTAAAAGAATGGACGAATGGTAGACTTATAAATGTGTAAGATAAATTCTGGAGAAAAATTTTTTTTAGATTCTAATTAATTTATATATTCCGCGGAGCAAAATATATTTTTCTTTTCGGTCAGTTAAGTAGAATAAACTCTACATCGAGTTGCTTTTACTAATAGATTAAAAATGTATTCCTGCAAATTCTCCAAAAATCATATCCAAATAAATTATCGAATATTTTCTCTAAAAAGGGTCTAGTAACCAAAAGCCTTTTATAGATTTAACTGAAAACTCAATTTTCGCCGATTAAGCGGCGTTATCAGAAAAAATCCGTTTTCGAAACATTTTCGTCTTAGTAAATTGTTTTCTCTTTTAATTAGAGTGGCGCGTTTATATCAAAATAGTGGTCTGTCCTGTTTCGGTGAATACTGCATTTAACGTATTGTTTGTTCCTTTTTGAGTTCATATAAACATTGATTCAATTTCCTTGAGGTTTGTCCAATATATTCCTTGTGGCAATTATTACTGGTAATAAAGTAAATTCATTCTTCAAATTTTAGCTTATTGTTTTGTATTATATTAAGTCTTTTACTGTTTTAGACGTAGTTGTGACAAATTTTATGTTAAGTTTCGATAAATTCTTATCAGTTGTGGTTGTGATAGAGTTAGTGGGTAGAAGAATATATTTTTTGGTTCGTTGGATTCGTCAGGAAGGACCGCTTTTCTATTTTGAAATATTTTATGAGCTTTTTGTTTCGCATTGAATAGGAAATACGATATTGGTGGAGATAAAAGTATTTCAAAGGCATTCTTCTCTATATTTAAATACTGAGGGCTGCAAATTCTGAGTTCTCTTAATTATTAGGTTGGTGCAAAAATAATGTCGTTTTTGACGTTCAACTTCATGTGAGAAAACGACATTATTTTTGCACCAACCTAATACAATTCGATGGTTATTCCGGGTTTTCTTTTGTTGTTATGATGAGAATAGAAATTTATGAGATCATTTTTATTAGTTAATTTTTGGTGGACACTAAGTTTTAAGCTACTGATAACGCGGTGTAGCATGATAACTAGGAAAATATTATTTGTTTCCATTTCATATGTAAATTCTGTTGTATGTTCGACCTTGCTTAGTTTAATTACAAGATCAGGTAAATCAGTATCACGTGGATATATTAATAAAGCATCATCAATATATCGGAAGTATGTTGATTGTTTAGGTAAAATAATTTTGGAAACGACTAGATACGAGAAATTCTAACATACATTCTATTACTGCACTTAGCGGCGATCCCATTGGCAAACCAAATTTTTTATTCTAAAAGTTATTGTTAAATGTGAAATATTAAATGTGAAATATATTTCAGAATATACCATTTTTTTTTTATTTTGTTAAACAGTGAAATTAACAGTAGCCGGCCTAGACTGATAAGTCCAACAAAAGAAAAAAAATTACTTCCGACAGCAACTGAACGTGTATCACTTACAATTTTACTCTGCCAGGCTATTCTCCATGGTAAAACTGGTAGTGACATACTTTAACTAAAGAAGCGGTTTCTTTGATGAAAAAAAAAAAAGAATGCAAGTTCGGTTCCTGTTGGAAGCAGATTTTTTTTCATTAGTAGGACTTCTCAATCGAGGCCGGTTGATATTAATATCGCAGTTTAACAAAATAAAAAGGACAGCAACTCAAACACATGCACTCATGCATGCTTATAATTATAACCAGATAGAAAATCCATTCAAATATATATATATATATATATATATATATATATATATATATATATATATATATATATATATATATATATGTATATATATATATATGTATATATATATATATATATATATATATATGGTTCATGTAAGTAAAGGTTTGTCAATTATCTGATTGATGTCATTTTAAGCATCCTGACTCCAGAGTTTCGTAAGGGGACCTGTCCATCTATTCTTTAGTAGATATCAGCAATTATATATATATATATATATATATATATATATATATATATATATATATATATATATATATATATATATATATATATGTAAAACTCGGGTTACGACTAGAGCCACGCTGCCATAGGATTTAACGTTGTTAAGCGTGTTTTTGCTCGGTTAAGCAATCTAGGCTTCGAGAACTTTACTCACTAGGTAAGTTTGCCTTTAAGCACTATTTTTCTCTCTTTTTTTCAGTATTGTAGTTTTTATTCGAGGATGTATCTGGATAAGACTTAAGTTTTAGCAAGATGTCCGTTGATTCTATCAATGCATGTTTACGGAGAATTATTAAAATCATTTTACTTATATGTTGATTTTCAGGAAAAAATGGTCTTACTTAACCAGTAATTATCAGATTACCATGTGCTGTCGCTTATGTTTGGAATAAAAGATAAAACAAGAGACGTAACTTGTTTTATCTGTCGTTTATAGCGAGAAAAATATAATATAATCTATTTTGAGGGACGTAACTCTAATTATATATATATATATATATATATATATATATATATATATATATATATATATATATATATATATATAATTCCAAGGTTTGAATAAGCAGCTCTAAATAGAGTCTGCCCAAAATTAGCCTCCTGGTATGAAAGTGCTTTATGCCATAAAAATGACAGACCATTTGAATATTAATTCAATAACCAGGTAGGCAATGACTGGCCAATACATTAAGTTTCATGTGATTGCACACAATCTCCAGGTAGCCAGTAATATTTACCGACCTCCCCCGCGAGATAGGATGTAGCACAAGGCCGAATTTAATGTGGGGCAATCCTAGCCCGTAGGCTCGGTCAAAAATTCCCCGTAGGCCCCGCATAAACGGTGTTGGGTCTGTTTACTTCCCCGGGCGAGACTCTGCCCTTCAGCATAGCCTCGTCCGGGGTCCTCTCTGCTCGAAGGCAGAGAGTTCGCCAACAGCTAAGAGCTGGGCACGTGGCCAGCTCCAGCTGCCTAACTACCTGATCTTCAGGTAGCCAGTAATATTTACCGACCTCCCCACGTGGTAGAATGTGGCACAAGGCCGAATTTAATGTGGGGCAATTCGAGCCCGTAGGCTCGGCCAAAAATTCCCCGTAGACTCCACATAAACGAGGTCGGGTCTGTCTACTTCCCCCCGACGAGACTCTGCCCTTCGACATAGCCTCGTCCAGGTTCCTCTCTGCCTACGGGCAGAGAGTTCGCCAACAGCTAAGAGCTTGACACGCGGCCTGCTCCAGCCGCGTAACACCTTGATCTTCAGGTAGCCAGTAAGTTGCAGTAATAAGATGATTACCTTATATACCACCTGACGAGTACAATTTGACAAGCAAACCACACTCGCACAGTGAGGAGGGTGGATCATCCGGCCACGATCTAAAATGGCAAAAAAAGAAAAAAAGAAATTCAACCTGGAAAGGATTGCCAATATATAGCAAAAAGTGCTCAATAAAAAAAGAAACTGGTGTTATGGTACAGGATCTAGAGCAGTAAGCCAGAAAAAGTGCTTAACTGAACCGGACAAACAAATTCACGTTAGAGCATATATGATCCAAGGTTTGAATAAGCAGCTCTAAATAGAGTTTGCCCAAAATTAGCCTTCTGGCATAAATGTGCCCCATGTCATAAAAAATGGCAGAGCATTTGAATATTAATTCAATAACCAGGTAGGCAATGACTGGTCACTACTTTAAGTTTCATGTGCTTACACACAATCTTCACATAGATATGTGAAGAGTGAGAAATGAGTGAGATGTATTCGTGTCTTTATATTCCCGAACATTCCGCTTCGTTCAATTTATCGCAGGTATTTATGCATTTATATAAGCCTTTCATGGTTGTAATGTGATAACACCAAGGGTTAACGATATTAACTGGTTCTTCAATTTTATATCGCGCATTTCGATATCCCCTGAACGTAGCGCAAATGAAATTATATTAAAAGAAAAAAAAAGAAAGCAGTATTTTTAGGCCGTTTATAAGCTTAGTAAAAAGAACTAAAAAACTTAACTTCATCCAAATGCAAACATGTTTCCAGATTTAATTAGAAAGGCGCTACTGCATCTCTTTGTCTGTGTCAATGATTCATAGCAATGTCTACATCGAAATAAAAAGCAGATAATCGCTACAAGAGAAACAGACTCGCAGGCAGCGGGAAAAATCTTCAGATGCGGAATTATCTCCGTTATCAGCGTCCAGTAATCTCGTTTATGCTTTTCTTCGTTTAGAATACAGCATTACTCCAAGAAATCATCTTTCTATAAAAGCAGTTCCGTCGAAAAATCGAAAATATATATATATATATATATATATATATATATATATATATATATATATGTCATTCACAGACAGTACTGTTTCGCTGTATCACAGCTCCTCAGTGCGACTAGACTTCGGAATGCCTCAAGCCAGGATTGAAACACAACTAATTTGGTGTCAGCCAGAGCTATCTTCACTCGGTAGAGTTACACAACTAAATCTAGTGGATTGTTTATATATATATATATATATATATATATATATATATATATATATATATATATATATATATATATATATATCTTACACCAAAAAAACAAAAATTACCGTAACATAGAAGATAGTCTATTTCAAGCCGTTCTGTACACGGCTTTCATCAGCGCCTAAGTGTCTGTCTCGGAGCATTGCATTTATTTTATTTACAATGTCAGTCCTCCTCTGGTAGACGCCTTGTTAATGAGAATGGATCTGTGTTAGCGATTGATGCGGGGAGTGAGGTATCTTATCCCGGGGGAAGCGGTCTGGGATTGGAGTTTATTTATGGCCAGGACTATCTTTATGTTGAGATAATTTTTATTTTTTGGTGTAAAAGAATACATATGCTCTGTTATAATAGATACATCAAGCTCTCTATGGATAAGTTTTAATCAGTAATATTACTTGGATCCACCTGGATTATATACCAACGGATCTTTAGTATATATATATATATATATATATATATATATATATATATATATATATATATATATATATAAATTTCATTGACTACGATAGATAAGGTACATGGATTTAGTTTTTTATACAATTTCTCTTCAGCACTCAATAATATCAACTATGAACATGGACACAATATCTTGACCGTGTTTTGAAAATGAAAACATTATATAAATACATACATGCAACAAACTATTTCTGGTTAACAGCTAATATATTTCAACCTTGAAAATGGCTAAATGTATAGCCGAAAGCGCTCCGATAAAAAGAACAATTGGACAGTTTTTATATAATTTATCATCTAAACAGAAAAAAATTATTAGATCACATGAGAAAACTAAATCAAAGTACCTTGTCTGTCGTATTCAATAAAATGTGTATGAAAGAAGGATTGCTGCCTAAATACATACACACACACATACATACACACACATATATATATATATTATACAAATATATATATATATACAAATATAAATATATATAAAAAATTATATGCTGCCTATTTTATTATGTTCATGAAATATATATATATATATGTATATATATATATATATATATATATATATATATATATATATGAACGCAAAATAAACAGACTTACACACGACAATTTCTCATATGTATTAGTTATATATAGAAATAAATCCAACCAAAACTTTGAACTAAAGAAGATAACTTTGTTAAATGAGGAAGTATCTTGCTTATACGGAAAATTCTGAGAATGCTGCTATCAAATCTTACCAAAATATAAATCTACGCCCCGGATTAATTTTTAAAATATCTCCTTTCCTAAAAGATATACTCTTAACCCAAGCCAACATACAGGATTGTAAAAAAAATTTAAAGTAAAAGAAAACGGTTAAATTCAAAACCTTCCGTTATTTTAAATAATATAATACATAAATTAAACCGAAATTAAAATAATATAAATAATAGTTACATCATAAAAATAAACAGAACAGTAACATTTACCCACTTCAGCTTATTAAAAATTAAATTATATCACTTAGCATCCTCCATAATTTACCTTGACTTTCATTTACCCCAATGCATGTTTATGAGCGTTTTTAAATTTAAAAATTCTAAATTTTCCTTTTGTCTTTAATCATAATATATTTCTGTTTCAGTATCTGTCTATATTTCTGAGATGAGGTATTATGTATACTATTAGGTTGGTGCAAAAATAATGTCGTTTTTGACGTTCAACTTCATGTGAGAAAACGACATTATTTTTGCACCAACCTAAATATTACATTATTCGGACTATTGTTCTCAACTTTGTCGCCATATTTATTAGAACGTTTCAGCCGTTGTACTCACACTCTTTGGGTCTTGTAACTGACGCCTTTATCCAGTGTGCCATGTGTCCTCAAGGACACATGGCACAGTGGATAAAGAGTGTGAGTTCAATACCTGGTTAAGGCGGTGGAGAACTTGGAGAGGGGAATTAACAGGAGATATCTGATAACTGACATGCATTAGACATGGCACGTGGAACTAGAACAGTCTACCTCAGTGAGCGAAATAAAGGGTTCAGTTCGACATTCCAACCACCTGAAGAAGGCCGGAGCGTACAACGGCCGAAACGTTGGAATAAATACGGCGACAAAGATGAGGACAACAGACTGAATAATGTAAATAGTATATTTGTGTTTGTGTGTGTGAAAGAAAGAAATCCATTACAGACTGTCTTGAATAGTAAATTATTTATTTTAGAGAATATTCAATCGAGTTTTAATGTCATTTCAAATATTTGTGAGTATATTTTTAAATTTTTTACCCGTATGTTTTTTTTTTATCGATAACAGAGTTTTAAAAAAAAAAGAAAAAAAAAGAGAGAATTTATAATAATTTGTGTTGTTGATAAATGTGTTCCAATTTGACGAACATTTTGCACTTGAAGGGGCAAATTTTTACATGCAAGAAAAGGTACGGCTCACTTCCACTAGAACTCCGACATGTTAACACACTACCTATCGTCAAGTAAAAAAAAAAATAAATAAAAAAAAACAAAAACAACAACAACAAAAAAATAAATTTAAAACCAAACATTATATAAGAAAAATTGTTGATAGCCGAAAATTAAGAAGTTTCTGGGCAAAATTCAATTCAAGTAGAGGAATAAATATTTGTCTATTTAGGACGAGTCTTTACATGGTTAAATTTTGAATTCGGTCAAAATTCTACAGAATTCCCATAAAGACAAACGTGATAGAGCCCTTAGTGAGGATCGAGTTACCTATAAATGCAAAATATATCCAGACATATCTACCGTAATATTGTGTTAAAGCATAAAACAGACTGTCACCGGTCGGTGTTGATTTTTTATTATTACATATATTTACATACGCTAAGTCCTTGATATTAAGCAATTTTACCCATAAATATAGCATACAGACATACATACATACATATATATATATATATATATATAATTCTTTCAAATTTGTGTTTATATATTGTATTTATATATATATAATTATTTCAAATTATATATACATATATATATTATTTTTTCTATATATATAGATATAACTTTTTCAATTTATATATACCTAGATATATATATATATTGTTTATATATATATATATATATATATATATATATATATATATATATATATATATATGTATAATTCTTTTAAATTATATATACATCTATATGTTGTCTTGATATACATATATATATTTTCAAATTATACATATATATATATATTTTTCTATATGTACATATAATACTTTCAAATTATGTATATATATTGTTTATATATATACATATATATATAGTTTTTCTCTTTCTATCTCTCTCTCTATATTATTGTTTTCTATATATATATATTGTTGTTCTATATATATATATATATATATATATATATATGTACATATTGTTTCTCTCTCTTTCTCACTCTCTCTCTATATATATTGTTTATAGATATATTGTTTCTTTCTCTCTCACTATATATATATATATATATGTATATATATATATATATATATATATATATATATACATACATATATATACATGTGTGTGTGTATCAAAAATATAGTTTTAAAGTGTGCTATATTTATGGGATAAAGCGCACAATATCAGAGATACAGCGTATGTAAATATAAAAATGAACATTGTAGTCAACACACAGAGGCGACACACTGTTTCAGGCTAAACATAATCATTAGGCCTGATATATATATATATATATAAATATATATATATATATCAAATGAAATAAGTGACAAGTCTAAAACTATTTATGTTGATGCGTTTTTATGTCGAAGTGTTTCTTTATCAAACCAAATCTAGAAATTTCAACCAGGATGATATTCACTAACTCTCCCATGCAGTCGGATGTGGCACAAGGCCCATTTTATTATGGGGTACCCGAGTTTTTGTGGATATTATTAGGCCGCAAATTTGGTTTCTGCGCTATAGACTGAATTAAACGATAGCTGCAGCATACAATGAAATAAAAAATATATCAGAAAACAGGTCGTATTGTATGCTAATATATGTCTACGTTGGTTCGGAAGTCGCACTAAGTATTAGTTAGTTTATAACACAAACACTGGAGTTCGACATTTAAATTTTTGAAAACGTATATGTACGTTGACAGCATGATGTATAGGTGTATCTATAGCAGTGGAAGTGTTAAAATATGAAAAATGTAAAACCTAACGTCTAAATCCCATCGACTATCGCGATAAATCCCATGAAATATGGCCTAACAACTTTAGGCCACAAAAGCACAAACGGATGTAGGCAGGCAAATATACAGCCGTTCTGCCTCTGAGAGCAGAGAAATAATTAACAACTAAAACACAAAAGAAAACAGATGGGGAACAAATTCGCGCCTTCTCATGAATATCTCGCACTGATTACTGTATGATAAGGCAGAAGAGAATATATTGAATTATGTTCGGCGTTTGTTTCATTTCTTTTTTTTTTTGTCTGTTTTTGTCAGAAAAATGTCGCCATCTTAATTCGTTCCTTTCTTGCCATTCTACGTATGGGCACGTTAGAGAAATGAAAAGGAACAAAATAAACAAGTGAATTTATTTAAATTTTTGTTTTAATTCTTTGAGATCGACATTTGTTTAAGGTCTGAGTTTTGCTTAGAAAGTGATTCGGAACAAAATCGATAGTCTTCAAACAAACCCTTCCCCTATTCTTTTCTGCAAAAATAAGAAAATCCTTATGCACAAATGAGCACTCTAACAGCAGATTTATATACTAATATCCTTAATTGGACCATAGGTGGTATTATGCGAATGGCTGTCAAAACGAGAAAGCTTCTCGCTTGCCACCGCATGCATCATCCTAAGGCTGATGTTAATCGTCTATATGTGCCCAGATCTGAAGGAGGCAGAGGATTAGTTCAACTAGAACTTTCTTACAAAACTACAATAATCGGTCTTAATGATATCAGGAAAGTAGAGAAGTCTGGATGGTAATCTGTGTCAAGGAACATGCTAATGTCAAACGCTAATAACATTTCGAACAACCCCGTTACTGTAATCCGTTTACTTTATCGTACATTCCATAATTTTTTCCTTCGGTGATAATAAAGATATACTACCAAAAAGGTGAATTCAAGGAAATGAAGCCTCATGTATGTCTTAGCAAGGACTAGCCTTTTTCGAACCTCGTGGATTAGCGCTACAGAATCAACAAACTGTACCAAGTAGCAAAAACCGCATCACACCAGGACTTTCAACAGCTAAAACATGACTTGAATTTAACTTGAGTAAATAATGACGTAATCAAGGATTTGACGTTCCATTGTACTTCTAACAAAAGGTTAAGAATGAAACGCCGATCAATGTGGAAAGGTCTAATAACAGTTGATTGATAAATCTATTTTCCTGAAAAAATGTTTTAGGAAAAAGATTTTTATAAATTCCAACTGGCAGTGGTAGTGACTCCCCGGTCAATGAGCGCTGAATGTTTCCTTATAAGGAAACGGCTAATATTACCATTACTTAAAATACGTATTCATCTATATCTTAACTCAATCGAGTTTTATTTCAGTCCACGACAATAACAACTTAAATACTAAGAAGTACGTCCTTGTAGGCTGATAAAAACATTGTCATCGGACTTCAGTTCCTTTTCATAACCCACTGACTGGGGACCTCGGCGCGGTGCTATAGTTACCAAACTTGTCTCGCTAGAATAATTACAACTGTGTAGTGAGTTCGATCCTCACTGCGTACCCCGTACTTTCGGTTTCATAACCTTTCAAAAGTAACGTAGCATGGCGGTTACCGGCACGGAAAATGAAATCAACGAACCGAGTTCAAATTCTAAATCTTGCTTTCACGTCGCACTAGTAGTTTCGAGAGAGTTATGACGCTATCATTTCTTCCCATATGGGTTAAGTGGTAATACTTGTATCAGAAAATCATTATTATCCTAAAAAAAAATTACAATCCAAAAATATGCTTCGGCTTTAAATAACCTCAAAAAACATCACCCCTTACACCTAACTCCCCAGACTGCAGTCCCTTTGATTATTATGTGCGGGGTGCAGTTGAGCAAGAGACAAATAAAACTTCTTTTAACACCAAAGACAAGGATTACGTCAGCATTCACAAGGAGACCGTCCAGAAGAGATTCCGAAGTCGTCTGGAGGTTATAGTTGATGCCAATGGGGATTTTATTGAATAAATTTACTCTTTAGTATTTCATGATATTTTTGGTAAATATATCTGTTAAAATGAGATGCCAGTGTTATTTTCATCTTTGCATAATTTATTCAACAATTTCCCCATCGCACTTTGTGTTTATATATATATATATATATATATATATATATATATATATATATATATATATATATATATATATATATATTGTCATCTACAGACAGACTGTTCCGCTGTTTCACAGCTCATCAGTGTTGCTAGACGTCCGGTTGCCTCTAGCTAGGATCGAAACCCGACTGAATTTGCGTCAGTCGGAACTTCTCCCACTGAGCCATCGACGCACGGCAGGGATGAAGGTGAATTTTAGCGTGTTTATTTTTTAGATTTAGATAAACACACTGTGACTGACAGTGACTCGATTCTGCCGAAGAGTCGTGCAATATTAGATTTGACATGAGGTGAAATACGTTGGAATTTTGACCGAACCCTTTATTTAGTCCACTTGAAGACTGAAAACAGTCCCGGTCTGCCTACCCTATGTGAAGAGCTTACCGGAAAAGATACTATGCAGACATCTCTTCCAAGTAAGACCACCCCTAGAGGAGAACATGGTAAAGGAATATGTGTGCTCCATCCCTTGCAGAGTTGTGAGTTCAATAACTTGCCACAGGAACAAAAATTCGTAGAGAAGAGTTTCTAAATGGAATTAACAGATTGAGATATCCAAAAAGGCATGTTCACGTGTAATTAGAACAATCTACTCTCGTGGACTAAATAAGGGGTTCGATTCAAAATTATAACGTAAAGAAGAAAGCCGAAACGTCGTGAATAACGCAATAAAGACGATGACAACAGTTCGTACGATAGTGTAAATAGTTATTATTTTATATTGGAAATATTAAGCATTTTATTCTTTAAGACTAGCCTTACATTTCAAGATGAATCATTCTTGATAGAACAGAATTGGTTTGTTGTTTTTTTTTTTGTTTAGCGGTATATCAACATCTATAGGCTATTTAATGCCGAAATCTAAATATTTTGTACGCAATTTTATTTATTTTTGGATAACAGTTTTAGTAACGCAAGTCTTACTATTTAATCCGTAGCTGGGAGGAGACGAAATTAATTCATGTCTTTCCCGAGGATATTTGCGCGTAAGTGAATATAATGAATCCAACTGAAATTAGAACTCGGCCCTCCGATTTACAATTCCGAGTCATTATGTATTACACCACCCATGCATCCAAGTTTACAGCACTTGGTATTTCAAAACGGCCACCCATCTAGGTACTGACCAGACTCGACGTTGCTTAACTTCGGTGATCGTATAAGGATCGGTAGAATAGAATTGGGAAGTTGAGTAACTATCTGGAACTCACGTAGAAAGCATTAAAGTGTGAAATTAATAGAAAAATTGTATTTTTTTTTTAAATGTCATTAATAAATCTTGAAATTTGTGAGAACAAAGGTAGGAATTAAAAGAATAAGTTATTGATTTTCAAGATTACATATTATCGAACCTGATACTATCTAATTTTCGCTCAAGTAAATGTCTTTAATAATAGACTCTGCAGAATCTAGGAAGCGTTTTTCTCTTTTCTCTGTCGAAGTGATGGAAATTAATTTTTGGTTTATGCCCAATGTCTTATCCTACGTCATGAAAGAAAGACATTCTGGGAAAATTATATCTAAAACTGTTAATTCTCATCGCTATTTTTATGACTTGCGTAATTACATAAACTATGCAATATATTAGGTTGGTGCAAAAATAATGTCGTTTTCTCGCATGAAGTTGAACGTCAAAAAACGACATTATTTGTGCACCAACCTAATAACTTTATATATTTATCAGTCACGCAGCCTGCTCATCCATATTTACTAAGGAGACATTCAGTTGTTGTTACAACAGGAGGCAGTTGTCACGTTATGATTCTTGTAGCCAGTCATGGTCATAGGAACACCACATGAACTGCAGCCGTAGAAAACGTCGTATGTGTTGGACTAGATAGCCTGACGGATCCCATCCCTCTTTTGTCTGGGTTTTAATTTAGAGTTATCTTTATCCTAGATTGGTTGCCAGTGAAGGCTAGAGAGCCCAGTGTGTCCTGCTATTTAACACGTATTTGGAGCTGGGAAGAGATGGAATCATGCCTGTCTTATGGGTATTTGAGTTCGTGGACGTGGTCCAATGGTTGTCAAAGCTTGTCTCGCTAGATCAATTACGATTAAATAGTGAGTTCGATCCTCACTAGGTGCTCCACACCTTCGGTCGTGTTCCACATCTAAGTAACGCTTAGAAAATCATTGGGCACTTCGACGTGGTGTATTAGTTAGCAAGCTTGCCTCACTCGATCAATTGCAACTGAGTAGTGAGTTCGAGCTTCACTGAGTGCTCCACACTTTCGGCCTTGTACCACATCTAAGCTACGCCTAGAAAACAACCCTATTCCATGAGTATGAAAGCGAACAGAACGGCCTCGGGTGGAATTTGAACTCAGCACACAAATCCCACATTATGCACCGATTACCACTATGCTACCTGAACCATTCTCCAGAAGCATCACTAATACGCGAAGATTTCTAGCATTACCATAACAACGGAATATCTAATTAGTAATTTGTAAGAATGTGTTGTAATTAAATTTCCTATGGGGATAGAAGGCACGGAACGAAAACTACAGGAACTCTTACAGTAGGTACTAGCGGATAGCAAGAAGAAAGGACTAAACACTAACTGTAAGATGACAGAATGCATGGCCATCAGCAAAAGAATGAGCCCAAAAAAGTGAATTACAAATTTGAAGATACCAAAATTAGACAAGTACAACCATTTAAATGTATAGTAGGTGCTTTAATAGAGGATGGCAAATGCAACAGCGAAATCCGACGGCGCATTGGGATAAAGAAAGTGAGCTTCGTAAAGGTAAGCAAAGTATGAAGAAACAGGAAAATTTCATTGAAAACAAGTAAACGAGTAATGCGCTTCTATGTAATATTGGTCATCCTATATGACAGTAAATACTGGAAAATCTCCTCACAGATGAATGAGAAACATGAAGCAATAGAAATGCAATTCTATAGAAGGATGGACATGAAATGGGAACTACGACAAGGTTTTTAGAGAAAATGGAAACAAAAAGAACGCGCAGAAAGAGGCAGTTGAAATGTCTAGGACACATAATAAGGAAAGAGGGCATGGAAAATTTGACACTCACATGACATATTGAAAGTAAGCGAGACAGCGAATCACCTACCTGACGAGCTTGTGTAAATGGTTGGCAGAAAAGCAAAAAAGACACATTCTACTAATGGCTACAAATTATAGGAAATTCTCCAAATACTGTGTGTTATAAGCGTGGATATGCGGAAGATGTAAAGGATAATGGATCGAAATTGTTAAACGGAGAGTCGAGTTCGAATTCCGGTTGGGTTCGTTATACTCACTGGCGCACAAATACCCTTGCGAATGAATTCACCTTTTCTATCCCTGCTAAGGCTTACGGTCACATCACATTGAAAACCCGGTTCTCGTGCGATCAACGAAGTTAAGCAACGTCGAGCCTGGCCAGAACCTAGATGGGTGACCGCTTGGCAATACCATGTGCTTTAAGCTTGAATGTGCGGGTGGTGTAATGGGTAAATGCTCTGAATGAGAAATCGGAGAGCCGAGTTCCAATTGCCGCTGTGTTCGTTATATACACTTATGCGCGAATATCCTTGCGAAAGGTACAAATTCAACTCTTCTCCTCCCAGCTATGGGTTAATTAGTAAAACTTGTTTCACTAAACCATATCATTACCCCTCGCCACATTTTTTTTGTCCTGGGTATGACGATAAACTACACCCGGCAGCTCGGGAGTTTTTAAGGAGCGCGGAGCAACCTCTTAACTGCTGTTGTTCCCAGGTCCACCATGATCCAGGGTGGTAGAACCTGTTAGGGTCCCAGCTATGAGCAAATA
This sequence comes from Acanthosepion esculentum, assembly GCA_964036315.1. Taxonomy (NCBI): domain Eukaryota; kingdom Metazoa; phylum Mollusca; class Cephalopoda; order Sepiida; family Sepiidae; genus Acanthosepion; species Acanthosepion esculentum. The sequence continues at coordinate 54,844,146 of OZ038485.1, forward strand.
GTTAACTAGTTGGTGTCAAAACACTATGAAAGTATAAAAATAGATTTTTATAGTAAAAATACCAGCAATACATTTCGGAAACAAATATATTACCAGCAGTACATTTAGAAAGAAAATATTGCCAACAATACATTTGACTCTTGATGAAAAAAACCTTCTTTACGAAAACTCGTCAATGAAATCTGATCTACAAACTGATTTCTCACAAAGAATACATATTCTATTCAGACGAACCTCTCCTAAAAATGTTGTTGACATCAAATAACCCATTGAGGTTGATACATCCTAAAGCAAAATGAACCAAACTAAACCAAACCAAACAAACAAAAAATTTTACAATCTGAAAATATTTTCAGAGTTTAAACAACTTGCAATAGGTTGATAAACCGTAAAAAACGAATCAGTTAATCAATCAGAAAAGATAGTTTTGTTTTGTAGAGAGAGAGACTTACATTTTGACACACCCTTTTTTTTGCTGATACAAATGCTAAGCTTTGCTTTCCTATCTATCTATCTATCTATCTATCTGTCTATCTATCTATCTATCTAGCTAGCTAGCTAGCTAGCTAGCTAGCTAGCTATCTATCTCAATCTCATCATTATCTATCTATCTGTACTTCTATGAAAGAATAATTTCACTTGCTTTCGTATGTGTATTAATACATGCATACGCACACATATGGATAAAGAGAGGGGCAGGGAGAGAGAGAGAGAGATAGAAAGAGAGGGACAGAGAGGGAGAAGAGAGTAATTCTAACGCCAGTGTACTTTTATGAAGATTTCGACTGCCTGATTATTTTCACCAATTCATCGCATTGGCAACTCTCTTAGTCTCCACTGAATGGGCGAGACGTGGAACAAACCAAAGCGAAAAAAAATGTTGGTCCTTTCGTTATTGTGTCAGTGGCTATGCACCAAACAGTGATAAAGCCTTGGAAATCATTTGAAGGGTTAGGAATTCAGAGAGATCGCGGCTAGGATATGGCGCAGTGCAACGCAAACATGTATTCCAGTAGCCAGTTGGAGTCCACGCTACTTCGAGTAGTAGAACGCAAAAAGGGATCGATAATCGTCAAAAATTAATGGCAGATTATTGTTGCAAGAAGCGGCATTCGCTTTGGCTGTCTTCCCTATACGAGTATACGTTTGGAAAGTAAGTCGTCGATGTCAATTACTTATGAACTAACATATTTATCTATCTATATCAATATCTCCGCACTTCTTTCTCGCTCTCTCATTATATATATATATATATATATATATATATATATATATATATATATATATATATATATATACATATATATATATATATATATATATATATATATATATATATATATATACATATACATATATATATATATATATATACATATACATATATATATATATATATATATATATATACATATACATATATATATATATATATATATATATATATATATATATATATATATATATATATATAACTTCAGACATTATTATAATGGATACGCATATTTGAAATGAAGGCCCCATTTTATCCTTATTTTAAACAGTGTGTATTATGTCCATCGGCCTGTATATCCGAGAAAAAAAATCTCGGGTTGAAGATAAATCCACTAATTTATATATACATATATATATATATATATATATATATATATATATATATATATATATATATATATATATATATATATATATATGTCATAATATATAATCGGTCTGGCGATTGTGTCTAGCATGAAACAGCCTGTCGCCTCTGTGTGTTGACTTCAATGTTCACTTTTATATATATATATATATATATATATATATCAGAAAGAGAGAGAGAGTGATAGGTGGGAATTCAAGCGCACATGCATATGCATACAAGTTAATTGTTGGTCGTCTTGTGTCTACGTAAGTACGTTACTAAATTTGTAGCTTAATAATGAAAAAAGTTTTTATTTTGAACAACACAATTTCTTTTTTTGTCAATGTGCTTAAATTTGTAGTGAATATTAATAATATACACCAAACGTTATACAATAGTAATTTCAGATCAAAATTCAGCTCTAACTACGTATCAGGTTTTGAAATTATTGATCCATTCTCATATGTGTTATGCATAGTTCTTTTGGCAATCAGATCATTTTACCCAAAACGGAATTTGACTTTTTGAGAAGAGATAAAATTTCAAATTGTCCTAATTCCAATATCCTTCAGTTATCGATCTTCCTTCAAAATGCCACCGAACTCACGTTCTATGCCTCCGGATTTAAGAACATACTGGATTTATTTGTTTATTTGGGGGGGGGGGGAATAATAATTTAAAAACCGTCTTGCGTTCCCATAACTGCCTTCGTAAACCAATATGTAACTATCCCGAAAACTCGAGTCATGTTCTCACATAGTCTCGTCAGATCGAGACTCTCGCATGGATGTCATGCATGGCGTCTATCTGCTTCCAAAACATACAAACTTTAATTTAAATACAACCGCTTTGCCATGTCAATGATTAAAAATGGCTTCAAGCGCGTGAAAGCGTTAACTCCAAAACGAAACTTTTTTCTTTTAATCATCTGAGAGAACTCTTTTTAACTTCCTGATTGGTGCTATCCGCCAAGAGAGTGACCCATTGCGCCTTCTCGTACTAACGTTTTCCGCTGACATGAAGTGGAAAGATTACATCGAATCAGTTGCTAGGTCTGCTCCTAGAAATGTTGGTTAACTGTGTCGTACTAGCCAATTTTTCTCTCCAGAATCTATCTTACATATTTATGAGTCTACTAAACCTCCATGCTTTGAATATTGAGACTATTTCCGGTCGGTGCTCTAGCTATATATTTAGAGATTCATGATGAAATCCAAAGAAGCATCTGCAATGTTATTTGGTCCTGACCTGGCATCTCGGCTTCAGTCACTTTCCCGCCGTCAGAATGTAGTTTCCCTGTGCCTTTTCTATAAATACTTTTATGGTAATTGGTCTGATGAACTTTCCCATGTGGTACATAGACTTTGTGGATTTACACGCAGTACAAGATATCATCATTTTATAGCTGAAATGACTGTTGTAACGATAGATTCTATGCTAACAGTTTCTTTTATCGCACTTCTAACTTGTGGAACTCTCTTCCGGCTTCTTGCTTCCCAATCAACTTCAAAAATCTAAATGCAATGTCAGTTGTTATCTTCTATCTTCTTAATTCTCGTTCTTTTATTGTTCTCTCTCCTTAATAGTAGTTTTTTTTTATCATATTCGATAACACTCAGTAATCTCGTGCGTATTAGTGGCTTTATTGCTTTGGTTGGTGGTGAAAATATTTACAGTATATATATATATATATATATATATATATATATATATATATATATATATATATATATATATATATATATATATATATATATTAGGCTGGACAACCATTCGAATACTGTTAAACAGGTCATGATGAGTAAGGTATCTGATATGAATAAAAGATAATGATAGGAAGTGAAGATTATGAAATTAAAGAGGATGTATAACGATTGACCCTTGACATAATAAGGTTAAGACTCTAAGAGTCACTGTCGATTTCATCATGCTCAGTTGATCTCTAATTCTTCTTTTATATGATGTGTTTCCTTTCAGTGAGTGGTCCACACACATTCCAGTCCCTTGTAGGTCCAAATAACATTTCCTATCAACTTCAAAGATTTAAATGAAGTGTCTATCATTACCTCCTGTCTTCTTAATTCTTGTTCTCTATTAATAATATTTTCATCATATTTTTTTTAATGTTCTTTCTCCTTCATCGTGTTATTTTTTTCATATTCTTTAACAACCAATAACTACTTGCGTCTTAGTGGCTTTATTGCCTTGCATGTGGGCAAATTTTTTTTTTTACAGTCTTAAAGAAGATAATCCTCCGTCAGCCGCTATAGATTGTCGCTACAAAATCAAAAAACTTTTTTTTTCCAAATAATAATAACACATGTGAATAACACATGAAAATGGAAGGGAAAATAAGTATGTAATATATATATATAATATATATATTAATATATAATATATAGATTAATATATAGATATAATATATATAATTAATATATATATAATTAATATATATATATAATTAATATATATATAATATATATATAATGAAAATCTTGACTTTCCGCACTACCTTAAACAAAATATTAGAAAGTAAACTAGAATTTATATTTATATTTTATATTTATATATTATTATATATTATATTATATATTATATATTATATTATATATTTATGTTATATATTATATTATATTTTATATTTATATTTTATATTTAATTTGAAATAAAATTAGGAAGGAAACTATAAAGAAAACTAGAATTTATATTTATATTTTATATTTATATACTTTATTATTATATTATATATTATATATTACATTATATATTATTTATAATAATTTTATATATTATATATTATATTATATTTTACATTTTATATTTATATCTTACATTTAATTTAAAAGAAAATTAGGAAGGAAACTATAAATAAAACTAGAATTTATATTTACATTTTATATATTTTATTATTATATTATATATTATATTATATTATATATTATTTATAATATATTTATATATTATATATCATATTATATTATATATTATATTTTATATTTATATTTTATATTTAATTTGAAATAAAATTAGGAAGGAAACTAGAAAGAAAATTAGAAAGAAGCCAGAAAGAGCGATAACAGTTAGTGGGCTTGAGAAACATATCTTCTTGAAAATTATAAATATCAACCGATAATAACGTTAACCGTTCTGTCGTCGATCATGGCTCTCCCCATATCATTTTTCTTAATTACATATGAATCTTTGTGAACGATAAAGTAGTAGTTTTTTTATGGTTCTCTTCCGAGGTAGTCCTTCTAGGCGAACAGCCATCCAAAGCTAAAGAGAGTTGTATACCCTGCTATTTAAACCACAGATGTTTGGGGGGGGGGGGTATTCCCCAAGAGCATTTGTGAGAAAGTGAACCCAACAAGTGAGGCTGTAAAAATAAACTAACAAAATA
>OZ038485.1:54854169-54864169 GCA_964036315.1 Acanthosepion esculentum
AAAATATCTTTAGGTACCCCAACGTGCTTTCGGATTTCAGTGTCACTTTATCCGTCCCCTGTTATCAGATATTTAAAAAGTACTTGTTTGATTTTGTTATCTCCAGATCACGAGAAAGTGTATACCACATCATACAGATGGTTAAGCTTAAGATTAACCCTAAACTAAAGATATTGCGAACCCTTAAGCAAACGGCGATAATTTTCAGCCAAGACATGGCAATTCAATTTGACATGAAGTAATGCACAATGCTGTTAACGGACAAGAAAAAGAAAAGAGAAACAAAAAATTTAATTAAACTACCCAGCCAGGAAACTATCAGAATGCTTAATGAAAAGGAAGGCTTAAAGTACCTCGAAATTTTGGAATCAGATGCTATCAAACAGAAAGAGATGAAGGAAAATTAGTAAAGAATGCCTCCGTACAAGAAAAGTATGAGAGAGCAAAATCTTACGCAGAGACCTAATTAAAGGAATAAAAGCTGAACTGTTTAAACTGTCAGGTATTCTGCACACTTCTTAAAATGGAAAATGAGATGGCCCCAGGGACCTGGACCACGAACAAAGGAAACTAGTAAAAATGCATAAAGTGTTGCGCCCGGAAATTGATGAAGACAAGTTGTATGATAGAAAAGGAGGAAGTTCATTAGTCGTCCTCAAAGTTTGTGTCGATTTAAATCTCGACCTTTTGTCACGTTCGGTAACGACATGGGCGCGCTGGAAAATACCCTTGTATCACATTCGGTAGCGATGAAGGCGCCCTGGAAAATCCATTCAAAGTGTATGTCAATTCCCCAATCAGGGGACTTTTTTTTTTTCTTTTTAAATCAGTTTCATCCCAAACAAGGCAGTAAAGCTACTAAGAAACAAAGAGTTACTGGGTGTGGCAGAATTAGGAACAGAAACATTAATAACGAGCGGGAAGAGGAAAGAGTAATCAGGGGGACATTAGATAGCGATTGACACTGCATTTAAATGTTTGCAGATTAAAATTGGCTGGAAAGCATGGAGTCGGCAGGGAGTTCCACAAGCAAAAAGTGCGAGAAAAGAAACAGCATAGAATCTGTGGCTACAGCTAACCTGCTCAACTATAAATTGATGAGATCTTGACGCCAGTTTAGCGCTGCGCTTATTCATAAAGTCTAGGTAACATAGCGACATAGTTCACTCAAACAATTACCACTGAAGAGAACATAATACATAGTAAAGAAAATTTACTTAGAACAGCTAAAAATTACCTAAGAGTGAACAAAAACACAAGAGACTACAACGAGAACTGAAAAATGTTGCGAAAAAGAATTTGACGAACACTTCAGAACACGTATCGAGGGATTGATTAACAGATAAGTCAACACGGGCATAGTCACGCTGAGGAAGCCTAAATAGAGAAAAACAGTTTCTCTTAATGGTAATGGTAAAATTAACCATTCCCACACAGGTAACATTTATTGAGCGAACAATTATTGTTACTGTCGTTTGAAATTTATAACATACTAAAAGTTTTTGCAACATGCTGACCCGTGTTGAAATATTTTTTCACGTGATTTACAAACAGTTTCGAAAATCAATCTATGGAATTTGAATAAGTTGATTTGTTTGGAAGAAATACTTTGACAAAAACCCTACTACGTGGTTTTATAATTTAAAAATAATTATTTTATAGGACTTCATGGTAAACAATATTTTAAGAAAATGTCTTTTTCCTTGTTAACAGCGAAGAATAAATTCTTAAAATTTCTTGCTCTTGAGCATGCAACATACAACTGGCCATGTGTAAATATTTCTTTCTGGCGACAAATTCAAACCTTTTGAAGCGTTTGGCCTCGTGATTTGTTTATGGTTCTCGCAAACGCAGGGCGAATTGGAAACTGGATTCTTGTATATATAAAAATTTAAAGAAAATATGTAAATATGCATTTTTATTAAATAAGTACATGTTATTATAATCATTAAATTGTTTTAGTGGTGTATTTTATATGTTAAATAATAAAATTTTTAATTTAAAAAAAAATGACTGTTTATTGTACTAAGCTAAGTACTCTAGCAAAACAATCTGTACTTTGCACCCACTTATCTGTTTGCACTTCTCCCCCAAAATTGGTTTCAATTGGTCAATTTATGGCTAGTTTAGAGGGTGTGAAGGCCGGACGGACGAACGGAAGTCACAGAGAATTTTATATATAGACAGATTTTTATTAAAACAGGTTTTTTTTTCAGGAAATAAAATTTCTGAAGTCTACTAAATGTTATAGATCTTTCTAATATCCGTGAGAGTTTCCTTTTAGTTTTTGGTAGTGTGGAAAGTTAATAGCTTGATTATATGATGATTTTCTTTTCTTTTCTTTTAAATGCGGCACACATTTTACTATTGTAATAGTTGATTGATTTTGTTTGGCGGCATATCAACATCTGTATGGGTCATTTAATGCCGAAATGTAAATATTTTGTAAGTAATTTTATGCTTTCATTTACAGATATTTTGGACATAATTTTATACTTTCAGGGTAAATGTATGTTTTTTTTAGATATAGTATAGTATGGACATAATAAATGCATAGTTGGTAATTTTACTATAGAAATGTATTTTTATATTTTTTTAGTGTTGTATTACTTGTCGTTTTGCTATACAAATATATTGCTGGACATTTGAAAATGAAACTGTACCGTTGATTTTTTTTTTTTTGTGCAGTGAACACTTTTTGCCCATAGTTGGTGATACCACCCCGGATCAGGAAACAACAGCGGTTATGTGATGGTTCCACGCCCTTTAAAATCTCCAATCTCCCAATCAAAGGTCATGCTGCCCGATGTAGTTTATCATCATACCCAGGATTATTATGTTGTAATAACGGTAAAGACCATTGCTAAAAGTACAACTTATATAAAGGCCACGATAGAAGATAATAGTAAATACTAACTCTGTGAAAATGAAAAAAAAAAGACAGTAAACCACTTAAGCCGAGGCAGCAAATTATCACACAAAAGGAATACATTAAAAAATGTATGACTGTGAGGGGAAGGTGATCCATTAGTAATTATGCAAGTGACTCCGTTTGATTATCAGATTGTCGTGTCTCTTCAGGACGTAGGCAATCATGGCTCTCCACAATTCCTTGTCCTTTTGTAGCTCTTAATAAATATTGTCTTTTTGTTATTCCTCCTAAGCCTTGTTCCGCCATCCATTTACTCAATTTCCCTAAGTAAGTTATGCGTTGTTTTCCTCTGTTCCGCTTGCCATCAATCTGTCCTGTGTGTATCAGATTTTCCAATCCCTTTTTCCTGTGCCCCAGAAACCCCAACTGTCTCCTCTTGATATTAAGTATGTTTTCTTCTTTTTTCCATTTTCACTAAAACTTTATCGTTGTTCACACGTTCGGTCCATGATATCCTCAGCATCCTCCTGTAGAAACACATTTCTACCACCTCCTCATCCGTGTGGAGTCTCCTCTGCACCCGTATTGAGATTGTCCAGCGTTTACTGGTATACAGGAGACAGACTCGAGTCTGTTTTGGAGAAGGAAATTTATAAAATCCTCCGTGACTCTGAGGTTAAGTGATAACAGAACTTGATAGTTGCAAATTAGAAGAAAGAAAATGTCTGCAAATTTCGCTCACAATATAAATGTAAAGGAAAATCAATCAATCAATCAATCAATCAATCAATATATATATATATATATATATATATATATATATATATATATATATATATATATTTCGTCTTCCACTCTCTCCATCACCTTATCCCTTTTGAGAGATACATATCTCTCTCAATTCTTCCTGCCCCCAATTTAAACCAAACAAATGAGTGCATAAATTAAAAATAATGATATAAATCTTTTTATGCGTGTAAAATTTGTCACCCATTTACTAGTATAAAAATGGTCGATCTGGAGAACTAGGATCGAATCTCGGTCCTAAGGAAATAAATTATAATCATATACTCTTAAATTTGTCTGTTTCTTAATAATAATTAATATTTGCTCTGTTCTTACATTGAGCTCTCTGGATTATATCCTCCTTACAATTATCCATACGGATTACCAAACAATATCATTAACTATATATATATATATATATATATATATATATATATATATATATATATATATATAGAGAGAGAGAGAGAGAGAGAGAGAGAGAGTGAGAGAGAGAGAGAGTTGAGAAGGTGAAGATGACTGTCGTACCAATTGTTATCAGAGTGCTGGGAATAGTTCTGAAGAACCTGAGAAAACGTCTAGAGGAATGAGAGATCAGGGAGCGAATTGAGAACATCAGTTAGCATACGGTGGAGTAATGGATAGCGGCTCGGATTGAGGAATCGGAGAGCCGAGTTCGAATTCCAGTCGAATCTATTACGTGATAATACCCATGGGAAAGGTGTAAATCCACTTTTTCTCCCCCCGCCCCCAGCTATGGGTAAGTAGCAGTACAGACCGGGTTCTATAGCCTTGAATGTCAACTGATCTACTGCCGAAAAAAATAGCAACCTACTGCGGGAAAAATCTGCCTCGTCAGTCATGTATCGAAAGATACATGATCGCCTAAGCGTTTATCACGCATGGCACATAACTGACTGAAAATCTGTTAGAATGCTGAAGAGTGTCCTGGAGTATTCTCTCACATGAACTCCAGTGAAAACCACCAGGTGCTATTCAGTTCAAAACCCGACAGGAAAAGACAACTAAAAGACCAATAATAATGATAATATCAAATATTATTAAGCGAATGCAACAATTTAGCCGAGAAGAAATACAATAACATATAAGTAGGAGGCGTGAGTGATCTACTGGTAACTGTGCAAGCGACACCGCTTGGAGCATACAGAGAAATGGTAAATGTACAATGCAGAATCTGTCAAAGAGACCGAAACACATAAAAATGCAGTTATGAGACTTTGAGATACAAACATAAAATCCAATCAAGGCAAGAAAATCGGCTATATTTGTCGAGAACAAGAAACGGCGCATTAAATAGTGGATTTTGTTGTAAGACTAACAGAAAACGAAAAGCTATAAGAAAAAACAAAACATTTGTATTTCAATATAAATCAATATAGACAAGGCTGCGCGGAGGAAAGCTCAAAACAGAAACGTGTTCGTTCTTGAGAGCTTTCTAAAATAACACCGTAAGTACCAGATATATAATGGCCAGGATAGATAAAAAAAAAGTATATGTTCTCTCCGTTTGCGGCAACTTACGTGATTGCGCATTTTTACGGGGTGATGTATCCCCACGAGTGGCCCAGGCTGCTGGGGAATCGCCTTTATCGAATCACCAGCTCTAGACTGGTTGCCAACCAAAGTTGTAGAAGCCTGTCTGCCCTGGTATTTAGCACACAGATTGTGGGGGGAAGGGAAGAAGAGATGCACAGTGCTTCAATCCCGAGGAGACATGCCCAACTGGTTATGGTCAGGTAAGTGACAAGGAAATCTGCGGTACTCAACGAGATATTTAAGAAAATATATATTAGGTAAGTGAGTTATCTCCCTTGGTCAACTGCACTCTCTAGAGATTACTTATAGCGTAATTCCTTGGTCAATACACCTTTTCAAAACAACCAATCAATAGCCAGAATATGTTGGCGCCAATTTTCAAATAACGCTATTCACTTCTGATTTTGGCCCTCTTTTCTGCCAAGATCTGTAAGGGACAGTACGTTAAAATCGTCTCTGCTTCAATAACAGCAGTTATATGACATGGGAGCCGTACCAATATCAGTACGTAAAACATTCTACTACAACACCAAGGACTTTAGTTAAGTGGACTTATATTGTTTCATTATATGATCTATAGCCGCAAACAGAACAATTTGTTTGCAACAAGAACTATTATTTCAAACAGTATTTGTATAAATGAATAATATTCCTTTAAACTTTCTATTTGTGTTCCGTGTTCTTCGTGTATTGATTATTATTTGCGGCTTAAATCGCCATAATGTAGCCTATCTTTATTCACCAAGACAAAACATATACAAGTTAACACCTCCAGTGACTTAAAATCAGAAATATTTTCTTATTATTATTACTGCTTTTAATGTTGTTGATGTTGTCTGTTAGTAGACCGTTAGAGTGATTGATCGACAGTAAATCCATATTCCTCCATCTTGTAACTGAGGCAAGCATACGTTGTTTCAAATATGCTTGCTTGCCTGCTGTTGACAGCTGTGCCCTATTCATCGTACCTCAAACCACTACAACGTTCATCTGCTTCTTACTTATTTTTCTTTTCCTACCGTTTCCTGACTTTCATTTTCTCCATTTACTTTTCCCTCTCATTCCTTGTCATTTTCCCAATACCAATAAATGATGAGGGTAACCAGAGAAATCAGTTGTCTCTTGCTTCTGATGCCACCAAAGTCCTCATTCGCTTTATATCATGTAGTTGTCACTGTATACGGAAACGTTCCTGTTAACAATATTTTCTTTCATTTTTCTTTCTTCCTTTTGCTTTTCTTTCTTTATTTCTTTCATTCTTCTCTTCTTTCTTCATTGTATCAGCCTTATTTCTTTCATTCTTTCTCTTTATTATACCAGCTTTCTTTCTCTTTATTATATCAGCTTTCTTTCTGTTTCTTATATCACCTTCTTTCTTTCTTTCTTTCTCTTTCTTATATCACCTTCTTTCTTTCTTTCTCTTTCTTATATCACCGTCTTTCTTTCTCTTTATTATATCAGCTTTCTTTGTTTCTTTTTCATTATATCAGTTTTTCTCTTTCTTTCTTTCTTTCTTTCTTTTTTCTTCTTCATTATATGAACTTTCTTTCTTTCTTTCTTTCTTTCTCAACTCTGCATTAGATCAGCTTTCTTTTTTTCTTTTTACTCACCTTTTCATTATATCAGTTTTCTTTCTTTCTTTTTTCTTTCTTACCTCTTCATTGTATCATCTTTCTTTATTTCTTTATTTTATCAGATCTATTTCTTTCTTTCTCTTTATTATATCAAGTCTTTCTTTCTCACCTCCCTATTATATAAGTTCTTTCTTTCTCATTTTTGTTATATAAGCTCATTCTCTCTTTCTTTCTTCTCATTTTTATTATCTAAGCTTTTTCTCTCTTTCTTTCTCGTCTATTTATTATTTAAGCTCTTTCTTTCCCACCACTTTATTATATAAGAGCTTTCTCTCTTTTCTCTTTATTACGTAAGCCATTTCTTTCATTCTCACCTATATGTTATCAAGTCTCTTTCTTTTTCACCTCTTTATTATATAAGCTCTTTCTTTCTTTCTTTCTTTCTTTCTTTCTTTCTTTCTTTCTTTCTTTCTCACCTCACTACCACTCGCCTCTCTTTCACACTCCCTTTCCTTTTTATGTCTTTCTCGATTCCGTTTTCTCTGGTTATTCGTCTTTCTCCTCATCTCTTAATTTTTCTCACCCCCACCCCCCACTCTCTCACAGTCATTCTCCTTTTATTGGCTCTTTCTGTTTTCCCGCCTTGTCTCTCACACGATACACACACACTCACGTATACCTTTCCGTTGCATCTCTTTTATCTAACCGCAGCTTCTGTTGCAGATTTGACACGGTGTAGGCTGAGAGGCCGACCTACAGTTTTAACTAATCAATGAGCACACAGATGATCACCATGTAGAAAAAAAGAGCAACAACAAATTGATTACCAACACAGCGTCATTTTTTTTAAATAGATCCTGTCTACACACATCTTCTCTCAGTATACCCCCACCCACTCACACATTCAATTTCGTATTCTTGTTAAGTCACCTCTCCGAAGCCAGAAACCCCATCCATCAGAGAGGAATCAGTTTCGTGAAGTGGAAGTTTGTCGCCAATGCAGAAACGAGCATCGTGCACTCGGAAACTGGTTACCGGTTTATAACGAATTGATATAGAGTTACGTCCCTTGTCACTGTTATGAGTGAAAGCGCGTTTTGAATCATATCCGATGCAAATAGATTTGCAGGTATATAGCTCATCTGATAAAGAGACTGATATTTTTAAAGTCGCTTACACGATTTTTTAATAAGCAACTCCACTACTGACAGCAGTGTAACTTAAACAATTAAAAAAAGAAAAGAAAAAACGTAAAATTAAACAAAAAGAAAGAGTTACTAAATACGCTGTTTTATACACTATCCAAGAGTGCTACCGTTTCTCCCAGTTTAGTTACATTGAAATGTCTTTTCTAGTTATTAGGTCCAAGCTTATAAAATAAGCAAGCAACCATTAAATAATTTGGTGACTAATTCTTAAGCAACCAAAGTACTGCAGGAAATCCAAAGTCTTTATTTTAAAAATCGGGTATATGGATTTAAATTTTAAAGAAAGCTTTGAAAAAAGCGTTTGGTTTTCCACTCCAAATTCGCCGAGAGGTTCGTCGATTAAAAGTAAAACAAACGAAGCCCAAGGAGAAATGTCAGTAACGAAGTATTGTCCTTATATTGAAATTTAATAAATCACTTAATTCCGAAATTGCATTGATTATTGTTGGGATAGTGTCTTAGTTTTTAAATTTTAGATATCACTACACATGGGAAAATCTAAATATAGTGTAATGATTCTAAAAACAGTGAAGAGTAGTTGAAATTCACTTGTAATTGGCATCTTTTTAAAGTACGCGGAATTTCACTGTTGCTTTCGAATTTTATGACGAATCTATCTCATCTCTTTAAAGGAAAAAAAAGGCTGAGATCACTGCAATAAGTTAAAAGTGGTTAAAGACAGAAAGGTAGAAACTAAATGAGAAAGAAAGAAAACAAAGAATGAAAAAGAGGGAGAAGAAAAAAGAGAGAGAAGGAAAGAGAGAAAATTCAAAGAAAAGTAGAAGGCAAATGATAAAAAGAAATTAAGTGAAAAAAAAACAATAGAAAATTAAGAAAGAAAAGAAGACAGAAGAAAGAATAAGAAAAGAAAACGAAAATCAATGGAAAGAAAACAGGAAGAAAGAAAAATAGAAGAAAAAAAGAAAGAAAAAAGAAGAAAAAACATATAAAATGACAGAAAAAAGAAAGAAAAACGAAAGAAAAAAGAAATGACGGAAAGCCAGAAAAGAAAGACCATATTTACTGGAATCTGCTTTCAATTTTTTTTATCTTAACAAATAGAGACATAAAAACAATTTTACAAACGAGAAAAGAATACTGTGTAAACCAACCTACACATATGCATTCGCATAACTGGTTTAAAAAAAAATGAAATTTCTGATTAACATTTCGTTGCATAACAAATGAAGCGAGGTTTTCCGAAAAACATCTCTGATTTTGATTCGGTATTTCAAACTACGAAAACCTCATTGCGAATACAAATAAATCAATTAGTAAATAGAGATTGCGTCTTGTTTCATTAATCCAAAATGAATAATTATTTTCTTCTTCATTTTGACTATTGCTTTTGATTTGTTACTCCTTGTTGATATATCCTGATTATGAAGCTGAGTTCACTTGAAACGTTGATAATTCATCAAATGTTTGGAATTACCTGAAAGCTCTAATGATGTAGTTGTGTAGGAGGTTGTGACGATGCCGTCTAATTTGGCGTTGGTGTAGGGCCGGAAAAGATTTAGATTTCCATCGCATTCTTTAGTTGATATGATGCCCTTAAGTGTGAATACCAAGAAGAGAAAAAGGGATAAGCAGGAAAAAAGGTGGGGAAATATGGTTCGTATTTAATAATTCGATGTTTATATTGACTGCTTAGCTGATTTTTTCTTTTAATGGAAGATTGTTTACTTGCCCAGAAAAGCAAGATTCGAAATTCTTACGTTTATTCGGCCTTGAATATGAACTAGACTGAGATAATCAGAGAAGAAAATAGTTTCGAAGGAATGGTAATAAAGAAAGACAAAAAGAAAGAAAGAAAATTTAAGATTAAGGAATATTAAACTAATTACTGAAAAGAAAGAAAAAATGAGAAAGAAAGAATGAAAGTAAGAAAAAAGAAAGAAGGAAAAAAAGAAAGGAAGAAAGAAGGCAAGAAAGAAAAGTGAGAAGGAAGAAAAAGCGAGAAGAGAAGAAAAAGCGAAAAGAAAGGAAAAACGTGAGAAGAA
>OZ038485.1:54874169-54904169 GCA_964036315.1 Acanthosepion esculentum
TGTTCATCTCGAGGTCCTCGACAAAATCCAAAGACAGATATGCAATGATAGCTCCTGACCTAGCATCTCGACTGCAGTTACTTTCTCACAGACGTGATGTGGCTTCCCTCTGTCTTTTCTACAAATATTTTCATGGCAACTGCTCTGACGAGCTTCTTTCACTGGTACCCCAACTGCATGAATTTAAGTGTGCTACTAGATTGACGTCTCGGTCCCACCCTTTCAATGTCGAAATAGTTAAATATAACCGTCTCTTCTACTCCAACAGCTTCTTCGCTCGTATTTCCCGCCAGTGGAACTCCCTTCCTCGTACTTGCCACCCTGGTAACTATAATTTTCAAATATTTAAATGTCAATCGACATATTGTGATTCCTGCCCTTCTCCAACCCCCCTCTTTATTCTTACTTTCACTCACTGCAACTCCTTGCGTGCTAGTAGAACTCCCGCTTTGCTTGCGGTGAAATGCCTAAAAAAGAAATAACTCATTTAAAGAGTGAAAGGTTTTAAAAATACTTGAAATTTTTATATTTCTCACTTATGTGAGAATTATAAAAATTGATGCTCCAATATACTCCAACATTGCTACCTTTTCACGACTTAAAGACTTATGTGGAGTCCGTGTTTCTTATACGGCTGTTTCACAATCTTCAGGTGGTTCAAGAGACAATTATATATATATATATATATATATATATATATATACATATATATATATATATATATATATATATAATTCTATAGCATATATATATATATATATATAATTCTATAGCATATATATATATATATATAATTCTATAGCATATATATATATAATTCTATAGCATATATATATATATATATATATAATTCTATAGCATATATATATATACATATATAATTCTATAGCATATATATATATAATTCTATAGCATATATATATATATATATATATATATATATATATATATATATATATATATATATATATATATATATATGAGTATCTTGTCACTTGAGCCACCTGATGAGTGTGAGATAACCGTATGATATAAAACACACACACACACACACACACACACACACACACACACACACACACACACACACACATATATATATATATATATATATATATATATATATATATATATATACTGGAAATATTAGAAAGCCATGATCGCCAATGTCCTGAAGAGACATGGTACACGAAGAAGGTTCAGGAGGCTGGCTGGTGGGATGCTTGTATTCAGACATGTGACGTCATGGGAATTTCGCTCTCTCTCTCTCTCACACACACTCACTCACTCACTCACTCACTCACACACACAAGTAGATTTACAAGCACACTTGTCTGGTTGTACGCGTGACTATATAATATAATAAAGCTAACAGTATAGGTTTTTAGGAATTTAAGTAAACAGGAATGAAATATTTAGGTTAGCTTCTGTAGCCCCAACAACGCTAATTGCGAGTTCAATTCTCTTCGGGATATTATTTTATATTTTTGAGTAATGTTGCTTGCTTAAAGGTCGAAGAGTGCAAAAACGACTGCAAAAATATTAATCCCGTCTATATCATTGCAGATTCTTCTTTGGATTTTATCAAGAATCTCTAAATATCTATAGCAGGAGCACCAACCAGATATAGCGGCAATATTTCAAAGTCAGAACGAATGGTAGACTTATAAATATGTAAGATAGATTCTGGCAAGAAAGATTCACGATACAGTGAACCAACTTTTCTAGCAGCAGACCTAGATTCAATATGTTTCCATTTCATGTCAGCGATAAATGTTAGTCCGTGAAAGCGCAGTGAGTCACTCTCCTGGAGATTAGCATCAGCCGTGTTGATGGAAGGTTAAAAGAGTTCTCTCATATGATTGAAAGAGAGCGGTCTCGTTTTTGAGACGTTAAAATTAACAAGTCCTTCCTTGCCCCAGTTAACAACAGATTGTAGGTCACTTTTTGAGATCGGCTGCCAATTTGATCCTATAGAACCGATCAGATTTACTATTAAGACGGAAGTAAATAATTTTGTTAATAGTGAGCCTGAAAGATTTTAAATAACATAGCAAGATTTGATATGAATACTCAGCCAAAACAGTCTCGGGAAATTATTTTCCTCATTTTTTTTTTTGTTCAGTAATTTTTATCTTTTATTTTTTTTTTTAATTAACCATTATGTATTCTTTTTGTTTTGTTCTTACTCTGTTAATATTTCTTTCGTGATTTTCATTCATTTCGTTTTTCCTTCAATTCCCCATTCCTAATTTTGCATCTTCGTGTGTCTTTTCTCTCTATCTTTTCCCCTCCTTCAGTTCATACTAAGTAAGCGCTCTTTCTCAAAATTCTATAAATAATATACAAATATACACGATGTCACGTTCCTATGATGTCATCATATAGACGAAATAGGCCCAATCACGAACAGACTATGAAGAAAGATGTGACATCATCGGCATCACACATTCACAGGTAGATAGATATATACTTTTTTAAAAATTAAGATATAGAAATCTCGAAAAAAGGTTTTTAATTTGATGAAAATAGATTTGACTGAAAATTCATTTATGTATTTCGCGATTCAAGGCTTCATCATATGCGAAAACGAAAGAATGAAATGTCTGTATGTGTATTTGTGCGTATACTTAAATAATAAATCTGGGTGACTTTTAAAATAGTTGTTAATATTCTGGTATCTTTTCTGATGGCTCGGATTGAGAAATCGGAGATCCGTGTTCGAATTCCAGTCGATTCCATTACATTCACTTACGTGCTAATACGCTTGGGAAAGGTATGGATCCTCTTCTTTTCCCCCTCAGCTATGGGTAAATAGCAGGACAGACCGGGTTATATAGCCTTGGATGGCAACTGGTCTACCGCAGAAAGAAATGGCAATCTACTGCGGGAAAATAAATCTGCTTCGTCAGTCATGTATCGAAAGATACATGATCGCCTAAGCGGGTATCACGCATGGCACATAACTGACTGATCTTTCTGGTAGATAGATATACAAGTCATTCTCTAATATGGAAAAAAGGACTAACGTACAATTAGAAAGTCTGTATCGCACAAAAATTTGACTCGAAGTGGTTTTGTTATATCAGGATGAAGTTGCAATATTTTTATGCAACGCTGTTACCTAGTTGGAGTTTACAATGCATTTAATCAACATTACGTAGCGTCACCAGTTGCGGGCACAAAAGACAACTGATACAAACTTGAGTGTCGGACAAAGATGCGTGCTACTTGCAACTGTTAGCCTTATGAAAACAGTTGCAAATGTAGCGATTGCGTTGTCCCACGGATATATATATCTGTAATTTGATAATGGAATGTCTATAACAGATAATGAGTGTCGTTGTCGTTTCTGTTCTGGCATCTCGGCTTCAGTCGCTTTCCCATCGTCGTAACGTAGCTTCCCTGTGCATTTTCTACAAACATTTTCATGGAAATTGTTCTGATGAGCTTTCATCTTTGGTATCCCTCCCACAGACACATTGTACTTAAGGGACTACTTATGACTACATAGAGACCATGAGGTATTATAGTGACTGTAGTAAGAATGGTAAGTAAGAGTTTGTTGTTTTGGTGTAAAAAAATTACTGTGGTATGTTTGGGTCAGTAACTGTTGTGGGAAGAACGGGAATTAGTGAAAAAAACAACAACAAACAAACTGTCGCACACGGCGATCGAACGCTTTCTTGCGAACCCGAAACGAACGCACGACTCTTTACGACAGCGAACAAGCAAACGGCACCCACGACAACGCAAGACTCTTCCAAACGAACACTTTAAGACAGCGAACGAGCAAAAGGGCACTCACGACTGCTGCCGACAAACGGACGACCAACCGCAACGGCTTTTGCCGCCCAAAAAACTGCAAACGACTCGCGCGTCTTCTTCTTGTAGTCCTCGGTCGAGTCCATTATGGTACTCCAAGGTGTGCCCGGCAAAAACACACACACGCAGTTCGAGGTCGCTTCCGCGCATGCTCGTTACAACTGTGGCTAGTTAAGTTTAAGATAAGGCATATTGAAGACCCCAGCCTTCCTCTATTCCCCCTTTTTGGCCTTGTGCCAAATTTTTATATTGAAACAAATATTACTTTGCTCTATGGTACATATGGGAACTAGTTCAGATTACACAGAGACTTGAGGTATTATGGTGACTGTAGTAAGAATGTTAAGTAAGAGTGTGTTGTTTAGGTATAAGGAAAATTGTGGTATATTTGGATCAGTAATCGTGGCTAGCTAAGTTTAATTATAAGACAGAATAAAACCAGTCTCTTCTCATCCCCCTTTTGGCCTTGTGCCACATTTTTGTATTATTCAAAGTAAATATTGCTTTCATTTTGGTACATTGAATTTACAAATTTAAGCACAGTACCAGATCGGCAGGTAGGTCTCAACGTTTTACAATTGAAAAAGTTAGGTGTAACCGTATGTTCTGTGCCAGTAGTTTCTTCTTTCACACTTCTCACGTGTAGAACTCTCTTACGGTCTTTTGTTTCCCAGTCAAGTTTGAGCTTCAAACATTTAAGTGCAATATATTTCGTTATATTTTGTCTTCTTAATTACTGTTCTTTTACTGTTCTCTCTACTTAATAATGTTGGTTTCAATCGGTAGGAACAACTGAGAAAAAGTTTTATAGGAAGAAGCACACAAATGCATGCTGGGATTTTACTTAGCCAATAAAATAGGCCGGTTCGCGGTTTCATCTGACTCAGTCCCAGTCTGTCTTGTCTTGAAATCAGAACGCTACGTTTACTTGTCCGAAATTGCTCTTGTGTGTCAGCGTCAATTCTTAGTTTGTTAAATTTTACCATATTACTGTTGTTTTGCCTTATTACTGTCTTATTTGTCTTGCATATATTGTTTGCTTGCTTTATATTATTTTTTCCCTATTCCTTTATTTTCCTTATCTTGTTATTGCTTATTGAAAACTTTGTTAATTCTGTTTGTTGGACAGTTCTCTTACTTATTTTGCATTTGACCATGGCTACTCACTCAACAAATAATGTTTCTTCCTCACATTCTTTCATGTTCAGTAACCTCTTACGTCTTAGCGACTTTATTGTATTACTTGGGATGAAATGGTTAAAATGATCCTGCCATATTTGCAAGAGTCAGACTAGGCCAAAAATGGAGTATGACCGCTATATTTAGGTTACAGTTACTCAATACTCACTTTCCAGCCTAAGTAGAATTCAAAACCGTTTACGCGGTCTTGTGGGCTGGGGGGGGATTTAGTCTCCATTCTACAGCTTCTTTCCCCCACAGGCACAACACCACAAGCTTGTCGCTACTATATTGCTATTTCATGGCAAATGTTCAGATGAGCCCCATTCTTTAGTTCAACAAGTTTACAGCTGGACAATGCCATGTTACTTCCACACAGTCGAATCACACTAATTTCTCCCGTATTCCAAATGTAAAGAGAAAGTTTTAATAAGACAGCCTTTTCCCAAGAACTTTTACGCGTGGAAGCTTTCCTGACTACTAGAGTCTTAACCTCTTCAAATTACGGATCATTTGTTATCTTATTTCTCATCCTCATAATCTTTATTTTGCACCGCCCCCTGTCACATTCATATTACACACCTCATTCATAATAAACATTTTTAACAGTAACCTTCTGAATGACTCTGGAGCCTTGTATTTAATACATAAATAATTTTAGCCGAGAACACAATAATAAAAAAATGAAACTCGTGTTTTGTAAAGAAGTGAAATGTTCTGAGCTTTATCTCACAATCACTTTAACGCGATAGAAAAAAAAAGATAAAGACTGTCCTGAAAAGTTCTCTCTCTCTCTCTCTCTCTCTCTCTCTCTCTCTCTCTCTCTCTCTCTCACTCTCAAAATTGAACTCATAAATTCTTCCAAAGAACACTTGATATCGAATCAGGGAAACGGACTCCGATTATTTACGTACATCTCTCATCGTCGTCGCCTGCACCAGTCTCGCCGTCATGATCACCGCACCGCTGTCACCGCTGTCATCGGTGTCACCATTATCGACTGAGTTAATCACTAATCACACCATTAGGCCCCAGTGCACTGTTCATCGTGAAACAATGACGTCATCACTATCAAGTAATTAGGCACTTCTCACTACCGTTGCAATTTATAGACGCGTAAGAAAACTGGCAAATATATTGATCCAATCAAGTGTGGAAAGTAATAGGAACAGTCACGCGCCACTCGCAGCGAACGACGGAATTGAAAAGCAGACGGAACGACATCCAGATATCACCGTTTTGCAAACGGCTTGGAACGATATTCAATCCATAAATAGCTTTTTTTTTTCGAAAGGGAGATTAACGAGAGAGTTGTGATTAACTAGCGAGTCGAGTGTGATGGGCGTATTTCACTCGAACGATAAATATTCAGGTTTGATGAGAAATAATAGGGGTTTTTCTTTCTTGAAGTTTTCTGCTGTTTATTAAAATGAACTGATAGTTCATCAGTAACATTTGTTAAAATTGACATAGTCCCGAAAGAACAAATGAAAGGATTTCCTGAGTCCCGAAAGAACAAATGAAAGGATTTTGTATTCTTAATGAATAACGGGTACTCGTAGCATCTTCGAGCGTAGGTTCCTAGAACGACTCTAAGGCTAGATTTCTTGACATTTGCTAAAATGAAGAGATATTTCATCGCGTTAGGTGAAGTTAACATGATTTTCTCTTGAATCCAAAATTTGTTTCTAATCATTTCACCTCAAGCAAGACAATAAAGCCACTATGACGCATGGGTTACTGAGTGTGAAGGAATATGTGACAAAGAAAAACATTATTAAGGAGAGAAGAAAATAAAAGAACAGGAATGAAGAAGACAGAAGATAACGATTGGTATTGCATTTAAATTTTTGAAGACCAAAGTTGACTAGAAAGCAATGATCCGAAAGAGAATTCCACAAGCGAGAAGTGTGCGAAGAAACTGCTAGAATGGAACTTACGGTTACATCTGGCCAATTCAACTGTAAAATGATGAGACCTTGCCGCCAGTCTAGTACTGCGGTTAAATTTATAAAGTCTAGGTACCAAAAAGGAAAGGTCATCAGAACAGTTACCATTAAAATATTTATAGTAAAGGCACAGGACAGCTACATTATGGCGATGGGAAAGTAACTGAAGCTGGGATGCCGGGTCAGGACCAATAACATTGCAGATTCTTCTTTACAGCATGTGATTCACACCGGGAAATACCGAATGTTTTGAATTGCATTTAATGTCAACAAGGAAGATTTATTCTAAGAGAAGTTGATCTGGGCTCACCTTGATTTCAAAATTAGCTCTGCACTCAGTGTCATACCAGAGCCGCAAATGAAACCAGATGCATTAGAGGGTTGTCGTGAAAGGTGGTCTCATAGTCGCCAGGTGCAGAATCTGATTTTAAAGCATGTCGGTATCTAACCTCAACATGTAAACAGGTGATCGATCAAACTGACAGGAAGTTATATAATCGCGAGAGGGAAAGGCTATCTTCTCTCGCATTCTCGAAAGACGATTAACTTTCGAAGAAAGTCCCCCAAACCATACACTTTCACGCCGACATGAATTTACTTGTGATTTAGTCTCGCATTATTATTATTATTCTTTTGCGACATCAGTCATTTTCTTACCGATGTGATGTGGCTTCCGCCTGTTCTACAAATATTTTCACGGCAATTATTCTTTTGAGCTTTTTATCTATGATGCCCTGACTAAATGAATTTAAGTCTGTTACTAGATTGGCAACTAGGTCTCACCGTTTTACTGTTGAACTAGCTAGATGCAACAGCCACTTCTACACGAAAAGTTTCTTTTCTCGCACTTCCCACCCGTGGAACTCCCTTCCGATTTCTTGCTTCCCTGATAACTACAATCTTGAAACATTTGAATGCAACGTCAATCGCCATCTCCTGTCTTCTTGAACACTGTTCAATTTTTGTCCTTTCCTCAGTTCCCCACCCCATGCTCATTCTCATTCTAATTCTTTCACTCCCTGTATACTCCTGCGTCTTAGTAGCATTATCGCCTTGCTTGGGATGAAACTATAAAAAAAAAACGATGACATTACAAATGTAGTCCTCAATTCTGAGATAATTATGTTTCCGTTGAGATGTCGAATTGAACTCGAGTCTTGCGGAGAGTTGAGTTAAAGGAAGATAACTGATACTGAGACACACGGAAGAGGCATGGCACGTGGAACTAACCCGCTGGCCGAAATAAAGTGTTCAGTTTGAAATTCCAATCACCTGAAGAAGGCCGGACAATACAACTATCGAAACGTCTTGAATATGGCAGCAACGACGAGAACAAGAGTCCGAACAATGTAAATAGTGTAATAATTACAATACCTCATCTAAAAAAAATATAGACAGATAGAGAATGATTTTGCAAATTGGCGGATGCTTATTTCGTATACGCCGTGACGCAGTGATAAGAGACATGGCGTAGTAATTGAAAGTTCTAATCCAAACGAAGAAGTACAGAGGTGCTATTGTAACAAGATTTGTACTATTTCTTATATTAAATAAAATGATTCTTCCTCAGATTCCCAGGCATTTGGCTTAACTCTTTCGTACTTTTCCAAGTGTTCCAACGATAACAAAACAGTCATTTTTGTTATCTACACTCGGACTAATGTCCTCAGCTTCGTTGTTATTATCGCAACGTTTCGACTGTTACCTCCGGGCCTTCATCAGATGCTTCGTGATCAGGGTCTCCTTCAGAGAATTTTGCACTGAACTATTTCTTTAATCGTCTCATATTTATTTAGTACTAATCAGGTATTGCTTGTTATGTTTACCACCGAGTCTAAGGTTTGCATTACCCGGTCCAGGGATTGAACTCATAATTACTAGGTGACCAAAGTTACTAACAAACGTTTTAATCCACTAGTTTATTGATAACAAGAGCAAAAATGAGGACAATATTCCAAATGTGAATAATGCAAATAATAACTCCTTGTCCCAGAAATTCGGAAAGAAAACATTTTCATATTCTTCCATACTTAAGTTCTTTAACAACATCAAAATATTTGCGAGGATTTCGCTTTAAATTTTAATGAGTTCATAACATGCACAGAAAGAAAACTATAAAAAATCTCCTACAGAATGTAATTAAGGAAAGCGAGAAGAAAGGACTAACTGCAAGAAAACAGAATTCATCTATATTTCTGAGATGAGGTAATTATTTATATTCTTTACATTGTTCGGACTGTTGTCCTTATCTTTATTGCATGTTCACGACATTTTTGCCATTGGACGCCCCGCCTTTCTTCGAGTGATTGGACACATGGCCCAGTGGTTAAAAGCGTTGGTTGGACCTACTGACTTGGCCCAAAGAGTTGTGAGTTCAATACCTGGCTACGGCAGTGGTGAACAAAAAACTTGAAGAGTTGAGTTAAAGGGAGATAACTGAGACATCCGGAAGAATCATGGCACGTGGAACTAGAAAAATCTCCACCTAAATAAAGGGTGCAGTTCGAAATTCCAGTCACCTGAAGAAGGCCGGAGCGTACAATGGCCGAAACGTTGTGAACATTGCAATGAAATTGAGGACAACGGTCCGAAGAATGTACAGAATGTAAACAGAATGCATGGCCGTTAGTAAAATGGTGAGCGCGAAATGCAAATTTCAAATCGGAGATACCAAAATCAAAAAGATATAAAAATTTAAATATCTGGGAACAGTGGACGGAAAGTGCGACACTGAAATCCGAAGATGCGTCTGGATAGACATAGACGAATTCCAAAAGCTAAGCGGAGTATTAAGACATGAAAACATCGTCAGAAACAAAGGAAAAAGCATTTAACTGCTACGTGATACATGTATTCCTGTATGGCAGTGAATGCACAGGGGCTTGAAGCAACAGATATGTAACTCTACAGGCGGTTGCTGGGGATGCAATAGACTGAATATGTAAGTGTTATGGGAACTTACCCATAATAGTAATGGACTATTTCGTACCTCATAAATACTGCTCCTCAAGAGGAAGCAGGGGGTCAGTGAGTCAGTCAGTCCTTTTTGGACGACTCAGCTAGACGGTCGAACTCTCTGCCTCTGAGCAGGGAGGAACCCGGACGAGGCTCCGCCGAAGGGCAGGGCCTCGTTCGGGGAGGTTGACCAACCCGATCCCGTTTATACGGGTTCTACGGGCAATTCTCGGAAAGCCCACATTAAACCGGCCTTGTGCCACATTTGACACACGTGGGCGTGTTAATGAACATCGTCAGTGAGTCAGTCAGTCCTTTTTGGACGACTCAGCTAGACGGTCGAACTCTCTACCTCTGAGGCAGAGGGGAACTCTCTGCCTCTGGGCAGAGAGGAACTCGGACGATGCTCCGCCGAAGAGCAGAGCCTCGTTCGGGGAGGTTGACCAACCCGATCCCGTTTATACGGGTTCTACGGGCAATTTTTGCCCGAGCCTACGGGCTCGGAAAGCCCACATTAAACTGGCCTTGTGCCACATTTGACACACGTGGGCGTGTTAATGAACATCGTCAGTGAGTCAGTCAGTCAGACAGACAGTCACAGAGTCAGTCAGAGACAGAGTCGCGTCAGACGATTACTGTAAGACATTGGAATAGTGATACTGGTCGAGACAACATAGTTCTCTCTAACCTAACCTGATAGTCACTACTAACACTTCTACTTCTTTGTATATATTTCTGTTTGTAATATATCTGTGTTATTCCATACCTGTGTTCGAGTTATTCTTCATTGGTTCTACCTTGGACCATCACCGTGGTACAAGGAACCTGGACCATAACAGTAAGCAACGACGAGGTTTTAGAGAAAATGGAAAAAAAAGGAAACTTATACTTAACATCAAGCAAAGACAGCTGAAGTTTCTAAGACACGCAATGAGGAAGAAATGCTTGCAACATCTGATACTCACAGGACAGATTGCAGTCATGAGGGATAGAAGAAAACAATGCATAATATACTTGATGAGCTTGAGTAAATAGATCGTGGAACAGGGTTTAGGAGAGATAACAAAAAGAAAAAAATTATTAAGAGCTACAAAGGACAGGAAATTGTGTAGAGCCATGATCACCTACGTCCTGACGAGACATCGTACATAAAGAAGAAGCCTGCTGAAATAGCGAAATCGACTATTTGACAAGTTTTCATGCCTTTTTTTTTTCCAGTTACTAAATTTAGTATTTTGTACAATTTAAATTTCTATGCGTCTGGAGAAAGCGGGCCTGATTTCCTATGAAGTCTCGCAGTTTCTCCAATATTCTCGTTACCTTAAGTACAGAAATATTTGACTATAAAAGAGAGGTACTTGAACAAAAGTTCATCCATAATTATACAGTATCTCATTCAAAGAGGGGAAAAATTAATTAAAAATTAAATAGTTTGCCGGTTGAATTTATCTTGTTTGGGTGGGTTTTTACTGTATATATACCGGATGTAACAGCAAAATTGTCCAAATCGTGAAATTGTCCAGCACGGGATAATTGTCCATCTCACAAAATGTTTAATATCTAAAAAAAAAAACCACTAAACTAATTGAATTCCTTTTTTCCAGATTTTTAGATAAGACGTTTATCTATCTTGAAACCATTTGTGAGAATCACTGAAAGTTATTCAGCTAGAAAGAGAACACGTTAAAACTGTTTTTTGTGTCAGCCCCACTATGTCTTCCCAACTGAGCGACGGTGAGAGGAAAAAGATCATTCAGGCCTTCAATAATGGTATCAATATTCATATTCTGACCTCCATCTTCAAAGTCTACTCAAGAACCATCAAGAGAACGGTGAATAAGTTTTAAAAAAGCGGGAACAGTAGAGAGGAAAACTAGATCAGGTGGTCACAACTGCAAGAGGGAGCATCAATTTCAACTTAGAACTAAATACATTCTCATTATTCATAGTAGAGTCCAATAGTGTTCTAAAAACCTCGGAGAATTCCAGTAAGATATCTTTGATCATTTCTAAGATACAACGATTCAAAATTTAATCTAAAAATTAGACAATTTTGCTGTTACACCCGATTAGTCAGGAAGAATTCATATATGTTTGTGTTAATGCATGGGCTAACTTGCGGAATATATTTATTGTTATATATTCTTTATACACATCATATATATATATATATATATATATATATATATATATATATACACGTACATAGAAAGAAGACATACATCTGAAGAAAGAACGAAGTAAATTAAAAGTCACGAATCATCTTAAATGCATCTTAAATGCATCTTAAATGCAACTTTTTTGTCCTTTGATTAAAAACAACAACTTGTGTATCGTTTATGTTGTTTTATCTATTGTTCATATAATTTGCCTTGTCCAAAGAAGATTTGTCATATTGAAGAAGATTTGTCATATTGAAGAAAAAAAGTTTTCAGTAATGGCCAAGATTGTCTTTAACCGCAGGTTATTCAAAAGAGAAACGGTAGCGATGGTCAAAATTAAATTTTAATAAAATCGAAACAGGAAAAATTGTTAGGCAAAGTATATATTAAAATGAAAAAAGAAAGAAAGAAAGAAACAGATGAGAAATAAGAAAGAAAGGGAGAGATGAGAAAGAAAGAAAGAAAGAAGGCATGAGATGAAAAAGAAAGAAAGAAAAAAGAAAGAAAGAGATGAGAATGAAAGCAAGAGGTGAAAAAGAAAGAAAGAAAGGAAAAGATGAGAAAAAGAAAGAAGGCAAGAGATGAGAAAGAGAGATGAGAAAGAAAGAAAGCAAGAGACGAGAAAAAGAAAGGAAGCAAGAAATGAGAAAGAAAGCAAGAGACGAGAAAAAGAAAGAAAGCAAGAAATGAGAAAGAAAGACGGCAAGAGATAAGAAAGAAACAAACAAAGAAAGAGATGAGAATGAAAGCAAGAGATGAGAAAGGAAGAAAGAAAGAGACGAGAAAGAAAGATGTTAAAGAAAGATAGGAAGAAAGAGATGAGGAAGAAAAAGAGATGAGGAAGAAAAAAGAAGCTAGAGATGAGAAAGAAAAAAGCAAGCTAAGAAAGAAAGAAAGCAAGAGATGGGAAAGAAAGCAATAGATGGGAAAGAAAGAAAGAAGGAGATGAGAAAGAAAGAGATGAGAAGGAAAGAGATAGGAAAGAAAGCACGAGATGGGAAAGAAAGAAAGAAATGAGAAAGAAAGAAAGAGATGAGAAGGAAAGAGATAAGAAAGAAAGCAAGAAAGACGAGAAAGAAAGAAAGTGACGAGAATAAATGAAAGAAAGAAAGAAAGAGAAACGAAAAAAAAGAAAGAAAAAAGAAAATATTGATAAAATAGAGATGAAAAAGCCAGAAAAAATATAGAGAGAAGAGAAAAAAGGGTTGAAAAGGAAAGAATGAGATGAGAGGGAAAGAAAAGAAACACATTGTTGAGAAAAGAAACAAAGACATAACTAAAAAGAAAGAAAGACAGAAAGAACGTTAGAGAGGGGTAGAAAACACCGCGACAGGTCGCGATAAATATTGACGGCATAATCTGAAAGAGTAAGAGAGAGAGAGAAGGAATTTGGAAAATGTGAAAGGCCAGAGAAATCGAGCATGCGATTGAATTGATAGATATGAAGATATCGATAGATATTTACTAAAATTATCATAGTGTGGCACAAGGTCATGAAAGTAGAGTACTTAAGGAGAATCGAATTCTCTACACACGCAATGACCTACTAAATTTACATATAATTAGAAATTTATATATTAACAAATGTAGAACGTATTATTATTATTATTATTATTATTATTATTTGACTCAACTTAAGCATAGGACTAAGATGTTGGGTAAACAGTGAAGATCGAACTCTCGGACAGGAAGTAGTTTGCGAGAAATTTGTTAAACATCAAGCTGCAATAGATAGATAGAAAACAATAGAGAGAGAGAGGAATAGAGAGAGAGAAATAGAGAGAGAGAGAGAGGGGAATAGAGAGAGAGAGCGAGAGGAACAGATTTATAGAAATATAGGAAAAGATTGACATAAAGAGTAAGGTATATATTTAAAGAGAGAGTGGGGGAGAGATTTGCATAGTCAGAGAGAGAGAAAGGGACTTACATAGAGAGAGAAAGAGAGAGAGGGGCAGACATAGAAAGAGAGAGGAACAGATTTACATAGAGAAAGCGAGATCAGATTTACATAATATTTAGATCACATATATATAGATAGAGGAACAAATTTACACACACACAAAACACACACACACATAGAGAGAGAGAGAGAGAGTGAGAGGAACATATTTACATAGAGAGAAAGAGAATGACAAATTTACATAGAGAGAAAGAGAGTAACAAATTTACATATATATAGAGAAAATAGATTTACATAGAGAGAGAGGGGGACAGATTTACTCAGAGAGAGGGAGAGAGAGAGAGTGAGCGAGGGAATAGATTTACTTAGAGGGAAAGGAACAGATTTACATAGAGAGGAACAGATTTAGATAGATAGATAGATAGAGTTATAGGGAGGTGACGTGTGAAGAGAAACTAAAAAAGAAACGATTTCAGAAAGGTAAATTTCAAAATCCGATTGAGAAAAAGGAAAGAAGAAAAAACAGAAAGGAATGACAAAGAAAGAATGAAGGAAAAACAATCAGAAATCGAAGAAGGAGAAAAAAAATGAAAGGTACCGAAATGTGCCTGGAAGCAGAAAATGGCAAATGGAAATAGTAATAATTATAATCAAGTGTTGTAGTGAAAGAAAACAAATAACAAGTAAGCAAAAAAAAAAAAAAAAATCATAATAATAATAACAACAATAAATAAAAAAAGTAAATAGAAGTAAATAAAATTGAAAAATAAATGAAGTCACGAACAGGAAATGCAAGTAGAATATGTTACCCCGCCACCCAGAACCACCACCAAGTCTTGGATCTGTAACATTTTTTTTTTTCATCATAAATTAAACACCTCCCGTCTGCGCCCCATCATTGAAAATTCAACTGCCAAATACGGCATCACGTTCTTCCTTTCTTCTTTCCTTTCAAATTTGATTTAATTCAATAATTGAATTTCTTTGCTTTCGAGTTCATTTATCGTCTGTTGTTCTTTTTTTTTTAAACTTTGCTGTTTTTTTAAATTATTCTTTTGTTTTAGCTGTTTTATGTCAGAACGTGCACAGTTAAATCCTGACGTTTTGATACAGCTTTGATAATAATAATAATAATAATAATAATAATAATAATAATAATAATAATAAAAGAAATGCCTAAAAGAAATACAAAAAAATTGTACTCACAAGTACAGCTCAAACATTACAAAGAGCATTATCTATGCAAAATTTGTGAGATCTTAGTTTTTTTTTTTTTTTTTACAAAAATGATCAGTGTAAAATGTCATAAAGTCATTTCTGACCTTAGGTCGCTGGTTCGGACCCGGAAGGAAATGTGTATATAACAGAAATCAAAGGAAATAATAATAATAATAATAATAATAATAATAATAATAATAATAATAATAATAATTCATACAACAGTCAACTCAGCAGTTCAACCAGTAGGCACCATGACATCGTTTTTATCAACAACATCAATAATAATAATTATAATTACAGCCTGCAAGTAAACGACTTTGAAAGCATCGCAAACTAAAGACTTAAGCGAGGTTACGCAGAGAACACCTAAAAAGTAAAATCGAATATCTTATTGCAGCCGAGAACAAATGCACCAAGACAATTATTTCGAAGTAAAAAAAAGAAGCAAAATATAAGTAGACAGAGATGTAACTGTCGTCGCGGCATAAGTAAACATAGAAAGCAGTCATATAATGATTAGAACCATGTATTGTTATAACGGATCTACACAATGAGGTATTTAAGTGTTTAGTTAATAATTACAATAGTTATTATATGTAATCGTTTTTCCGCTCGTATCCGAGTATGCCTCTCTTCTAGGGGAAGCTCGCCAATCCCTATTGCAGACGCCCGCTCAGGCACCTTTGTGTTTATTCAGCACCCACGGAGCCCACTATGCAGTTTATACTTCAACTATGCCTGGTCGGACCTTAGTTACAGTTTCTTGGAAAGAATGCATTATCTACCGCGATCAACAGTCTGAACAAGGCCAGTACCCCAAACCTTCGGTCACGATCACTTGAAACTTCGTGTTAGCTCAGCCATCGGCTCCCAAATAGTTCTGTCTACCCAATTTCACTTACAAGGCTTCGGCTAACCCATGGTATGGCACTCTCCAAAGTTGCCGCACGCCGATATCGCCTTCCTAGGCCGATATTATCAAGAAATCACCTTTCTCTCAAATCGACCATGGCGAGATTCGAACCCGGGTCTCATGGTCGCAAAGCCAACATCCTAACCACTCGGTTATTATGATAGTAGCAGGAGAAGGAGTTATAATACTACTGATACTACAACTACTAGTAGTAGTAGTAGCAGTAGTGGTAGTAGTTACAAACAGTACAGCCCTTATCCCGCGAAGAGCTTTGTCTATTAATTAATTTTTTTTATTTCTTTTGTTAATAACTTTTTTTCTTTTTCTTAGTCGCGTTCACCCCAAGCGAGGCAGTAAAATCACCGAGACGCACGGGGTTGCTGGGTGTTGAGATATTAACAGAAATATTGCTAAGGATTGAAAACAGAGGAGGAGTAATCAAGAGGACAGTAGTTAGCGATTGACATTGCATTTAAATTTTTGCAGGCAGACTGGAAAGCATGGAGCTGGAAGGGAGTTCCACGAGCGAGAAAAGAAGCTGTTAGCATAGAATTTACGGTTCATCTCGCCAGCTCAACTGTAAATTGATGAGACTTCGTTGCTAGTCTAGTATTCGAAAAATCTAGGCACCATAGAGAAGAGCTCAAACGAACAATTACCATTTTGTTTAATTAAGTGGAAACAACAACAAAATCACATCCCCGCGTTAAATGATTCTTTCTCACCGATGTGACGTGGCTTCTCTCATGGTAACTGCTTTCTTCCATGTTGCTCCGACTATATGAATTTAAAAGTGCTATTATTGTTATTATAATCGTCATTTGTGTATGTTATATTTCCTGCATTGTATCCTGTAGAGCTGCGTCCAAACTATGGTCCTTAGTAGGGTTGATGTTTTAAAATTGTCCATTCCTTTTGTCAGGAGGCCCAGAACTCCGATTACTATTGGTAAAGTCTCAGTCATCATTCTCCACATACTGTTAAACTCGATCGCCATGTCCTTGTATCTGGATAATTTCTCGATAATTTTCATGGAGGTGTTTCTCTCAGATGGCACTTCTATGTCAATAAGCATAGACTTACTGAATTTTTCGTCTGTTGGCTTTTGTTTCCCTGCCAGTTTGAATTGTTCCATAGGATAGTTACATCGTTATTTTGGGTAACTGTGTCTGGTTGGTGTTCACACCATCTCACAGTGGTTTCGATTTTGTGCTTCTTACACAGCTTCCAGTGCACACATGTCGCTACCTTGTTATGTCTGTAGATATATTAATTTTTCTGCTAGTTCTGAACATCCTGAGATAATGTGGTCGACAGTTTCATCATATTCTCCGCAGATCCTGCATTTGGGGTTAGTTCCATCCTTGATTATATGACAGTGATAGGATCTAGTTGTAAGGCTTTGGTCCCGAGCTGCAATAATTAGGCCTTCTGTCTCAGCTTTCAACCCGGTGCTCCTTAGCCACTAATGGGTTTTCTGTTCATCCACATCTGCTTATTTCGTTCTTTTTAGGTATTCGTCATGCAACACCTTGTCTTCCCATAATAATAACAATAATTATAATGCTTTAGTTATAAACCTTACTGAATTCATCGGAAGGATACATTTTCATTGTGTCGTAATAATTAAGCAATGTACAAGTCTTATGTTTAGAAGTCAGTCAGTTACGTGCCATGCGTGATACACGGTTAGGCGATCATATGTCTTTCAATGCATGACTGACGAGGCAGATATTTTCCCGCAGTAGGTTACCATTTCTTTCTGCAGTAGAGCAGTTGCCATCCAAGGCTACAGAACCTGGTCTGTCCTGCTATTTACCCATAGCTGGGGAGAGAAGAAGAGGATTCATACCATTCCCAAGGGTAAGTGAATGCAATGGATTCGACTGGAATTCGAACTCGGCTCTCCGATACGGAACCCGAAATCAGAGAGCTGAGTTTGACTTCTGGCCGAGACCGCTACATTCACTTTCACACAAATACCATTGGGAAAGGTATAAGTTCATTTCTACTCCATCAAGCTATGGAGAGGACAGACTGGACTCTCCACCGTGGATAGCTACCAGTATAGGCGAAAAGAAATTGACGTCCTAAACTGTATGTTGCTCTGGTGGGACATATGTTTGAACTGTAAATAATGTTCGCTCAGCATCTTTGCAGTGTAAACCGCAGTTTAGCTCTGAGGATAATTTTTGTGATGTTGGACAGCTTCGCTTGTCACTTTTGCTATGTCAAGCGAAACTTGTTATCACTTCCAAAAATGCTCGTTATATTCGAGACTTCGTAGACGCCGGTACTAATATTAACGCCTTCCAGTAATGTCGTCACTAGTAATACTTGTTCAAGTAGTAATCGCTAAATAGTATAATGATCAGAAGAGAATCATAATCCATATAGTAGTAGAGTAGAGAGAGTGAACGTATAGCAATGGTGGATAGACAAGAAGAGTGAACAGTGAGATATTCACTAACCGCCACACGTGGTCGGATGCGACACAAGGTCGAGTTTATTGTGGGGTACCGGAGCCCGTAGTCAAAAATTCCCCATAGACCCCGTAAAAACGGGATCGGGTAGCTGTCTACCACTCCAGACAAGACTCTGCTCTTCGGCATAGCCTCGTCTGGGTCCCTATCTGACCGAAGACCGAAGAGTTTGACAAGCACACTTCCGAAGTAATTCGGTGAGTGAACAATGATCAGTTAGCCAATACGCTACTTCGTATTTATTCACTTCCTTTATGATCATGTGATCTACTTAATAATGTATACTCCCGTTGTTGCTCACGGGCGATCTAGTTTCAAACCACAGTATCGGCACGACACTTACTCTTATACAACACTAATGAAGAAAAATATGAGTGCTCGGAAAGGAGAAACCATGTTGGAAATGAGAATCCCGCTGTAATTGCAGCGTGACTTCAAATGAAAACGGCTCTGATGAGTTACGATTTATTCAAGCCGCGATCATGGCGACATCTTCATGAAGGTTTAACGCCTATTTCTTCTGGTTCATTCTTAGACAATTGGTTTGTCAGTTTATTAAGACGCCGTACCAGCCTTCTAATGAGAAGGCCCAACACTTACCTGTTAATCAATAAATCATCGCAGTCGTAGGTCAATATAGAACGAACGACCAATGAAGGATAAAATAATGAATCCAAATCGAATTACATTCAATAGAATCTCTAACAAATTCGCAATGAATACGTGTCTCGATATGTCTTATAGATTATGCAAAAGCATTTCATAAAGTACGCCATAAAGAACTGCTGGAACTGCTAGGGAACCTTAACGTATGTGGGAAGAATAATATAATAATCCAGAACCTATCCTGGTAGCAAACCGCCTGCGTACAGGAAATGAGTTCAGTAAATATGCAAAATTAAAAAGGGTATAAGGCAAAGATGCGTCTTCTTATCAGACCTTTTCAGCCTATACAGCGAGGCCCTTATCATTGATTGATTGATCTGTTTTTTTACGCCTTATCGTCTTTTGTATGATGATAAACTACATCCGGCAGTAAAGTATCTGATCTGGAAGATTTAAGCAGCGTGGAATCACTTCTTAATTGCTGTTGTTTCCAGATTCACTCTGGCCCGGGGTGGTAGTACCTGCTAGGGTCTCAGCTATGGGTGAACAATATATGATGTTCCTAGTAGGGTTGATGTTACGTGTGACACTTTTAGTAAAATTGTCCATTCCTTTTCTCAGGAGGCCCAGAACTCCGATTACTATTGGTAAAGTCTCAGTCATCATTCTCCACATACTGTTAAACTCTTTCGCCATGTCCTTGTATTTGGATAATTTCTCGATAATTTTCATGGAGGTGTTTCTCTCAGATGGCACTTCTATGTTAATAAGCATACACTTCCTGAATTTTTCGTCTTTTTTTTTAATAATATCAGGTCTGTTGGCTTTTGTTTCCCTGCCAGTTTGAATTGTTCCAGAGGATAATTACATAGTTATTTTGGGTAACTGTGTCTGGTTGGTGTTCACACCATCTCACAGTGGTTTCGATTTTGTGCTTCTTACACAGCTTCCAGTGCACATATGTCGCTACCTTGTTATGTCTGTGGGTATATTCATTTTTCTGCTAGTTCTGAACATATGATGAAACTGTCGACCACATCCTGAGATAATGTGGTCGACTGTTTCATCATATTTTCCGCAGATCCTGCATTTGGGGTCAAAACACCATGAATGCATAACAATAGGTTTTTATACTAAAATATCAGCAATACATTTTTGAAAAAAAAAATTTACCAACAGTAAATTTTTGAAAGAAAAATTACCAGCAATACATTTTGTAAAAGAAATTAATAATGTTCCTAAGAAAATTAGATTTTGGCATTAAATGATCGATAAGTAGTTGATATACCGCTAAACAACAAACAAACAAACAAACAAGCGAATCTGTTCTAAAAATGTTGTCGACATTAAATAACCCATTGAGGTTGATATGCCGTAAATCAAAATAAACCCATCTACAGCTTATCAACCTTTTTGCAGGTTATTTGAAGTCATAAACTATTTTTAGACTGTAAGAATTTCTTTGGGGATAATAAAGGTCATTATAATAGAATTATATGTCCTACCAGGATTCATTATTGGTGGCCACAATCTTAACAACATAATGTATACAGCTGACACAGTGTTGATAGCAGGTATGAAAGAGAAACCATAATAACGCCCACAGAAAGAACTAAAGAAAACGAGAAGAAAAAAATTAAATCGATTGCAAGAAGACTGAATATGAGATAATACTTTCCTTAAGAACTCAACTGTTGCTTCCTGGTGTTAAGTATAAGTATCCTTTTTGCTGCCATTTTGTCTAGAACTTCGTATTTGCTGACATGTTCAGTCCATGACATTTTCGGCATCTTTCTCTTGCTTCAAGTCTCTCGTGAGTAGATTGTCCAGCATTCACTACCATACTGGAGGACTGATAGAAAAAGGAACAGCCCAACATACAAATTACAAAATCGAGAAACGAAAATCATACAGGCGCTACAAATTAGATATCTGGGTAGCGTCTTTACAGATGAAGAAAAATGCGAGACGGAAATTCGAATGCGTTTTGGGATAGCGAAAGTTGCCTTCTAAAAGCTGAGCAAAGTATCAAGAAACAGAAAAATACTATTAGAAACAAAGGAAAGAGTACTGAACTGTTATGCAATATCAGTCCTTCAATATGGCACTGAATGCTGGACAATCTCCTTAGGAGAGACTTGAAGCAACAGAAAGATGCCGAGAATACCATGAACTGAACAAGTCAGCAAATACGAAGTTCTAGAAAAAATGGCAGCGCAAAGGGTACATATGATTTAACATCAGGAAGCAACAGTTGAGTTCTTAAGGAAAGTATTATCTAATAAGGAAATTCGCTAAAGAACAATCTTTAGCTCTTAATAGTAAGTATGAGTTTATCGGGTTAAGTTTTTCTACAGAAAACAACTAGGCTGTCCTTAAGAATTAAGACTGCCAATAAAAACTGACTGTCAAGAGGTAAAGCCTGTCCTTAAGATTTAAAGACTGTCTTTAAGAAATAAATACTGTCCTTAGAACTAAAGAGTGTTTTTAAGAACTAAATAGTGTCATTAAGAGCTAAAGCGTGTCCTTAAGAGCTAAAGACTGCACTTAAGAATTAAAGACCGATAAAGAACGGTTAGCAAGCCTGACCACAAATCACCACATTTTATGCTCAAAGAACTTCTGTTTTCTTAATAAATTATACACGTGGCTAAACCCAGAATCCATCAGATACGAACCTGGAAAAGCTAGTAAAAGGAGCCCAAACGTTGCACAAAACATGGGTTTTTGCTAGTTCATTTTTGTTTTCCTTTATTTAATAATTGCTTTAAATTCTTTTAAATATGGACCAAGTTTTCGCTTACAAACTAAAAGTCATTTCAATAAATTCTTTAAGAATACATTTGTTCTCCCGTTATAAAGTGATTAATAAATGCAAATTAGTCACTTCGCTCCTTTGTGGACCTTCTGATCCAGGGTTTCTACGTGGGTCACACTGAGCAGCACTGCACTATCAATTAATAATCGAGGCAATATGATAATTTATTTTTGTTAATTTAGTTGCAATACCAGCATTCTCACACAAATGTATAGAGATGACATTTCACACCAACTAACGTTTTATTCACTCCTGGATTTTTAAATAGGGTTCGATGTGCTCGGTGCACGTTTTGTCCAGTAATGTTTTAACACGAAATGTAGTTTTTACAAGCAATAGAATCATTATTAAAAAGTATTTGGGGACTTAATTTGGGATCTTTTACGCAAAGAAGCTAAATCTGAAACAAGAACAGATTTATAGAACATTATGTGGATTAAATTTTCATAAAACATGGTACACTATTTACATTATTCGGACTATTGTCCTCATCTTTGCCGCCATATTTATTACAAGGTTTCGGCCGTTGTATGCTCCGGCCTTCTTCAGGTGGTTGACATTCCAATCACCTGAAGAAGGCCGGAGCGGACAACGGCCGAAACATTGTAATAAATATGGCGGCAAAGATGAGGACAATAGTCCGAATAATGTAAATAGTGTACATAATACCTCATCTCAGAAATATAGAGAGATAATAAAAAATGGTAATTCAGTCTCGCTTTACTGTGAAGTCTTTCCTGGGTAAATAGTCTAAAGCACACGTAGCTTAACGATGTACTTCCCCAATATAAGTGGGGGCTCGGTTTTGAGACCTTCTCGAAAAGCACAATTTCTATATTCAGGCAGTTAATTGCTATACGTTACACACGCTTGAGCGCTCGTGTTTTGTTCGATTCAAGGCCGATAGACAGATTTTTCCGCAGTACGTTGAACCCATAGCTTAGCATAGAAGAGGTAGATTCATACCCTTTCCAAGAGTATTTGCGTGTAAATGAATAGAATGAACCTTAACTCGGCTGTCCGATTTCTCATTTCTTACACCACAACGCCAAGTACCCAGTCCATTAGACGTCAACAATTTTTTTAACAGATATTTATTCAAACACGTGTCTACATTAATTATACTGATTAGCATTCCTTATAAGAATAATAAATACATTTTCTTTCAATAAGAAATTCTGTCGAAATTTATGCGCGGCTCAGAATTGTGGACGATGGAAAGAAAATAAAAAATATTCGTAAAGAATTATTGTAAGAAAGGAAAGATGAAAGAAAACGCGAAAACGCGAAATCAAAAAACGTAATCACCCGTCAAAAAAAAAAAAAAAAAATGAACCAAATGTGTCGAGGAATGAAAAACAAAAAAAAGAAAGAAAACGAAAAAAAAAAAATACATAAAAAATACCGAATATAAAAGAAAGATCAAAACAAAAAAAAAATTCCAGAAAAGAATAACAAACAAAAAATACCAATGAATAAATGAAAAGCGACAAAATTAAAAAAAAAAAAAACGAAAAATAAAACGAAATAAAGCAGTAGTCAAAAAACACATCCTTGTGTTCGATTACGAAAAAAATAAAAGAAAGAAAAAATAAGACAAATATTTCACAGAGGAATCCTGATGTTCAAAGCAAAAGAACCAGTTTTCTCGAAGTCAAAGACAAAGAGATCCAACAGATAATAAAGAAAGAAGTCATGGGAATTTCAGCCGCACAAGTTTCAGAATTCGCTTAGAGAGTGGCGTTGTGTGGCACTTCCTGCCAGGCACCTGACCACAACCCATACCTAACCGTCAGCCGCATTTATCATTCCAATAATGGAAGAGCATTTCTGCGCATGCTTATCCGCGACAACGTTTGGTTATCGCTCATAAATTCTTAATCTAATTAATTACGTTTTCTCTACAAGAGAAAGATACAGTCAAATGTCAGTGGGCTAAAAATAATCAATGCCTTGTAGTTATATTTGTATGCACGCGCCATCTTTATAAGGATTCTTCTATACACCGTGTCCATTTAGAACATGGACGATTATAGCTCTCCACAACTTCCTATCCTTCGCAGCTCTTAGCAGTGTTTGCATTTCCACTATCCCTCCCGCTCCGTTCTGCCGTCCATTTTTACAAGCACGTTAATGCGGGTTCGTTAAAGATAGTGGAACAAAGAACGCGATATTTATGCTCAAAGTGATTTCAAAAAGAGCAATATAAATGCCGAAGCACGTGTACCTGGGTTTTATAGATTATGCAAAGGCGTTCGAGAAAGTACGCCACAAAAACCTGTTGGCTTAGCAACCTTGACATATTTGGGTAGGATATCAGAATAATCAAGAACCTCTGCTGGCAGTAAATTGCCTGCATACAGATAGTGTCGTTCAGCAGATATACAGAAACAGAAAGGGATGTAAGACGAGAATGTGTCATCTCACCGGACTTATTCAATCTACGCAGTGAGACGATTCTGACAGAACTAGAAATCCTACCAAGATTCATTATTGAATCTTAACAACATAAGATATGCAGATGAAACACTGTTCATAGCTAACACGGAAAGAAAGCTACAAAAACTCCTACGGAAGCTTGTAAAGGAAAGACAGAATGCATGGCCATTAGCAAAGGTTCCCAAGTGATGTCCTAGTATTTTTTTTCTTTCATCTTCGACGGGTGTATAAATTCATTTTCATGTTTAAGTTTTATTACATTCTAACAATTTTAAAAACAATAAACATCGTTGAGGAGTGAAGGTATTTAAAATAATAACATCCTTTCGACAAAACGTTTTTGGCGGATGTGAATATTAAAGATTACCAATAAGTCATTAAAATTTAGAAAAAAAAAGAAGCTTTAACAATTCTAAATTTGTAACTAAAATCTTAAAAAGAAAAGAAATTGAATGAGTAAGCGTGCCATTTTGCGCCTCGGGAGATTACCCGAAATTTAATATGTGGGTTTGTCTAACCCAAAACAGCCTACATTTTAAAAATGGATAAAATTATTTCACTGGAGGAATGTTTCTTCTGGAAAAAAATTGTATCAAAATGAATTATCGCTTGCCTGTTCATCACTCGAGCAGTCAGGATGTAATATTGTCTAAGATTGTATCTCAAGTAACCTTTTCAAACAGGGATCGTTTTACATTGTAAGTGAAAAAATGGCGCCAGAAAGTGATTTGATCGAAAATTTTATCGTTTACTTTTTTACTTCCATTTCAATAGAACGGTTTTCGGTGTTGGCAATATCCGTTTTGTAGAGATGAGAACGAAGCCAGAGGCATTGGTTTAACATCTCACTCAAAAGCGCAACTATTCTGACGAATATATATATATATATATATATATATATATATATATATATATATATATATATATATATATATATATGTATAAATATATATATATATATACACACACACACACACACACACACACACACACACACACACACACATATATATATATATATATATATATATACATATATATATATATATATATATTGGGAGAAATGCATGACAAAATTTTCCTGTGACACTTTCTTCAATTTGTTCTTCAGGACTTCCTCGGATTATATTTATTCCACTTTGTCCCCCCCCAAAAATATGACATTTTATATATAAAGAACTATATATATATATATATATATAGGGTGAGTCAAATATACTTACAAAATTTGGTGCGGGTTCTTCACACCAAAACAAGAACAAAAGTTCATATAAACACATGTCCGAAAATCCTTTGTTTTTTATTTATTAAGTTTAAAGAAAGTTTTCGGTAAATGGCGCTGTGTTGCCATTTAGACTAGGTTACATTTGTTATTCATGTATATTTGTGGCTAGTCTGTCTCCAACGTTTCACGTGTGTAGCAGTGAATTAACTGAGAAGTGTTCCGTTTAACAATGACAGAATATTCATATCGTAATTAGGTAGAGATAATTTTTGCATACAGCCGAATGGTGATGGACACAAGGCTACACGACTGTGTCAGATTACGTTTCCAGACCGAAGACATACGATTCATTCAACCTTTGATGCTGTTATCATCGCGTTGCTGAGACAGTATCCGTGGCACCACAAACTATGGATCGAGGAAGACTGAGATCTGCTCGCCCGCATGACTGCGAAGAATACATTCTACAGGCTGTCGGAGACGATCCAGGTATCAGTACATGTCAAGTGGCCATAGCGTGTCGTTACATCTCATAGTATCACATGGAAGATACTTCAAGAGCAGCGGCTTTTATACTCATCTTTTACAACGTGTGCAGTGTCTTTCGCCCTCTGAGAACGGATGAGGCAACATTTGGAAGAGATGGAAAAAAAAATTTGCACAAGCAACATTTGTGTACGGATCGAAATCCCCATGATGTAATACAGTCTAGACATCAGTATCAGTTTACGATTAATGTGTGGGCTGGAATTGTAGGTGACTGTCTGTTATGTCCGTATGATCTCCCAGTATGTCTCACAGGAGCTGACTACGGGGACTGTATTTCGAACATACTTCTTGACCTGTTAGAGGATGTAACCCTGCTAATACAAAGACGCGTGTGATTCACGAGTGATGGGGCTCCAGAACAGTTTACTCACTTCTACAATGAAAGATGAATAGGTAAAGGAGGACCAGGTTCCATGGCTTGCGCGTTTCCCCCCCCACCACCACCTCAATCCTTTGGATTTTTATCGGTGGGGTCGCCTAAAAGAAATGGTTTATGCAGCAGAAATTAATAATTCAGAGACGCTTTATCAACGTGTCACGTGGGTGTATTTGAAAAGGTCAAACAGTCAATGAACTGACGGGTGTATGCGTGTGTAGAAGCAAGCTGAGGACATTTTGAACATTTGTTATGAGTTTCTATTTTGAGGTACAACGATGGCCTTTTGGACAAATGTCTGTAAGGACATTTTACCATGTTTTGGCGTCAGGAACCCGCCACCAAAGTTTGTAAAAAAATTTGGATTTTATCTTGGATTGTACATTTAACAGCGTCTACCGTAAAATTAAAGAGAGAGACTTATTTATAGGTTCTGCATGGATATGTATGCATAAACATCACACACACACACACACATATATATATATATATCACATATATATACATATATATATATGCATAAACATCACATGTATATATATATATATATATATATATATATATATATATATTATATATATATATATTATAATAATATAATACATATTATATTTTTAATACTTCATTCAAACATGTTTAATATGATTCAATGAAATATGCTTGAAAGAAGTTTTGAAACAAAAAAAAAATGAAACATTTTATGAAACATACATATAACAAACTATTTCTAATTCTAACAGTTAAAATATGATCCTTGAAAATGGCTAAATGTATAGCCGAAAGCGCTCGTATAAAAAGAACATTCGGACAGTTTTTATATAATTTATCATCCGAAAAGAAAAACATTATTAGATCGCATGAGAAATTGTATAAAAAACTAAATAAAAGCACCTTGTCAGTCGTTTTTAATGAAATGTGCATGAAAGAAGGATTGCTGCCTAAATACGCACACACACACACACACACACACACACACACACACACACACACACACACACACACATATATATATATATATTTTAGAATTGGACATAGTCCGACAATTTATTTAAAGAAATTTATATTATGTTTAACGTTCTTTTTATATACCTTAAATACTTGTATCTATAAAAAGAACGTTAAACATAATATAAATGTCTTTAAATATATATATATATATATATATATATATATATATATATATATATATATATGAAATACAATGGAACCTCGGTTCACGAGTTTAATTCGTTCCTGACCCGAAATGTTTGTAAACCGAAACTATTTATCGAATAGGAATCAATGTAGAGAAAAAAAATCACAGGACAATAAAATAGGAAAAGAAAATCAA
This sequence comes from Acanthosepion esculentum, assembly GCA_964036315.1. Lineage (NCBI taxonomy): Eukaryota > Metazoa > Mollusca > Cephalopoda > Sepiida > Sepiidae > Acanthosepion > Acanthosepion esculentum. Next base: position 54,902,100 of record OZ038485.1, read on the forward strand.
GGCACAACACACGAATGTATACAACACAGTGGTCAACTCAGAAATGATTCCGTTCGAGTTAACTCGGTTCGGCTATGTTCTTCTAGAACCGAAATTTTGTTCTATAACCGAAGCATTTTCATCTCGAATTTTCTGTTCGAAAACTGACTTGTTCGACATGCGAGACGTTCAAGACCCGAGTTTACTATGTACTTCATTCAAATATATTTGAATAATACAAACATATTATGACTATTTATTTTTATAATAGTCCTTTCCAGTTATCTAATCAGCTTCTTGATGTTAACAGGAAATTCATCAAGGATGTCGCTGTAGTGTTTTCCTACCCAAGTAATTTTGAGCTCCTCCAAGATCAGTGGGGAGTTATAAAGACAAACTTACTGTAACTGTAATAAAATCTGCATTTTGTTGTGATAGTGATAAAAATAAAAAAATAAAAATACGCTTAAATGCGCTGTTATAATTGGTTTAAATATTTTAAATTCATCCGTTGTAGCTATGGATGTTTTTGCAAAACAAGCGTCCCAATGTAAGCGAACTGACCAGAAATTGGTAGAAATGCAAAATTGCATTAAATATAGGTTAAATATACTTCAATATATTGCTGCTATACTTGTAATAAATTTTGTTAAGTGTTGGTTGGTTGCTTTAGATTTTATGGGTCTCGAGAATTTTAAGGTTTCGTTTATAATTTTCGTGGTGTAGTATATTGGTGTTGTCAACATGTATTGAAGATATTACGCCTTAATATACATATATTATACTTATATATATAAGAAATATATAAAAAATGATACACAAAATTGGTGTCTTTCTACGACTTAAAATTTCATGTGAACTCCCATATACGGCTATCTAACAATGGTGGTTCAAGGTACAAGATACACAATTCTCTCACTTTCTCCCTCTTTTTTTTTGCATTGAGCTCTCTGGATTTTGTCCTCCTTGGGTCTACCCATACGGATTACCTAGTTTTTCATAAACTAAATATATATATATATATATATATATATATATATATATATATATATATTAATCTTGACTTTTCTAATGTTGAAATATTGTCAGGTTAGTAAGTGTTAGTATAGAACAACTTAGAAATTTGAATAACAAGGATTAGAATTTTAGTAATTAATCGTTAATTTGGTACATAACGATTGTCTCCAAATGTTTAATATTTTAAGCTATATGATCAATGGTAACATTTGAAGATTTTATTCTCCTAAAATCTTTTACACAAATATGTTTTATAATCGTGGAAACATTAAATATAAGAATTGAACAATTTTAGTTTAACTGTTGTCACGTAATAACATTTATTAGTATAGAACAAGCTCGAAATTTGTTTGGAGTCAGTGATTAGCGTTTTTGATTTTATGTAGTGTATATAATCATAATTATGATGATAATGATTTAATGATACAACTTCCACTACTTAACCCATAGCTGGTGGAGAATAGGATATTTGCGTGTAATTGAATATAAGGAAACCGACAGAAATTCGGCTCATTGTTTAACAATTCCGAGCCGTTATCCAAGCTTACAGTACCTCATCTAGGTACTGCGCATTCAAGACGTTGCTTAACACTGGTGACCATACGAGAACGGCTGTTTCAATGTGATATGTCCGTAAGTCAGGGGAGCAAAAGTGGGTATACAGTAAAACCGTCAACACAATACATATCGCATTGGTTATATAATACCAATACTGTATACCTTGTAGATACAACCTTTTGTAGACACATATATAGGTATATACATATATTAGAGACTTTTCTGTATACTTTCTTTTTGGTGCGGGTTTGTTCCCAATAATCGTTTCAATAATCGTTATACATAGTTTCATGAGAGAATATTTCAAATTTCAACTTTCCAAAGAATACCATGATGTACACAAAGAAATTCTGCCTACCACATAGACGCCATATTGGTTCTTGAAAATTACTGTAATGGTTAATCTGTATTGAATAAAATATCAGTAACACCGGAAAGTCATCGTCGGGGAGGCCTGATGATTGCGCATTTATGTAAGCATGAAAAGGAGTCACACGGTCAACCGTTATGACGACG
>OZ038485.1:54909169-54919169 GCA_964036315.1 Acanthosepion esculentum
AATAGTTCGGACTATAAATTAGCCCAGCAAGTTTTAGCGTCTTTTTTGACAGTGAAAGACATTCATTTTGAAATTCTTGCAAAAAATCAAATAATTGTTAGATTTTAATGAAACTTACAAATGAATGAAATTATTTTCGAAAATTTTGTTTAGAAAATCTTGACAAAAATTAATAATTTTTCTTGTTGTTTTACACGTGTTGCAGCCCACTTATTTAATTTTACGAAAACTCGAGAAATTCAACGAGATAATTTTTAATGACTTTAATAGTTAAAAGCAGAACTCTTTGGAGAATTCAAATCATCGATTTGTTTTTGTAAAACCGGACATCGTCTGACCGAGAATCTGCTCTGAATCGTAAAATAAAAATGCAATAAAACTAAGACATTTAATTAGAAAAGCTTTTAATGGCTTTTAGGACTAAGATATATTAAGGACACTATTTGTCTTAAGAAACATTTTTTCGATGAATACACAATTTTTACAAGATTTATTTTCATTTTTCAAATTTTTAATTAGAATAATTTATAGTTTTTAAATCTTTTAAAATTCAGTTTCAATGATGCAAAACTTAAGAAATATTGTTATTAAGTAAAAACTATATTTACTAATCAAAAGTCGAAAAGCTTATTACAATTTAAGGTCACCGAGTAGAATTTTGAATTATTTTTGCATGTGCATAAACGTGCCGACTTTTGTAGATACGGATGTTCATACACGACAGTATAAGAATATAAGAGCGGTAGCTATAGTAAATTTTTAAAGCTAATTTATCTAAAATTCAATAAAACATTAATTTTTTAAGGTGAATGACTACTTAAAAATTATATGAAATATAATATTATATTAATATTGTAATATTAATCTCGTTATATTTTCAAATTATTTTAACAGATCCACCGTAGAAAAATATTAAGTAAACTTTCATCTGTCATGAAGCTGGGAACATGTAAACATCTTAAATAAACAGCTACCGCCGTGTTAAAAAATGCATTTCTGTATTTATATAAATAAAATTTGTCATTTTAATTGATGTTATATTCAGTGAGTCCACTCGTCAGGAGATTTCAATTGACTACAGTTTTTCTCATTTTTTTATTATCTTTTTGCTAAGTTTGATGTAATTCATGTATATGCTAGTTGGGAGATCTTACTATTGGTAATAAGTTGATTTTTTCTGTGTGTGTGTGTGTGTGTGTGTGTGTGTGTGTGTGTGTGTTGTTGTGTGTGTGTGTGTGTTGTTGTTGTGTGTGTGTGTGTGTGTGTGTGTGTGTGTGCGGTGTGTTTGTGTGCATATGTGTATGCGCGTATGTGTTAAATATGGTTGTTTCGCCTTTTCATTCATCCAATATTTTCAAGAATTTAAAATTCTTATATGCAATGGAATTTTTTCAGTCCAAATATCTGGAATGAGGAATTATTATCAATTATATTCATTCGAATGAATGTGCCCATTATTATTGTTATTGTTATTATTATTATCATCATAACGTTTCGGCCGTTGTGCTTTCAGGACTTTTTTCAGGTGTCTGTCGATCTGGGTAAACTTCAAGGTAAACTTCATATATATAAATATATATATATAAATATACATATATATATATATACATATATATATATACATATATATACATATATATATACATATATACATATATATACATATATACATAGAAATATATATATATATAAATATACATATATATATATACATATATATATATATATACGTATATATATATACATATAAATATATATATATAAATATACATATATATATATACATATATATATACATATATATATATAAATATATATAAATATATAAATATACATATATATATATACATATAAATATATATATATAAATATATATATATTTATATAAATATACATATATATATATATAAATATATATATAAATATACATATATATATATATATATATATATATATATATATATATATATATATATATATATATATATATATATATATTACATACTTATTTGAAAAAATTTAGTTATTGCGTACTCGTATCGGGGTTTTTTTCTTTGGGCTTTCGACCTTCATGCTGACCCGTTGTTTTCGACAGGCGGTCATGTTCTCGGCTCTTTCTTTTCTTTTATACCTTTTTTCCTTCGATATTGATTTGATTATTTGCAAATCCAGAAACCGAAGGTTTTCCGAAACGAGTGTAGTTACTTATACTTATAAGAAAAAGGTTTGTCTGGTTCTGTAGGTTTAACTATATATATATATATATATATCCTTGAATGCCAACTGGTCTAGGAGAAGAACAACTCTGAATTCAAAACCTGCGGAGGGTTGTTTGGGGACCTTGTGTCACTTAGTGCACCAGGTCTCTGTATTCGGCCCTTCAAAAAAGTGTGGAAGGTCCTGCACGAAACCTTCGCCACTATAATCAAATCTCATGTGATGTTGTCGGGCTGTCGGTTTCCTAGGAACAAATCTGCTTGACCCTCATACGTCGAATATGACGGGACAGTCGAGTATACATATATATATATATATATATATATATATATATATATATATATATATATATATATATATATATATATATATATGAATGTAATGAGAACGAAATAATACATAAATTCTAACGTTCAGAGCATTACTTCAATATATATATATATATATATATATATACGAATGTAATGAGAACGAAATAATACATAAATTCTAACGTTCAGAGCATTACTTCAATATATATATATATATATATATATATATATATATATAGTTTCTACTTACTAAAAAGATTATTATAAAAATAATCATCCTACACTAAAATTTGTCAGTTTTTTTGCCAAACCAAGCTTAATTATGTATGCATGCATGCGTAACTGCACACTTATTTTAATAAGCTATAAACAATGTATATGCGTGTCAGATATTTTTTCTCAGTGTTTGCCTCTCTCCCTAATGAAACCGCCAACCATATGCAAGTAACATTTGATCAATTCATCGCTTCTTGACTTACTAACCTTTAAGGTTGACTTTTTTGTTGTTGCTTTTATTAATTGTCCATTAATTATCATTAATCATTCACTAATTAATTCACATAGTTATTAACTTCAGCAAACAACTGTTTCATCTTCACTGCTTGTTTTATCCCAATTTCTGGAATTTCCGAATCTTCCAATCATTTCTCTTTTTCTTTTCTTTCTAAAAAAAGCCAAACTTTCCCTCATTTTACTAAACACGCATCGATTATTGTTTCTCTATGCAACGTCTTGTCTCAAGTAAAGGATTTCAATAGACGATTTGACAGGCAGTCAATATATTGAATAACTCTCAAATAATTCTATCTACCAAATTTCACTTACACGACTTGAGTTAACACGGGGTACGGTTTTCAGGCACGAAGTCACAAGTCATCGTGACTGAGAGTTTGAGCGTACTTCCCTTCTTCAGACTTTTGATCTCCCCAAATAATTCGCTCTCTCCCAGTAATTGTTACTAAAGTTCACTTAGCATACTAGGAAGTATAAACCACAGGTGGATTCTGTGGATTTTGAAAAAAAAACAAATGTGCCTGAGCAGATGTCCGTAGCAGGGACCACAGAGAAGGACGCAATTTCGGAAGGCGATTTTTCAAAAGTACTCGCTTCATGCATACAATTTACTTTCTAATGAGCCTCTAGTTCATTCTTCTTTTGTAAAACCTGTGATGCCCTTTTGCTTCTTTAGGCCTATTGTTAAAATTTTCCTTGTCCATGCGCAGTCGGAGTTCAAGTCTTGACCGATTCCAAAATCACACTTAATATTGTGATCTTGGAATCGGTCATTCAGTCAATACTTGAACTCCGACTGCACATGGACAAGGTAAATTCTAATAATACGCCTACAGAAGCACAAGGACATCACGGGTTTTACAGAATGAAATAGAGGCTCAGTAGAAAGTAAGTGCCACCTCAGATCCTTCCAAAGGTTTATGCTACCCTAATGATATCAATCTATATAATAATAGCTGGCCACTCGTATTCGAGGATAGCCGTCTATTAGGGCGGCTAGCCAATCCCTATTGCAGACGCTCCCTCAGGCACATTTGTGTTTATTCAATACCCATAGAGCTCACCTATGGTTTATACTGCAACTATGCTGAGCAAACCTTAGTTACAGTTGTGAGTGAACGAGTTATCTAGCGTGATGAACAATTTGAACAAGCCACTATGACTTGTCGCTTTGTGCTAGCGCAGCTATTGACGGTCATCAAGAGTTCTGTCTACCAAATTTCACTCACAAGACTTGGGTCAATCCGTGGTGTGGTTTGCACGCTGGGATCGGCCTCGATCCATTTTGATAACATTAAGAAGTCGCTTTCCGGACAAATCGACCATGGTGAGATTCGAACACGGGTCTCATGATCAGAAAGTAAACTTTCTACCACTCGATATATATATATATATATATATATATATATATATATATATATATATATATATATATATATATATATATATATATATATATATATATATATATATATATATAATATAATATATATTATATTAAATATAAAAAAATCTTCCTTAATACAGATTTTGAAAACTCCCAATTTTCTGTCCCATCATGTTTCTAATACCAACGGACACCGACGTCCTTGACTTAAAAAAAATGGCCTTGTGCCGCATTCAGGATGAGTGGATATTCTGTGAAATATCATACAGCGTCAAATATAGTACTGTGTATTAATAGCAATAACCATTAATTAATAGTGATGTATTAAACTATGACGTGTTTCTATCGATTTACGAAATCTTACTGGAAGGTTTTCAGCCCAAACAAGAAAAATAAGCTATAGTCACGAAACTCACATGCTATGCCATATACTCACCTTGCATATCGTTTCTTGGGTTACATTAACGCTTTACAAAAAAAATTCTGATGTTTGCTCATTGAAATAGGGGGCCGAATTAAGACATTTTGGGAAATTAGGACGGTGTAAGACAACTTTCACTACTCCTATCTATCTATCTATCTATCTATCTATCTATCTATGCCATTTCATTATCTAAGTCTTTTCATTATCTATAAATCTGTCTATGTATCTGTCTACCTCTGTTCATTATCTATTTATCGAAGTCTGTTCATTATCTATTTAAGTCTTTTCACTAAATGTCTAAGTCTTTTATGATCTATCTACTATCTAAATCATTTCATTATCTAAGTCTTTTCAGCATGTAAGTCTGTTCAGCATCTATTTATTTATCAATGTATCTCAGTGTGTTCATATCTATCTCAGTCTGTTCATGTCTATCTATCTCAGTCTGTTCATGTCTATCTATCTCAGTCTGTTCATATCTATCTATCTCAGTGTGTTCATATCTATCTATCTCAGTCTGTTCATATCTATCTATCTCAGTCTGTTCATATCTATCTATCTATCTATCTCAGTCTGTTCATATCTATGTATCTATCTATTTTATACTGTTCATAGCTATCTCAGTCGGTACATACCTATCAATCTATCTTATTCTGTTCATATCTATCCCAATCGGTTCATATCTATCCCAATCGGTTCATATCTATCTATCTATCTATCTATCTATCTATCTATCTATCTATCTATCTATCTATCTATCTGTCTGTCTTATTCTGTTCATATCTATCTCAGCTTAGCTAGCTAGCTAGATTTGTTTAGTTCATACCTATCGCTTTCTCGGCATTTCAAGCATGAAAGAACATAAAAGAAAGCTTGTCTTTTCCTTAAGGTTCTGTTTCTCAGGCATCATATTCACATTACATCAACGACATAGGATCGGCGGTCGATAGGCGCGGATGTGTGCTGCAAAACACGGCGTGATCGGACACATTCTGAACCCACTCACACTTAAAACCTTGTGGTATCCCACATTAAACCGATCTTGTGTCATATTTATCCTCATGAAGATGTCCAGTTAATCCAGCACCCATATTATGCGAACTGGGCAGGGTCAGCGGATACAAATTGACGCTTGCAGGGAAAAGCCGGTAGTATTGAGTAATTTATGAACACGCCCACATGGAAAAGTCTGTGGAATATAAACATTAAGCCGGCTTTGTTTCATATTTGCCTTTGTGGGGAAGGTGAATAAATACAAGTCTGTCCATGTGTATCTGTCCTATTTCTTTGTTTCCTGTTATACCCTTCCCGTCGTCTCCAAGACCTCTCAGACACCGGTTACGATAAAGCTTCCCAACAAGGTAGTGGATGAAAAGATCATCCTATTTTGACTGCGAGCGGGAAGAGGTGTCAATTGCAAGAGGCAAACAACGAGTGGTGAACAGAGCAGCAATATCGGCTGGTGAGAGTTGATGTGTTCTGGGAGTAGACGAGGCCAAACACCGAAATTCTCTCACCAACTCTAACACATGGCAATCAATAAAGCTAAACATTGCTGCTTGCTTGGACCAGGGGCAGCAGCAGTGCAAATGTCTACAGCTAGAAAGGCTATCATGTGTAACTAGCACTGATACCATTACTATCTTTGCCGTAGTTATCATAGTCATTGCATCTTCCACAGCTACGACGTCAATTACTCGATTTTAAGGGCGTCTAAGCACTCGTGAACCAATGGTGAATATACAACTGCTACTACTATTACAACCATCATAGTTGACTGTACGATAAGGTATTTTTTTTTCAAAGAAATCTCGCCCTAGAACATGCAAGTGAAGCTCAACGGGAATGGGAAAAGATGAGCCTCTTTTCTAAGTAACTAATTTGAAAGCTTTCAGCTATCCGTATTTACATGTAATGTTTCCTGATTAACTTGCCCCTATGGTATCTAAACTTTATGAATTTAAGAGCAGTACTAGATTGTCTCATCATTTTACAGTTGCAATGGCTAGATGCAACCGTAAGTTCTGTGCTAACAGTTTCTTCTATCAAACTTCTCGCTTCCGGTTTCTCGCTTCCGGTTTCTCGCTTCCCAGACAACGTTGATCAAAAATTAAAATGCAATGTCGATCGCTATCTTCTCTTTCCTTAATTCTTGTTCTTTTATAGTTCTCTCTCCCTAATAGAGTTTCTCTCATATTCTCTAACACTCGATAAGCCTCACTCTGCGTCTTGGTCGTCCTGGGTATGACGATAAACTACATCCGCGTCCTGGGTAAGACGATAAACTACGTCCAGCATCAAGGCCTCTGATCAGGAGGTTTTGAGGGGTGTGGAAATACCACTTAATTGCCGATGTTCCCAGGTCCACCTTAACCCGGAGTGGTAGCACCTGTTAGGGTTATCAGCTACGGGCAAATAGTTAGCCCTTAAACTGGGGTAAAAACACTATGAAAGTGTAAAAATAGGTTTTAATACCAGAAATACTTTGTAAAAAATTATTACCAGCAATAAATTTTTGAAGAAAAAAAAACAAACTATTACCAGCAATACATTTTTGAAAAAATATTACCAACAATGTTTTTAAAAAATAAATATTACTAGCAATACATTTTTGAAAAAATTATTACCAGCAATACATTTTCGAAGGAAAAATATTACCAGAAATAGATTTTTGACAAAACAAAATATTATCAGCAATAAAAATTTTCTTGGCATTAAATGACCCATTGAGGTTGATATGCCGTAAAACAAACCAAACCTTATTTTATTAAATAACTAGGATAGTGGAGGATTTTACAAGTACATTGAAAATATTGTTTAATACACTTAGTTATCTCACAATGCTAAACGAAATTCGTGCAAAAAGAAAATCTATACTAATAATTTAACTTTTTATTAAAATTCCATGATGGTAAACCCTAGAACATATAAGTAGTTATACCACTACTAACCATGGGTATATCATACCCGAGTTTGAAAATATAAAAAAAAAGATATTAAATATAAATCTTTATTTGAAATATTTTACATGCAGGCACTTCAAACTTTGTACTTGGTGTGAACATTAATAGGAACTGAAAAAACATATTATTTAGGTAAAAAATCAGGTACTGAAAATTGTAATTGAAAATAGGAAAATTTGCGCTGTTGTGGATTCCGGGAATGGAATCCTGCACAAATAAATAAACAACGCCAGTAATTGAGATAGAAAAATAAGTGTATTAAACGTAAGAATACAGAGTTGAAGTAAAGATTAGTAGTCTAGGAATGCGGGTTAGTAGAAAGTATATGTATAAGTCTCTGTAAGTGAAGCCGTAATTATCTCTCTCTCTATCTCTCTGGACTCTCGTATAACTCTCTGTTAACACCCTGTGTACTGACTCCGTATCTCTCACCCTGACTCAACGAATCTCAACCTGCAGATAATCTCTCTGTCAGTATAAGTATACTTTAGACGAGTCCATCTTGTGAAAAAGGGGTCTGTCACACAACACTATATACCCATGGTTAGTGTTCTAGGGTAAATAATGTAATTTTATTTTCCTATTTTCGGTAAAAAGCACCAAGCATTTTATTTGAAAGCCACCTACATTTTTTAAATTTTTTTTCTTTCTCTTATTTGATAATCCTCCCGGAAGATAAGAGAAGGTACGAACCAGAACTAATAATTGCAAAAAAAGGATTTTTTTTTTTTGTAGAGAGGATAAAAGAGAGGCAGCATTAGAAAAAAAATTCTACCTTCTTGATTTTTTTTCTTGTATAAAAAATTAATTCATATTTATATAACATTCAGAATAAATCATGTACGAGCAACGGGAAACTCGAGCGAAAGATGAGAGGCGACGGTCAAAGGGTGAGAGAGCGGTTCGAAAGCATGGTGTAAGGGATCACCTGCGTTGTCAACACAGGCAGAATTTCTCGTCGACATAAGTTGAGACAGAATGATAGCTAGAAAGACAATTTGCCATTAAAAGTGTGACATCAGAAGACATGTAGATTTGAAGGCTATGGAAATACATAAAATCAATGACCAAATCACTGGACAAATAAATAGCCAAAAGTAATATGTTACCAAAAGTGGAATAGAGTTTTTAAAAGCAATTTTGATTTGATGCGTGGTTATAGCGGAGATGGTTTTCCTTGTAATCGAGTAAAAATCTGGCACACACACACACACACACATATATATATATATATATATATATATATATAGATAGATATAGATAGATAGATAGATAGATGGATGGACTGATGTGAGTTTGTGAGCCTGGGTTGTCTGACGATTGCAAAGAGCGTGAAACCCAGGGTCACAAACTCATATCAATCCAACTAAATATGTTATATCTATCACTGATATTGACCGCTTTCCAATAAGCACCGCGCATATATAATATATAAATAATATATATAAAAATTTCATATATATATTTATATTTATATACATACACATTTTACAGATTTATACAGACACACACACACACATATTATATATATATATATATATATATATATATATATATATATATATATATAGATAGATAGATAGATAGATAGATAGATAGATAGATAAAATAAAATAAAATAAAATAAAATAAGGTTTGTAAACCGAAACCGGTTAAAGTAAAACGATATTTTCTGAAAACTTCCATGTAAGTCAATCGTAGTAGTGTGTTCGATCGTCACTTCCCCGGCATCAACTGAGGTAGTTTGAAAGCAATATTAACTCAAGCCCCAGGAGGCAACCCCAGGCAGTACCTCTCCTTTGGGAGTGGGCTTGGTTCATTACGCGGCGCCTGAGGCGCACACAGAGGGGAAGTGCCGAGGAGGTTTGAGCAATTTTCCAACGGTAAACCCACCTTAAACCTCGACCTCGTGTTACCTTCGGTTGCGACGTGTGGAGGCACTGAAAAAAAAAACAATGTATATAGGGCACTTCGATGTGGTGCAATGGTTGGGAAGCTTATCTTGCTAGATTAGTTGTGACTGAGTAGTGAGTTTGATCCTCACTAGGTGCTTCATACTTTCATCATTGTGCCACATCTAAGTTATCCGCAGTAAGTCACTATATATATTCTTAAATCTTCCAAAGCCCGGTTTTTTGTAATGGCCTTTCCAGTTTAGTTTGCAAAAAAAAAAGTTTAGTCCCAC
>OZ038485.1:54924169-54961669 GCA_964036315.1 Acanthosepion esculentum
TATTTTCTCCAATGATCTATCCATTATACATCTATCTATCGATCTATCCATTATACATCTATCTATCGATCTATCTATTATACATCTATCTATCGATTTATCTATTATACATCGATCTATCTATTATACATCGATCTATCTATCTATCATACATTATCGATCTATCTAGTTATCTATTATACATCTATTTATTTATCTATTGTACATCTATCTATTGATCTATTTATCTATCTATCTATTATACATCTATCTATCTATTTATATATTATACATCTATCTATCGATCTATTTATCTATTATACATCTATCTATCGATCTATTTATCTATTATACATCTATCTATCGATCTATCTAGCTAGATATCTATCGACCTATTTATCTATCTTTTATATATCTATCTCGGTCTATCTAGCTATCTATTATACATATATCTATCGATCTATCTATCACATTATCGATGTATCTAGTTATCTATTATACATCTATCTGTTTATCTATTGTACATCTATCTATCGATCTATTTATCTATCTATGTATTATACATCTATACATCTATCTATCGATCTATTTATTTATTATCTCTCTATCGATCTCTCTAGCTAGATATCTATAGACCTATTTATCTATCTATTATAAATCTATCTCGATCTATCTAGCTATCTATTATACATCTATCTATCGATCTATTTATCTATCTATTATACATATATCTATCGATCTATTTATCTATCTATTATACATTTATCTGTCAATCTATTTATCTATTATACATTTATCTATTTATCTATGTTATATACATCTATCTATCGATCTATTTATGTATCTATTATAAATCTATCTATCTATCGATCTATCTATCAATTATGCAACTACTGATCTATCTATTATACATCTATCATACATTTATATGTTATACACTTATCTATCGATCTACTTATATATCTATCGATCTATTTATTGATCTATGTATTATACATCTATCTATCGACCTATTTATCTATCTATTTATTATACATCTATCTATTATATATCTATCTATTATACATCTATCTGTCTATTTATGCCTGGCCATTATCTAACTCAATCTGTCCATTTTCGAAGTGTTCAATATCTACAACTTTTTATTATCTCTCTATCTCGACAGATATCGAAATTCTCGTTAAGTCAGCATGTATCTTTCTATCAATCATAGTTACTTATCATAATGCAATGATTAGCGAACAGGTACCTGAGGCTAGTGTAAATGCAATCGATATTCATTAACTAGTCCATAATAGTAGGCATGTTTCTGACTAAGCTGTGCTTTTTTGCTCCCCATGCCGCAATCAAACGCGATCTACTAACTTCTATTTATCCATTAATCAATTCACATGTATTCATATGATTCAGCTTCTCACACAATAGTAATGTAAATATACAATGCATACACTACTCCATCTATTATACATCTATGTTAATCTATATTCTCCACCCATCTATTATACATATATATTCTCCATCTATCTATCTATCTATCTATCTATCTATCTATCTATCTATCTATCTATCTATCTATCTATCTATCTATCTATCTATCTATTTATGTTGAAGAAACACGCACACACACGTATATATAGGACGAGTGCTGAAAATTCTTTGGCCCAATCGAGAAGACTTTCAACTCAAAATTTGATTGTTTTGATTTGGAGGAGTGGCTGTAGTTGAAATCTTTTCAGCACCATCGCACACACACGCGCGCGCACACGCACACACACACACATATATATATATATATATATATAGTCATCCACAGAGAGACTGTTTCGCTGTATCACAGCTCTTCAGTGCAACTAGACGTCCGATTGCTTCAAGCCAGGATCGAAACTCGACCGTTTTGGCCTCAGAGATCCTACCACTAAGCCGTCGGCAGAGAGAAAGGGAAATTGTAGCGTTTTCTATACGAAATACGCCAACGGCTAAGAGAACTCAATTCTTACTTGAAGAATAATGAATTCATAGTAGCAGCAGCCACCGGTTTATTAAATTTATTCTTTTTTCTAGAGAGCTCTATCGAAGTGACTCCGAGAGCATATATATATATATATATATATATATATATATATATATATATATATATATATATATATATATATATATATGTGTGATAGAAATTATATATAATTATTATGATAGGATTTAAGATAATTATAATTAAATAATTCATCGAGTCTAGAAGAAACCTCAACAGAATGCAGAAAACACTAAACGGCCGCTTCGTCCTATTTTTGGGACTCATCAGCAGTGCGCATCCTCTACCGAGAATTGAAACCCTGAGAGTTACGTTATCAGGCAAACGTCATACCAAATGTACCAACGAGCCTCCGTGAGGAAGAATCTAATTCTATCTAATTCTATCTATCTATCTACATATATATATATATATATATATATATATATATATATATATATATATATATATATATATATATATATATATATATATATATATATAATCAGTTTTCTCATTTGTCGAGTTGGTCAGCGTTTCTTGTGATTGATCGATTGATTTGTTTTTATGGCTTATCAACTGTTTGCTGGTCATTCAAAACCATGAAATACGTTTAAATAGTCAAAATTTTATTTTAAGATAATAATGATTTGTTGCTACAAGTCCTACTAATTAGACCAAATCTGGCGGGAAAGTGATGAATTCTCGCCGATCACAAGGGTAAGTGTATAAAATGAACCCGGCTAGAATTGAAGCGAGAATCTCCGATTTTAGAATTCCGAGCGGTTATTCATCAGACCACCCACACCTTCAAGTTTACAGTACCCGGTATTCACAAGCGGTTACCCATCTAGTCACTGAGCAGACTCGACGTTGCTTAACTTCGGCGATCGTAAGTTGATATGGCCGTAATCAGTTTTGCAGTAATATATGTCGAGATATTGTGATATTCCTTATACTATTTCTTTTTGGGTTTTGTGGATTTTGTAGGCTTTTCTTTTAGCATTGTATATAAAATAACTGAGTGAATTGTTTTAAACATATTTTCAACGTATTTTTAAAATCTTCCACTATCCTAGTTACTTAATCTACATTGTCAGGAGAAAATTGTACAAAATAAAGAAAACGAAGAGAAAGTATAAACAACATCAAAACTAGGTACATTATTATTATTATTTAATCATTTTACCCCAAGCAATGCAATAAAGTCACTAAGACGCAAGGGGTTATTGAGTGTGAGAGAATATGAGAAAAAGAAAATATTAAGGACAGTAATTAAAGAGGAATTAAGACAGACGATAACGATTGACATTGGATTCAAATTTTTAAAGATCAAAGATCAAAATGTATTTACTTTTTAAGACTTTACAAAAATCGGGCCTTTTATGCCTACGTGACAGGAACAAAACATGGAGTGAAACAGCAGCGCTGTATAACCAAATATTTAAGCGTCTAAAACTTTCAAAAACTCACATCCGGAATTTAAAAGCAGGAAGCTGGAAGAGAGTTCCACACGCGAAAAGTGCGAGAGGAGAAACTGCTGACATAGAACTTACGATTGCATCTAGCCATTTCAACTAGAAAACGATGAGACCTATTCGCCAATCAAGTACTGCGCTTAAATACATAGTCTGGGTACCATAGGCGAAAGTCTAGCTACCAAAGATGAAAGCTCATTAGAACAATTACCGTGAAAAATTTTAATGAAATGTTACCTACAAACTCTATAACTAATGAACTTGGCAGGAATTTATCAAAAATACTTCAAAGACAGCTTATATTTATATGTTTGTGTTGATATATATATATATATATATATATATATATATATATATATATATATATATATATATATATATGTGTGTGTGTGTGTGTGTGTGTGTGTGTGTGTGTGTATGTATGTAACGTACATTCATTACATTTTGTAAAAGTCGGCATACATGTACGCCCGTTTGTTTATACAAATATACCAAGATAGACTTAATTGTTTCCCTATCAGCATCAATGAATATGCAAACGAAACGAACGGAAAATGTATTTTTGGTTAGTAAATAAGAAGAGAGATAATATGACAGAAGCCATGGGAATATCCAAAAATGTTTCTTATCAGCAAATATTTCCAGAAAGAAAGAAGGCGGAATAACCGAGAAACTCAAAAAATTTCTAAGTCATCTTTGATTGAACGTAACTAACGGACTTTGATTGCGTATTGCCTTCTGCGTCTCTTGTCGACAGTTGGAAAAAAAATTGAAGAGGCGCTCGTATTTACAAACTGTAGAAAGTATCTTCCATGTTTTGCAATGTTATTGGCGAAAGTAAACGCGGCCTCAATTATTATCACTGTTTTCTGCGATCTCAACAGACTCAATTACTGCGCAGCTAGAAAAATAGAATGTATTTAAAGCATTTCATATCTCGAAAGAAAAAAAGAAAGGTAGTTTTTTTTTTATCTGAATGAGAAGGAAAGTTTTGAATTTATATAGCAGACGACTTCTTAATTCATTAAATCAAACGAACAATATTGAAGCTTTCGTTGATTACTATTGAATACATACTATAATGGAAGTGTTGATGCCAATTAAGTCGCCATTTTTTGAAAATATTCCGGACGTGCGTTTTTGAAAGTTTTAGAAGCTTAAATATTTGGTTATACAGCGCTGCTGTTTCACTCCATGTTTTGTTCCTGTCACGTAGGCATAAAAGGCCTGATTTTTGTAAAGTCTTAAAAAATAAATTCATTTTATATTTATGGTTCCGTTCTTTTCAGTTTGTATGAATACGGAATAAATTTTTTATTAAATTTTCTTATGCTTCTCCTAAGAATCGCTTGTTTTGATAAACTGAACTTCAAAAAGTGGATATGATAAATTTTATAAACAAATTGGGCCAGGTAACATTATAAAGCAATAAGATATAACATAATCATTATATAGCAATAAGATACAAAATATAAGATATAACAATAAAATATAACATATAACACATATAATCATTATATCGCAATAAGATATAACATATATATTATATAGATAACATATAATCATTATATAGCAATAAGATATAACATAAAATATAACATATAAGATATAACATTATATATGACATATATAACATATAATCATTATATAGCAATAAGATATAACATATTATATATGACATATTATATATAACATATCATATATAACATATTATATATAACATATATGACATATATAACATATAATCATTATATAGCAATATGATATAACATATATATGACATAGATAACATATAATCATTATATAGCAATAAGATATAACATATATATGATATAGATAACATATAATCATTATATAGCAATAAGATATAACATATTATATATGACATATTATATATAACATATTATATATAACATATTATATATAACATATATGACATATATAACATATAATCATTATATAGCAATAAGATATAACATATATATGACATAGATAACATATAATCATTATATAGCAATAAGATATAACATATATGATATAGATAACATATAATCATTATATAGCAATAAGATATAACATATATGATATAGATAACATATAATCATTATATAGCAATAAGATATAACATGAAATATAACATATAAGATATAACATTATATATGACATATATAACATATAATCATTATATAGCAATAAGATATAACATATATGATATAGATAACATATAATCATTATATAGCAATAAGATATAACATGAAATATAACATATAAGATATAACATTATATATGACATATATAACATATAATCATTATATAGCAATAAGATATAACATATATATGACATAGATAACATATAATCATTATATAGCAATAAGATATAACATGAAATATAACATATAAGATATAACATTATATATGACATATATAACATAATCATTATATAGCAATAAGATATAACATATATATGACATAGATAACATATAATCATTATATAGCAATAAGATATAACATGAAATATAACATATAAGATATAACATTATATATGACATATATAACATATAATCATTATATAGCAATAAGATATAACATATATATGACATAGATAACATATAATCATTATATAGCAATAAGATATAACATGAAATATAACATATAAGATATAACATTATATATGACATATATAACATATAATCATTATATAGCAATAAGATATAACATATATATGACAGATAACATATAATCATTATATAGCAATAAGATATAACATATTATATATAACATATTATATATAACATATATGACATATATAACATATAATCATTATATAGCAATAAGATATAACATATATATGACATAGATAACATATAATCATTGTATAGCAATAAGATATAACATATTATATATAACATATTATATATAACATATTATATATAACATATATGACATATAATCATTATATAGCAATAAGATATAACATATATATGACATAGATAACATATAATCATTATATAGCAATAGGATATAACATATTATATATAACATATTATATATAACATATATGACATATATAACATATAATCATTATATAGCAATAAGATATAACATATATATGACATAGATAACATATAATCATTATATAGCAATAAGATATAACATATTATATATAACATATTATATATAACATATTATATATAACATATATGACATATATAACATATAATCATTATATAGCAATAAGATATAACATATTATATATAACATATTATATATAACATATTATATATAACATATATGACATATATAACATATAATCATTATATAGCAATAAGACATAACATATTTCGTTCAAATCCTGAGAGTTTCTGTGCACACCATATAAACATATAACGCGATTTCTTATAACGCGATCGTTAAGGTCTATAAAATATCATCATCAGACAAAAACAGATTATACTTTCTTTTTCGTATAGTGGTGTTTACCCTGTACAAGGCCCGGGGTCCACACAAAGCAGAGTGTCACAGAGGCACAGCTTATGTGGATATGGGTGGGAGATAACGGTTAACCGAGACTTGAAAAGGTTAAGATTGTAGGGATCGGAGAAGCAACCTATTGGTTCCACAAAGCAATGATCCGTGGAAAGAAGCAGTTTGAGTGGAACTTAAGTCTCTCCAAGGGGAACATGAAGGGAATGAAGGCATTTGGCTACGATATGCGTGGCATGGCGAATCTTAGCCGTGCAGGCTACGACCGGTGGAACTAAAGAGTGTCTTTCAGCTGAACATTCTCCATGGAAATAGCGATAGAGCAGCGAGAGGCTTGAGACGTCTCGCCCGTGAGAAAGGAGTTGCAGAGAGGAAAACGATTCGTCGCCTACAACTCCATCGAGGGTGGAGACTAAGCATTTCTCGTCCGTATATGGCAGCAGTATTCCATTATCTGGTTCTTGTAAAGGTAGAGTTTAGCGGGAGGAATGGGGTACTTGCTGGACCGGTACAGGCCAGATTTTACAAAAAAGTGTCCATATACAGAATATTCAAATTTACCAAATCTTTAGCGAACTTCACATATAGCGATTTACTAAGCAAAGCTTATATGGGCACAATGCTGAAAGTATAGAACTTCCAATAAGGATCGAACTCTCTACACAGTCGTAATTGACCTAGCAAGACAAGATTGCTAACTACTACACCACGTCGATTTTTACGCGGGCTTCACGTATATATCCAGTATGATCCCGGTATAGCGCGATTATTGACCCCTCGCTTTATATCGGATTTCAGGTTAAATTTGAGCGTGTCAAATCGGGGCTTTATTGTACTTATAAATGGAATAGATATATTGGATTTTATTATCCTTTGATGAAGTATTGCAAACCACTATTTTACTGCTTTCATCATAATTTTGGCGTATTCATGTTTATTGAAGATGGAAGGAAAATGCAATAGAAAAAAAACTGCTAGCATAGAAAATATAGTTACATTTCTTTTAAAATTCAGTTGTAAAGCGATGAGACCTTGCTGTATATCTAGTACCACGCTTAAATTCGTAAAGTCTAGTTACTAAAGAAGAAAGCGATATTTATTCTGTAGGATATCCAGAAATGTGGCACAAGGCCGAAGGGGGGATTGGGGAAAAGAGACGGTCTTCATCTGTCTTAACTATAACTTAGCTAGCCGCAAACACTGACCCAATCGTACGAACAATATTCCTTACACCAAAACACCACATTCATACGAACCGTTCTTACTACAACCACCATAATACCTCACTGTCTCTATGAAAATACTAACTAGTCCCCATATGTACAATTCAATGTCTGTGGGGGGAGGGGAATAAAATAACAATTTTAAAAATTAACCCCAATGAGTATATACAAATGAATACAAAATATTTACAAGAAACTAAAGAAAATATTATTAGTAAATAAAACCCCCACAATGACTAAATGTGGCAGAAATACCAGTTCACTGGCCGAAATCAATGCGGGACTATAATATTATAGAACATTCATCCATCCCAAGCACACACACTGACACGCACCCATTCAAACACAACAACAAATACGAAAACACTCACACGAAACGAAAGGCGCCCCGCATCCTACCTGCGAACTGACATCACTAACCACCTAACGAGGGAGGGGATGGAGAATTAAACTTAAAGAAAAAAAGGGGCAGAAATAAAAGGGGCCAAATGAGCATACTAAAGAGGAAAGCTCATCTGAACAGTTACCAAGAAAATATTTATAGAAAAATTACATGGAAGCTACGTTACAGAGGTGGCAAAGTGATTGAAGCCGAGATGCCACAATACCCATGAGAGCGATCCATTCGAAGATGACTGAGCTTCCAGCGATAGTTTTTGCGATCCTTTGAGTTGCTTAGGGAGCCATCATGCCTAGATGCCATAAAAGGCAAAATTAATATGGCGGATCTCTCATGGATAAGTGGATAATTTGAAAAGTCACTTATCGCTACATCAGTGTCATGGTGTGGGCTGAATCAATATTGTCAGTAAAGTTAGTAAATGTTGCTGGCTATATATATATATATATATATATATATATATATATATATATATATATATATATTAAATATCCACATTGCGATTTACTAAGAGTTACTTAGATGTGACAGAAAAGCGAAAGTATGAAGCACCCTGTGAGGGTCGAACTCACTACGTAGTCATAATTGATCTAAAGAGATATGCTGGCTAGCAATTACACCACAATGAACACACACACACACACACATTATATATATATATATATATATATATATATATAATTTCCTGCAAGCAAGGCAATAAAGCCACTCAGACGCAAGCGGTTACTCGGTATTAGAGAATATGAGAAAAGACAATAAATAAGAAGAGTTTAGCAGACGATAGCGATTGACATTGCATTTAAATTTTTGAAGATCAAACTTGTCTGGAAAGCAAGGAGCCAGAAAAGATTTTCAGAAGCGAGAAGTGCGAGAGGAGAAACTACTAGCATAGAACTTACGATTACATCTAGCCCTTTCAACTGTAAAATGAAGAAACCTTGCTGCCAATCTACAGGGAGCTTCACAAAACTCCAGGAAAATTCAGATTTATGAAAAAAAATTAACTAACAATAAAAAAAAATTAACTATATATTTTACAATATAAATGAAGTAAAAAAATTAACTAACATGTAAATTTTTAACCATTTTTTGTTCCAGCATGCCGTAGTTATCTCTTTAAGAAAGAACATTCAACTTGGGGACCGAAAAAATGACAAGAAATTTTGCCAGAGTTCTTTATTTCGGTAACTAAAAATCAGTTTACTGATGTTGCAGCTGTATTTAAAAATTTAATATCCTTTGCTTTTGTTTCAAATAACTGTTACAAATATTCCAACAATTAAATAAAATGTACCAAATTTCTTGCATTTTGTGGGGGCACCTTGTAGTACTGCACTTAAATTAATAAAATCTAGATACTATAAAAGAAAGTTCATCAGAACAATTACTACGAAAGTATTTATAGAAAAAGCACAAGGAAGCTACGTTACGGCGGTGAGAAAGGGATTGAAGCCGAGATGCCAGGCCAGGACCCATAATATTGCATATTCTCTGGATTTTATCAGAAATTTCTAAATATATAACAGGAGCACTAAACCAAATGTTTCTCTCTCTCTCTCTCTCTCTCTCTCTCTCTCTCTCTCTCTCTCTCTATATATATATATATATATATATATATATACATATATATATATGTGTGTGTGTGTGTGTTTATGTTTGTGTGTGTATGTAATACTTTCAGATATACTCTCTCTGTAAAAGGACAATATGAATAAAGATTAAAGACAAAAGGAAAACTTATCTTACTCGACGCGTTTCGTCTTCTGTGGGACATTATCGACGCAAAATAAGTTTTCCTTTTATTTTATTCTTTATTCATATATATATGTGTGTGTGTGTGTAGAGAGAGACAGAGAGAGCGAGAGTGAGAGAGGGAGTCAGTGACAGATACTGTCTTTATCTCAGAATACTGAATGTTTCTGTATTTATTACAAAGAAATATCGATAATTGGGTTGGTGCAAAGATCTCGGTTACAAAATGTCAATGCCGGGCCTACTGATCAGATTTACACTTTTTCTTGTCTTTGATTTAGTTTGCTTTCCCTATGACTTATTTGTTTCAATTATAAAGAGAAAAAAAAACAAGATAAAAAGTAAAGAAAAAAGCCCAATATTGTATTGCGATCATTGATTTACTACAAATACATAAAACGCTGTCATCAGAATATCGATAATAGTGTTGTTAGCCGAGAAGCGCTTCCTTGACACTGATGCAAATCTTGAATGAAGAACATTACTGTTTGGGAGTTAACGAAGAGGATAGATAATGCGTAAACATTTGATTACATCTGTCTCTACCACTCAAGCAGTAATAACTGTCAGAAGTTATTACCCTAAAGCAAACTTGATAGGGGCTTGTGTCATTATTTCGCCTTTTTCCTTCTATCAAATTCGAAATTACGCAGTTTGCTCTATTTTTGAAAAATGCATATAATACTAAACAATTGTGAATTGCTTCGTAGCTGGGATAGTTACGAATTGACCCAGAAGATTCAATTTTGATCTGAAGTTGTGCCTCTAAGATCTCCCAATATGTTCTGATTGTTGTGTTACCACAATTCAGACACTGTATTGTTTTACTTCCCTTTGTAGTTTAGGTACCTTTTAGATTGGTCACCGTTTTTGGCCACTTCCGGTTAGACCTTAGTATATCACCAGAACCCCTCGCAATAAAAGTTGTCGGTAGTTTTATCGTCCTCCTAATATCATCCTCAGTGTCGTCAATGAATCCTTCATACACCATAATACCACATCCTCTCAGGGGCGGGGGTAATAAAAAAAAACAACAAAAAACATCCCAATGAGATGATAAATATTATTTACAATATATATGTACAAATCGGATGAATGATCATAAAAGGGGAGGGGTAAACCCCAAAACAAACTAGATATCAAAACAAAGCAAAAATAAGATGAGATTTTATGGTGACTGAGGAAATTGTAACGTGTGAATGGGTCGTGAATCCGATTAGCTAGGTATAAGATAGTGAAGACCAGTCTCAACCCATTCCCCCTTAATTTACAATAAATCTCAATATCATCCTCAGTGTTACCATCACCGGTTTGTAACTTTTAATACCTTTTCTCTCTACATTTGTCTATTTTATTATCATGTTATTATTTGAACATTTGTTTTATGTAGCCATATTTCATACGTTTATTTTACGTTTGTATCGCTCTGCGTAGAATCCTTTCAACACGTGTCCACCGTTGCAAAAGGTAACGTCCAATTTCCGCGAAATCACCGCAACATTGGAATGAATTCCTTTAGAAAACTTTATACATATTCATGTAAACGAAGTATTCGCTAACTTCTTTTACACTATTAGACAAGTGATCTTATATGTTCAGCTTTCGGTTGCTTTTGTCCTACTTCTTGATAACCTTGTTTACATTTTCAGACTAACTAGTCTTATTTATATGTATTTAGTTTCTTTTTTTAGTGTTACCATTTTGGTTTGTAATAAACTCGCTGATGAACCGGACTTCGTCTTCAGAGTCTTACTTGATTTAAGCCGTTTATCTGGCTATCTTCTAGATTACGAACGCGTATGATACGGACGCGTACGTTCGGGGGAAAGAACAGAGACAACCTTTTTCTATATTACCAAAATATGTTAATTATTTTTTTTATTATATTCCTAAATATATATAAAAAAAAGTCCTCTCTTGTTTTTTTTAACTTTTAATTTGTTACTGTTTTTTAACTTATTTTCTAAGAGTAAAACGAAGGTAACTTGAAACCATAGTTAAACATTATATGATTTACTATTTTAAATTCTTTTTTTTTACAGGAAGGTTCATTTTGTATAAGGCTCGGGGGCCACTCGAGGTAGAGGATTACGTTAGGAGGTAATTTGTGTGGATAGGAGGGAAAGATAAAGGTTAACCCTAGACTTGAACAGGTTCTCGTGATCGGGAAACATCTTGAGAGTCGGTTACACAGAGTAGTGGTTCACGGGTAAAAAGCTGTTCAGTAGAACACGGAAAGAATGTGGGTGATTTGCTACAATGTAAGTGGCATGGCGTGTCCTTGCCATGAAGGTTTGAACTGGCGTAAACAAGGACTGTAGTTCGTCCGAGCACTTTCGGTGGAAGTAGCGATAAACCAGCGAAAGAGGCTCGCCATATCTCACCTGTGTGAGAGAGAGAGGTTGGAGGGCGAAGAATAATTCGTCCCCCACAAGTGATCGGAGACACTTTTGGACTCTATCGACATTAGAAAGTAAACCGCTCCCGCCCAAATATGACAACAGTACCCCATTTTTGGCCTGAGCTGGCTGTTGTAAAGATAGAGGATAGCATGAGGAGTCAGGTACTTACTTGGAGCGGTACAGGGAACCGACCATTTTACATGATTAACAGAGAAGCGTTGGATTAAGTGCGTTGACAAGGAAGGGGTTTACAATGAATAAAATACTTGCTGGGCTAAATAAGTGTTTTTTGGGGGTTTTTTTCGTTTACGTTTATGCTACGGGATTAACTTTATATTGTGTGTATCTGAGCAGAAATCTGGGATTTATGCCGATTTGTTTGGAGAGTAATGTTCAGAAGATTTTTTTGCTCCTAACAGATATTTTACATCCAGTGTATTCAGAGTAATTTTATAAGTGAATGGCAAAGACATTTTCGTAAGTTGATAGGATTGTTTCCATAGTTATGAATTGAGATTCATTGATAGCTTTCGAGGATCGAGCTTTCACGCGTCGGTAGGTAGAATGTTAGGGTATTCCTGTTACCATGTCTTCACGCATCGGTGGATATCATGTCAGGTTCTTCCAAGTAAGGCGTCTTCACGCGTCGGCGGATATCATGTCAGGTTCTTCCAAGTAAGGTTTCTTCACGCGTCGGCGGATAACATGTCAGGTTCTTCCAAGTAAGGCGTCTTCACACGTCGGCGGATATCATGTCAGGTTCTTCCAAGTAAGGCGCCTTCACGCGTCGGCGGATATCATGTCAGGTTCTTTCAAGTAAGGCGTCTTCACGCGTCGGCGGATACCATGTCAGGTTCTTCCAAGTAAGGCATCTTCACGCGTCGGCGGATAACATGTCAGGTTCTTCCAAGTAAGGCGTCTTCACGCGTCGGCGGATATCATGCCAGGTTCTTCCAAGTAAGGCTTCTTCACGCGTCGGCGGATATCATGTCAGGTTCTTCCAAGTAAGGCGTCTTCACGCGTCGGCGGATATCATGCCAGGTTCTTCCAAGTAAGGCTTCTTCACGCGTCGGCGGATAACATGTCAGGTTCTTCCAAGTAAGGCCTCTTCACGCGTCGGCGGATAACATGTCAGG
Source organism: Acanthosepion esculentum (assembly GCA_964036315.1). NCBI lineage: Eukaryota > Metazoa > Mollusca > Cephalopoda > Sepiida > Sepiidae > Acanthosepion > Acanthosepion esculentum. Next base: position 54,938,031 of record OZ038485.1, read on the forward strand.
TTCTTCCAAGTAAGGCGTCTTCACGCGTCGGCGGATAACATGTCAGGTTCTTCCAAGTAAGGCGTCTTCACGCGTCGGCGGATAACATGTCAGGTCCTTCAAGTAGGGCGTCTTCACGCGTCGGCGGATATCATGTCAGGTTCTTCCAAGTAAGGCGTCTTCACGCGTCGGCGGATAACATGTCAGGTTCTTCCAAGTAAGGCGTCTTCACGCCTCGGCGGATATCATATCAGGTTCTTCCAAGTAAGGCGTCTTCACGCGTCAGCGGATAACATCTCAGGTTCTTCCAAGTAAGGCGTCTTCACGCGTCGGCGGATAAAATGCCAGGTTCTTCCAAGTAAGGCGTCTTCACGCGTCGGCGGATATCATGTCAGGTTATTCCAAGTAAGGCGTCTTCACGCGTCGACGCATATCATGCCAGCTCCTTCCAAGTAAGGCGTCTTCACGCGTCGGCGGATAACATGCCAGGTTCTTCCAAGTAACGCATCTTCACGCGTCGGCGGATAAATTGCCAGGTTCTTCCAAGTAAGGCGTTTTCACGCGTCGGCGGATATCATGTCAGGTACTTCCAAGTAAGGCGTCTTCACGCGTCGGCGGATATCATGTCAGGTTCTTCCAAGTAAGGCGCCTTCACGCGTCGGCGGATATCATGTCAGGTTCTTTCAAGTAAGGCGTCTTCACGCGTCGGCGGATAACATGTCAGGTTCTTCCAAGTAAGGCATCTTCACGCGTCGGCGGATAACATGTCAGGTTCTTCCAAGTAAGGCGTCTTCACGCGTCGGCGGATATCATGCCAGGTTCTTCCAAGTAAGGCTTCTTCACGCGTCGGCGGATTTCATGTCAGGTTCTTCCAAGTAAGGCGTCTTCACGCGTCGGCGGATATCATGTCAGGTTCTTCCAAGTAAGGCGTCTTCACGCGTCGGCGGATATCATGTCTGGTTCTTCCAAGTAAGGCGTCTTCACGCGTCGGCGGATAACATGCCAGGTTCTTCCAAGTAAGGCCTCTTCACGCGTCGGCGGATAACATGTCAGGTCCTTCAAGTAAGGCGTCTTCACGCGTCGGCGGATATCATATCAGGTTCTTCCAAGTAAGGCGTCTTCACGCGTCGGCGGATAACATGTCTGGTTCTTCCAAGTAAGGCGTCTTCACGCATCGGCGGATATCATGTCAGGTTCTTCCAAGTAAGGCGTCTTCACGCGTCGGCGGATAACATGTCAGGTTCTTCCAAGTAAGGCGTCTTCACGCGTCGGCGGATATCATGTCAGGTTCTTCCAAGTAAGACGTCTTCACGCGTCAGCGGATAACATGTCAGGTTCTTCCAAGTAAGGCGTCTTCACGCGTCGGCGGATAACATGTCAGATTCTTCCAAGTAAGGCGTCTTCACGCCTCGGCGGATATCATGTCAGGTTCTTCCAAGTAAGGCGTCTTCACGCGTCAGCGGATAACATCTCAGGTTCTTCCAAGTAAGGCGTCTTCACGCGTCGGCGGATAAAATGCCAGGTTCTTCCAAGTAAGGCGTCTTCACGCGTCGGCGGATATCATGTCAGGTTATTCCAAGTAAGGCGTCTTCACGCGTCGACGCATATCATGCCAGGTTCTTCCAAGTAAGGCGTCTTCACGCGTCGGCGGATAACATGCCAGGTTCTTCCAAGTAACGCATCTTCATGCGTCGGCGGATAAATTGCCAGGTTCTTCCAAGTAAGGCGTTTTCACGCGTCGGCGGATATCATGTCAGGTTCTTCCAAGTAAGGCGCCTTCACGCCTCGGCGGATATCATGTCAGGTTCTTTCAAGTAAGGCGTCTTCACGCGTCGGCGGATAACATGTCAGGTTCTTCCAAGTAAGGCATCTTCACGCGTCGGCGGATAACATGTCAGGTTCTTCCAAGTAAGGCGTCTTCACGCGTCGGCGGATATCATGCCAGGTTCTTCCAAGTAAGGCTTCTTCACGCGTCGGCGGATTTCATGTCAGGTTCTTCCAAGTAAGGCGTCTTCACGCGTCGGCGGATATCATGTCAGGTTCTTCCAAGTAAGGCGTCTTCACGCGTCGGCGGATATCATGTCTGGTTCTTCCAAGTAAGGCGTCTTCACGCGTCGGCGGATAACATGCCAGGTTCTTCCAAGTAAGGCCTCTTCACGCGTCGGCGGATAACATGTCAGGTCCTTCAAGTAAGGCGTCTTCACGCGTCGGCGGATATCATATCAGGTTCTTCCAAGTAAGGCGTCTTCACGCATCGGCGGATATCATGTCAGGTTCTTCCAAGTAAGGCGTCTTCACGCGTCGGCGGATAACATGTCAGGTTCTTCCAAGTAAGGCGTCTTCACGCGTCGGCGGATATCATGTCAGGTTCTTCCAAGTAAGGCGTCTTCACGCGTCAGCGGATAACATGTCAGGTTCTTCCAAGTAAGGCGTCTTCACGCGTCGGCGGATAACATGTCAGGTTCTTCCAAGTAAGGCGTCTTCACGCCTCGGCGGATATCATGTCAGGTTCTTCCAAGTAAGGCGTCTTCACGCGTCAGCGGATAACATCTCAGGTTCTTCCAAGTAAGGCGTCTTCACGCGTCGGCGGATAAAATGCCAGGTTCTTCCAAGTAAGGCGTCTTCACGCGTCGGCGGATATCATGTCAGGTTATTCCAAGTAAGGCGTCTTCACGCGTCGACGCATATCATGCCAGGTTCTTCCAAGTAAGGCGTCTTCACCCGTCGGCGGATAACATGCCAGGTTCTTCCAAGTAACGCATCTTCACGCGTCGGCGGATAAATTGCCAGGTTCTTCCAAGTAAGGCGTTTTCACGCGTCGGCGGATATCATGTCAGGTACTTCCAAGTAAGGCGTCTTCACGCGTCGGCGGATATCATGTCAGGTTCTTCCAAGTAAGGCGCCTTCACGCGTCGGCGGATATCATGTCAGGTTCTTTCAAGTAAGGCGTCTTCACGCGTCGGCGGATAACATGTCAGGTTCTTCCAAGTAAGGCGTCTTCACGCGTCGGCGGATATCATGCCAGGTTCTTCCAAGTAAGGCTTCTTCACGCGTCGGCGGATATCATGTCAGGTTCTTCCAAGTAAGGCGTCTTCACGCGTCGGCGGATATCATGCCAGGTTCTTCCAAGTAAGGCTTCTTCACGCGTCGGCGGATATCATGTCAGGTTCTTCCAAGTAAGGCGTCTTCACGCGTCGGCGGATATCATGCCAGGTTCTTCCAAGTAAGGCTTCTTCACGCGTCGGCGGATATCATGTCAGGTTCTTCCAAGTAAGGCGTCTTCACGCGTCGGCGGATATCATGTCAGGTTCTTCCAAGTAAGGCGTCTTCACGCGTCGGCGGATATCATGCCAGGTTCTTCCAAGTAAGGCGTCTTCACGCGTCGGCGGATAACATGTCAGGTTCTTCCAAGTAAGGCGTCTTCACGCGTCGGCGGATATCATGTCAGGTTCTTCCAAGTAAGGCGTCTTCACGCGTCGGCGGATATCATGTCTGGTTCTTCCAAGTAAGGCGTCTTCACGCGTCGGCTGATAACATGCCAGGTTCTTCCAAGTAAGGCGTCTTCACGCGTCGGCGGATAACATGTCAGGTCCTTCAAGTAAGGCGTCTTCACGCGTCGGCGGATATCATATCAGGTTCTTCCAAGTAAGGCGTCTTCACGCGTCGGCGGATAACATGTCTGGTTCTTCCAAGTAAGGCGTCTTCACGCGTCGGCGGATATCATGTCAGGTTCTTCCAAGTAAGGCGTCTTCACGCGTCGGCGGATAACATGTCAGGTTCTTCCAAGTAAGGCGTCTTCACGCGTCGGCGGATATCATGTCAGGTTCTTCCAAGTAGGGCGTCTTCACGCGTCAGCGGATAACATGTCAGGTTCTTCCAAGTAAGGCATCTTCACGCGTCGGCGGATAAAATGCCAGGTTCTTCCAAGTAAGGCGTCTTCACGCGTCGGCGGATATCATGTCAGGTTATTCCAAGTAAGGCGTCTTCACGCGTCGACGGATATCATGCCAGGTTCTTCCAAGTAAGGCGTCTTCACGCGTCGGCGGATAACATGTCAGGTTCTTCCAAGTAAGGCGTCTTCACGCCTCGGCGGATATCATGTCAGGTTCTTCCAAGTAAGGCGTCTTCACGCGTCAGCGGATAACATCTCAGGTTCTTCCAAGTAAGGCGTCTTCACGCGTCGGCGGATAACATGCCAGGTTCTTCCAAGTAAGGCGTCTTCACGCGTCGGCGGATATCATGTCAGGTTATTCCAAGTAAGGCGTCTTCACGCGTCGACGCATATCATGCCAGCTTCTTCCAAGTAAGGCGTCTTCACGCGTCGGCGGATAACATGCCAGGTTCTTCCAAGTAACGCATCTTCATGCGTCGGCGGATAAATTGCCAGGTTCTTCCAAGTAAGGCGTTTTCACGCGTCGGCGGATATCATGTCAGGTACTTCCAAGTAAGGCGTCTTCACGCGTCGGCGGATATCATGTCAGGTTCTTCCAAGTAAGGCGCCTTCACGCCTCGGCGGATATCATGTCAGGTTCTTTCAAGTAAGGCGTCTTCACGCGTCGGCGGATAACATGTCAGGTTCTTCCAAGTAAGGCATCTTCACGCGTCGGCGGATAACATGTCAGGTTCTTCCAAGTAAGGCGTCTTCACGCGTCGGCGGATATCATGCCAGGTTCTTCCAAGTAAGGCTTCTTCACGCGTCGGCGGATTTCATGTCAGGTTCTTCCAAGTAAGGCTTCTTCACGCGTCGGCGGATATCATGTCAGGTTCTTCCAAGTAAGGCGTCTTCACGCGTCGGCGGATATCATGTCTGGTTCTTCCAAGTAAGGCGTCTTCACGCGTCGGCGGATAACATGCCAGGTTCTTCCAAGTAAGGCCTCTTCACGCGTCGGCGGATAACATGTCAGGTCCTTCAAGTAAGGCGTCTTCACGCGTCGGCGGATATCATATCAGGTTCTTCCAAGTAAGGCGTCTTCACGCGTCGGCGGATAACATGTCTGGTTCTTCCAAGTAAGGCGTCTTCACGCATCGGCGGATATCATGTCAGGTTCTTCCAAGTAAGGCGTCTTCACGCGTCGGCGGATAACATGTCAGGTTCTTCCAAGTAAGGCGTCTTCACTCGTCGGCGGATATCATGTCAGGTTCTTCCAAGTAAGGCGTCTTCACGCGTCAGCGGATAACATGTCAGGTTCTTCCAAGTAAGGCGTCTTCACGCGTCGGCGGATAACATGTCAGGTTCTTCCAAGTAAGGCGTCTTCACGCCTCGGCGGATATCATGTCAGGTTCTTCCAAGTAAGGCGTCTTCACGCGTCAGCGGATAACATCTCAGGTTCTTCCAAGTAAGGCGTCTTCACGCGTCGGCGGATAAAATGCCAGGTTCTTCCAAGTAAGGCGTCTTCACGCGTCGGCGGATATCATGTCAGGTTATTCCAAGTAAGGCGTCTTCACGCGTCGACGCATATCATGCCAGGTTCTTCCAAGTAAGGCGTCTTCACCCGTCGGCGGATAACATGCCAGGTTCTTCCAAGTAACGCATCTTCACGCGTCGGCGGATAAATTGCCAGGTTCTTCCAAGTAAGGCGTTTTCACGCGTCGGCGGATATCATGTCAGGTACTTCCAAGTAAGGCGTCTTCACGCGTCGGCGGATATCATGTCAGGTTCTTCCAAGTAAGGCGTCTTCACGCGTCGGCGGATATCATGCCAGGTTCTTCCAAGTAAGGCTTCTTCACGCGTCGGCGGATATCATGTCAGGTTCTTCCAAGTAAGGCGTCTTCACGCGTCGGCGGATATCATGTCAGGTTCTTCCAAGTAAGGCGTCTTCACGCGTCGGCGGATATCATGCCAGGTTCTTCCAAGTAAGGCGTCTTCACGCGTCGGCGGATAACATGTCAGGTTCTTCCAAGTAAGGCGTCTTCACGCGTCGGCGGATATCATGTCAGGTTCTTCCAAGTAAGGCGTCTTCACGCGTCGGCGGATATCATGTCTGGTTCTTCCAAGTAAGGCGTCTTCACGCGTCGGCTGATAACATGCCAGGTTCTTCCAAGTAAGGCGTCTTCACGCGTCGGCGGATAACATGTCAGGTCCTTCAAGTAAGGCGTCTTCACGCGTCGGCGGATGTCATATCAGGTTCTTCCAAGTAAGGCGTCTTCACGCGTCGGCGGATAACATGTCTGGTTCTTCCAAGTAAGGCGTCTTCACGCGTCGGCGGATATCATGTCAGGTTCTTCCAAGTAAGGCGTCTTCACGCGTCGGCGGATAACATGTCAGGTTCTTCCAAGTAAGGCGTCTTCACGCGTCGGTGGATATCATGTCAGGTTCTTCCAAGTAGGGCGTCTTCACGCGTCAGCGGATAACATGTCAGGTTCTTCCAAGTAAGGCATCTTCACGCGTCGGCGGATAAAATGCCAGGTTCTTCCAAGTAAGGCGTCTTCACGCGTCGGCGGATATCATGTCAGGTTATTCCAAGTAAGGCGTCTTCACGCGTCGACGGATATCATGCCAGGTTCTTCCAAGTAAGGCGTCTTCACGCGTCGGCGGATAACATGTCAGGTTCTTCCAAGTAAGGCATCTTCACGCGTCGGCGGATAAAATGCCAGGTTCTTCCAAGTAAGGCGTCTTCACGCGTCGGCGGATATCATGTCAGGTACTTCCAAGTAAGGCGTCTTCACGCGTCGGCGGATAACATGTCAGGTTCTTCCAAGTAAGGCGTCTTCACGCGTCGGCGGATAACATGTCAGGTTCTTCCAAGTAAGGTATCTTCACGCGTCGGCGGATAAAATGCCAGGTTCTTCCAAGTAAGGCGTCTTCACGCGTCGGCGGATATCATGTCAGGTACTTTCAAGTAAGGCGTCTTCACGCGTCGGCGGATAACATGTCAGGTTCTTCCAAGTAAGGCGCCTTCACGCGTCGGCGGATAACATGTCAGGTTCTTCCAAGTAAGGCGTCTTCACGCGTCGGCGGATATCATGTCAGGTTCTTCCAAGTAAGGCTTCTTCACGCGTCGGCGGATATCATGTCAGGTTCTTCTTATATATTGAACATTGTACAATGAGGAAAATTAATGACAACTTGGTATTGTTTTGGTCAGTGTAACGTGTTTCAACTTTTAGGACTTTTTCAGACTAAAGTGATGTTTCCGTTGATGTAACTACGCATACGCAAGAAGTAGAAGGGACGCTGAGAATTGTAAATTCATTTTTTATATATATTTGCCTATATAGTCTAGTCATTTTTATTTAGTTTCTTTTTTTTCTTTTTGTTTATGTTTTTATCAGTTTTGTTCTTTACTGTCCTACATTGTGATAATAGAAGATCGGTCAGATTGTCATAACCTATACGGAAATTTACTATGGTTTAACTAGCGATTAAAACACTTTCTATACATTGTCCTCTTAGCAAATTGTTTTATCTTTCAATTAAATTAGCATGCTTTAAATAGAAATTATGGTCAGACTGATTACGGTGGGCAATTAATGCACTGGGTGCGTCGTCTTGTAAAATATCCCTTTTATAATCATAGAAGTTTTTTATTTAAATTTCTCGAGGTTTCACCTGTGCATTTATTGGGGCAATTATTAGCGGTGAGAGAGAAAATTCTTCCTTCAAGTTTTAGCTTATTATTATTTAGTTTTATATTAATTATTCTATTGTATCTTTTATCATTTCACCCTAAGCAAGGCAATAAAGATGCAAAGGGTGTTAGTGAATATGAGAAAATGATATTAAAGAGGGAGAACAATAAAAGAACATGAATTAAGAAAACAGGGCATAATGATTGACATTGCATTTAAATTATTGAGGATCACAATTGACTGGACTTTGAAGATGGATGCCAGAGTATGAATGTCTGTACTGTTAGTGAAGGCTTGAGATTTGAACCTGTTCTCTTTCTAGCGGAATAACTCAAAGTGTTTTTCAGTGATTCTTACGACAAATGGTGTCAAGATGGCTAAACGCCTTAGCTAAAAACCCGGAAAAAAGAAACTCAGTTAGTGTATTGCTTTTGTAGATATTAAACATTTTGTGAGATTGACAATTATGCTGTTACACGATTTGAACAATTTTGCTGTTACACTCGGTATACCACATAAAAAAATAGAATGTTTAACATCGATAATATTTACCATCGAAAAACATGAGGAAAATTAATTCATTTTAATAATATGTGGAAATATCCACTCTTTGCATGAAGAAGGTCGCGAGACCCGCAACACGTGTCACAAAATTATGGCAAAAAAGCATAATATATATATTTCTAAAAAATCCACATTACAACCAAAATCGTTTGCGGTTTCTCTCTTCTTTTTAATATATATATATATATATATATATATATATATATATATATATATATATATAAATCATGTGGTTATAAGTAAATATGATACATGTGAGAGATATAATTATGTACAAATGGAGAAAGATTAAGAGATTTATAAATAAATAGAATCTCTTAATTAAATGTTTACTTATTCAAGTATCTGTGCCAGAGAAAAACGATAATAACAACAAAAATTGCAATATGAGCTCTAGTAAAAACACGTAATGATAACAGTAAATATTGCAATATGAGCACTGGTAAAAATGGTTGCTGAAGACATTAGGTTTATAATACCCAGAAATTCATACACAGATATCCTCAAGGTGGATAAAGGCGTTGGTTAGATCCAGTGACAGGACCCAAACAGTGTGAGTTCAATACCTGGTTAAGGCGGTGGAGAACTTGGAGAGGAGAATTAACAGAAGATAACTGATAACTGACATCCATTAAACATGTCACGTGGAACTAGAACAGTCTACTCCAGTGAGCGAAATAAAGGGTTCAGTTCGACATTCCAACCACAGAATAAGGCCGGGGCGTACAACGAACGAAACGTTGTAATAAATATGGCGAAATAAAGTTATTAGAACTTCGCGAATTACAATCTTTCTGCATTCATTTGGCATTGTTCCGTAGTATCCTAACCTCAATAAATATACAACTATAAATATGGTCTTCCAAATTAACTGATTTCGCGGAAACATTTCATTTTTTAATTTCTCGTTATTGCCCCTGACCATTAATACGAAAGCGCTGAGAAGGTGAAAGTTCGAATCTGATCTGTTTAACTGCCTACCCTTTAAGTTAAGTGAGACGGATGTGTCAAGAAAGCCTTTCAGCATTTCGCCACGTAGGATTGACACTTGACACTATATTTAAAAGTACAGTTGATTCGAAACGAAGAGTCTTAAAACGCAGCTCTTTCCATAAGTCAATATATTAGATTAGAACCTGACGTCCCCCTCATTGCTCTTTAAGTCACCTCATGACAGGAAAATCGATTCCCTTAGAGTCGGCTCTCCCAGCTCGTTTCTAATTAAATTACGATCCTCGTGCCAACCTGTCGTCCTGGGTATGACGATAAACTACGCCCGCGTCCTAGGTAAGACGATAAACTACGTCCAACAGCAAAGCATCTGGTCAGGAGGTTTTGAGGAGCGTGGAACCACCTCTTATTTGCTGGTGTTCCCAGGTCCATCCTGACCCGGGGTGGTAGCACCTGTTAGGGTCCCAGCTATGAACAAATAGTTAACACCCAAACCTGTGTAAAAATAGGTTTTAATGCCAGAAATACTTTATAAAAAATACCAACAATAATTTTTGAAGGAAAAATTATTATCGGCAATACTTAAAAAAAAAAAAAACTAGCAATACAAACAGCTTTACATTTTAAAAAACAATTACCAGCTATAGATTTCTTGAAGGAAATTATTCTCAGAAATAGATTTTTGAAGAAAAAAATATTCCCAGAAATAGATTTTTGAAAAAAAAAAAAATTACCAGCAATAAAATATTTTGTCGGCTTTAAATAACCCATTGAAGTTGATATGTCGTATAACAAACACACAAACTCGTGCCAACCCGGGTGCAATATGCCTTAAACTGCGATTTATAAGTTTACATTTAATTTAAAGAAAAAAATGTAATCAGGTAATTTCTTTCAGTTCAAACAAAATAGTCGAGATAAGAGAGTAAGCAAATAATCTTTTTTATTCTATTTCCTATATTTCTTTAAATTTCTGCTTTGGTTGGGAACCAGTCTAGAAGAAAGAAAACTAGTTGTGAATGGGGATAACAACACCATCCCGTAAAAATCTACTGCGGAAATCATAGCAACAACGCATAGCGCGTTGTGGGATGTGGTTACATACTCCATTGTAGTCTTTGCGACTTGAGTTGTTCAGGGCTTTAAAGTACTTTACCAGTTCTTTAAATTATGTAAACTGCGAATTATACCGTTACATTTAAGTTGCTGAAAAACAAAATGAAATCAGGCAACATTTTCAATTCACGCAAAATAGTCAAGATAAGGTAAATAAGCGAAAAAATTTTTTTCATATATTTTTTTGTTTTATATATATATATATATTTTAAAAATTTCTGTATTTCTGTTCGGGCGGAGGTGATGTCATGTGGCATGCGCTCACAAACAACCTAGTAGAAGAGTGACATCTCGATATTTAAAAATATCGTTTACAATCGATGTTCAAGGGTTTAGTTAAACAGTTTCTGCATCTGGGTTTGCTGACATGTAAGATATATGGAGTCCGTTGTTATTAGTATTTTTGTCTTTTGTCCTCTGTGTGAACTAGTCCTAAATAAGAAATGTGTTCCCCAACATAACCTCTCATCTATAAATGTTTTCAGCGTGTGAAGGTCACGCAGAGGTTTTAGCCAAATGACTAATTATTGAAAAATTGACAAAAGGTGTGTAAAGAAAAATAAACAGAAAAACAGAAACAACTAAGTATATTACGCACGTGCGCGCACACACACACACACACGCACGCACACACACACACACACACACACACATATATATATATATAGACAGACAGATAGAGACAGACACCTAGAGAAACAAACAGAAACAGATAAATAGACAGACAGCAGACAGCTAGAGAGAGACAGAAACAGACAGCTAGAGACAGAGACAGCCCTGTAAAGAAACACACAGAGACAGATATATAGACAGACATACAGCAGGCAGTTAGAGAGAGACAGAGGCAGGCAGCTAGCTAGCTAGATAGATAGATGCAGATAGAGAGATAGATATAGATAGATAGGTACAGATAGATAGATACCGATAGATAGATAGATAGATATATAGATAGATAGAAATAGATAGATAGATAGATAGATAGATAGATAGATAGATAGAAATAGATAGATAGATACAGATAGATAGATAGAAATTGATAGATAGATAGAAATTGATAGATAGATACAGATAGATAGATAGATATAGATAGATAGAAATTGATAGATACAGATAGATAGATAGATAGAAATTGATAGATAGATAGAAATTGATAGATAGATACAGATAGATAGATAGATATAGATAGATAGAAATTGATAGATAGATACAGATAGATAGATAGAAATTGATAGATAGATAGAAATTGATAGATAGATACAGATAGATAGATAGATATAGATAGATAGAAATTGATAGATAGATACAGATAGATAGATAGATACAGATAGATATATATATATAGATAGATACAGATAGATAGATAGAGAGAGAGACATAGATAGATAGAGACAGCTATAGATAGATAGAGACAGCTATAGATAGATAGATAGATCGATAGATAGAGACAGCTATAGATAGATAGAGACAGCTATAGATAGATAGATAGATAGATAGATAGATAGATAGATAACAGACGCACACAAGCACACATAGAGAAGTGTGGCAACTTAACCTGGGGAATGTCTGCAGTATGTTGCTGGGATAAGGAATCAAGCATTCATTTATACCCGAGCACGACCGGGTATATTTCAACTATTCGCTTCATTAGAAAGTATTGAATTTTTAGTAGAAACTACAGGCCATTATGAAATTCCTTTTACTCGAAAAGAAAGCTCCAATGAATATCCACGAGTGTCTCATGCAAACATAAGGGGTGGGGGATGATCGTCATACTCAACTGTGAATAAGTGCTGTACCTACCTCAAGGTTAGAAATTTGAGCACACTCTGGAAAGCCTTTTGACAATATCAACTCCTGAAATCATCGATCATTGAACTGGCGTACCGATTAAACAAGGTGTTGAAACAAAAATAGCGAGGGAAGCTGCGTGAAATTATTTCTTTTCGCAGGACAGTGCTGGCAAGATGGTGGATATTTTTAAGGTTACAGCCATGGTTCTTTGGGATAAGGAAGGCATTTTGATAATTGATTATTTTCTTAAAGCCCAACCAGTTAATATCGAATATTAATCTAAATTGTTGTACAGGTAAAAGAAGGCTTTGAAACAAAAATGGCGATGGAAGCTGGGAAAAATTGTTGTTTTTTTTTTGCAGGACAATGCATTTACACACAGTGCTGGGAAGATGGTGCATATTTTAAAGTTTACAGCCATGGTTCTTTTGGAAAAGGAAAGCACATTGTTGATTATTTTCAGAAAGTTCAATTAATGCTGAACAACACCTTTAACCTGCTGTACCGATTAAAGGAAGCGTTGAAAGAAAAATGGCAGGTGGCAGGAAGTTGCAGAAAGTTGTTAGCATTTTTGCAAAACTACGCAGGGACTGGCAAAACGATAGTTTTTTTTTTGAAGAATTTGAGTGAAGAGATCACGCATTTTATTCATTAGTCCTTGCTTCGCCTAAGGTGTCGCTGCCGTGGTTTCTGTAACAAGTAGCTTTTTACGGGGTGGAGTTGCCAGCCTCACGTACAATCGGTTTTGAATTCAGAGATGTTATTGTTCTTCTAGACTGGTTACCAACCAAAGCTAAAACACATTATTCTCTGATATTTAAACAATAGGAAGACAATGGATAGAATTTAACGTGCTCGGGTGGAATTTGAACTCGGCACGATGATTCCGTTTTCTGTGTTAATATCCACCTGTAGTTTAGTGAACTTCATTGCATTTTTGAATTCGAGGACAGAAAAATAATTCCATGGAATCAAAATGACAAACGTGCTCAGGTAGAATTTGAACTCGGCACGCTGGTTCCGTTTTCTGTGCTAATATCTACTTATACTACGCTCACACCCATCACCTGTAGTTTAGTGAACTTCATTGCATTTTTGAATTCGAGGACAGACAAGAATAATTCGATGGAATCAAAATGACAAAAGTTACTAACTATAGAAAAAGAAAAGACGTTTGATTTTGAATTCGAATTGATTTAATTGCTTCCTGTAAAAGAAAGAAATAAAAATAATTGAATGATTGACTGAGCTTAACTCAACCAACGAAATTATGTTTGCGTTGGGACAAAAAATGGCGGTTGCTTATTAAAGTGACATTCATTAGTAAAAGAAGATATGAGCTAAGAACTCTGAGAACATTTTTGTAATGTTTTTTCTTTATCTTTAAATAAAGAAACTTTGACATGCTTACATTTGTATATTGACGTGCACATAAGAAAAGAAGATTATGACAAAATGTTAGCTTGCATGAAAGACAGGTTATTATGCACGTAATAATGATGTAAATGGAAACTGAGGAGTAAGAAGAACAAATTTTTAAAATGTAAAGAGGAAACAAGAGGCGATAGAAGAACAAGACGAAGGGAAATGAATCGGTAAAGAAAAGGAAGAAGGACGACAGAAAAGAAAGAAAAGATAAAAACAATATAGAAATGAAAAAGTTTTGAAAGGAAGGAAACAGAGCAAGAAAACGAAGAGGAGTAACAAAAATAACGATAATGGGATGAAGAAAAAGAAACCGATAATGAAGTGAAAAGAAGAAGAAAATTGGGTAATTCGTTGTTAGAGAGGGAAAAAAGGCGAAGATTTAAAGGAAGGACAAAATGGAGAGTAAAGCTAAGATTTGAAGGAAGGACGAAATGGAGAGTAAGGCGAAGATTTGAAGGAAGGACGAAATGGAAAGAAAGTCGAAGATTTGAAAAAGGGCTAAATGAAGATTTGAAGGAAGGATGCAATGGAGAGTAAGGGGAAGGTTTGAAGAAAGAACGAAATGGAGAGTAAGGCGAAGATTTGAAGAAAGAACGAAATGGAGAGTAAGGCGAAGATTTGAAGAAAGAACGAAATGGAGAGTAAGGCGAAGATTTGAAGAAAGAACGAAATGGAGAGCAAGGCGAAGATTTGAAGAAAGAACGAAATGGAGAGCAAGGCGAATATTTGAAGAAAGAACGAAATGGAGAGCAAGGCGAATATTTGAAGAAAGAACGAAATGGAGAGCAAGGCGAATATTTGAAGAAAGAACGAAATGGAGAGTAAAGCGACGATTTGAAGGAAAGACGGAATGGAAAGAAAGGCTTAAAATTTGAAAGAAGAACAAAATTGTTTTTTTCTATCTGTATGCAGGTGGTTTACTTCCAGTATATAATCTGGATTATTCTAATGTATTTCCCAAAGAAATCAAGTTTTCCAGTGTTTACATGCTCAAATATAAAAGACCGATATTTACCTTCAGTGTGTGGAGCTAGCAATTTCACTCCGTAGACGCCTACTTGCCACAGAAACTTGTCTACAGAATTAACAATTATTCAACTGTCCATGAATCAAATAACAACATACAGACACAAACAGAAACGGACAATATTTACCGAACGCCGAAACAAGTAAATAATTGAAGACTCAAATATAATTTTAAAACATAGTCTGAGAAACGTCTTTCTGCCATCCGTCAGCATAGACGATGCTAACCTCCAGGAGGGTAACTCGTTGCACCTTCTCGTATTAACGTTCTCTGCTGACATGAAGTGGAAGGATTATATTGAATCAGTTGCTAGCTCCACCTCTAGAAAAGTTGGTTCATTGTGTTCTACTAGACAATTTATATTTCCAGAACCTATCTTAAATATTAATAAACCTAACATTCGTCTATTGTTCGGATATAGCTGCCACATAGGATCTGATGCTCATGCTATATATGTAGATGTTCTTGATAAAATCCAAAGAAGAATCTGCGATGCAATTGGCCCTGACCTGGCATCCGGGCTACAATCACTTTCCCACCGCCTTAATATAGCTTCCCTGTGTCTTTCCTATAAAAACCTTAATAGTAATTTTTCTAATGAACGTTCTTCTTTGGTACCTAGACATTATTAATTTAAACGCAGTACTAGATTGGCAACAAGGTCTCATCTTTTTACAGTTGAAATTGCTAGATGTAACCGTAAGTTCTATGCTAACAGTTTCCTCTATTGCCCTTTCAGTTGATTGCTTTCCAGGTGTAAATGCAATGTCAATCGACTGTCTTCTTGATTCTTTTTTATTGTTCTCGCTCCTTCTATCTATCTATTTATCTATCTATCTGTCTATCTATCTATCTATCTCATATATATCAATCTATATCTTTCTATATCTATCTGTATCTATCTTATATCTATTTATCTATATCAGAGCTATCTATCTCTATCTTATATTTATCAATCTATTATCTTATATCTATCTCTACCTTATACCTATCTATCTATCTATCTATCTATCTATCTATCTATCTATATCTTATATCTAAATCATATATCCATCTAACTCTATCTTATATATATCGATATCTATCTATCTCAATCTATCTATCTATCTATCTATCTATCTATCTATCTATCTATCTATCTATCTATCTTCTCCCCAGAAAAAAGAAAAAATGCGATAAAAAACGTTGATGCAATCGGTGGCAAATTTATGCAAATTTATTAAATGTCTTGAAAATCTTTCTTCAATAAACCGAAGACTAGTACAGCGGAAAGTAAAGAGCTTATTGAACTTGGAAAAATCGATGAGTACAAATGCTGACCTAATGTTTTAATTATGGCTTTACTTTCAACATTAACGCAAAAAAAAAAAACGATACAAAAAAGAAAATAAACGTTAATGTTAAATACTGATAAAGCAGCTCGGCGATCAACAGCTCCCTTGACCATCATGGCTAATTTCTCGTTGAAGGCCCCACTCAAGTAAAAATAGATTGGAAAATAAATACAAAGATACAATAACCCCTTTAACAAAGAATGAATTATATATATATATATATATATATATATATATATATATATATATATATATATATATATATATATATATATAATATTTATTTATATAAATTCAATATTAAGATCAAGTATCCTGAAAGTGGATGGCTGAACATTTAATATTATTTATTAACATATATCGAGTGTAACAGCAAAATTGTCCAAATCGTGTAACAGCAAAATTCTTCAATTGTTAGATTAAGCTTTGAACCGTTGTATCTAAGTAATAATTAAAGATATCTTGCTGGAATTCTCCGAGGTTTTTATAGCACTATTGGCATCTACTTTGAACAATAAGAATATATTTAGCTCTAAGTTCATTGTTCTATTGATGGTTGCCGAATTGACTTTGAAGATGGAAGCCAGAGTATACATGTTGATACCATTACTGAAAGCCTGAATGATATTTTTCTTCTCACTATTGGGAAGACAGTGGGTTTGACACAAAACGTTTTAACCAGCTCTCTTTCTAGCTGAGTAACACAAAGGGTTTTTCAGCGATTCTTATGACAGATAGTGTCAAGATGGCTGAAAGACTTATCTGAAAACTGGGAGAAAAGAAACTCAGTTAGTTCAGTGGTTTTTTTTTTAAATATTAAACATTTTTTTGGATGGACAATTATACATTCTGCTACATGATTTGGACAATTTTGCTGTTATATCTGGTATATGTTCTGTTGAAAGTGATGGACAAATGAAATTTAAAAAAAAATTTGTATTTAGTTTTTCTAGAGTTTATCCAGTTTCTCTTTTAGGCAGACGAAGGAGAGTGTGTAGAAACTGAACACAGAGTTTATTCTCCCAAGCGCTTTCAGCTAATTCATTAGCAATTTTCAAGAAGTACGTTGTTTTTCTGTGTATCTATTCTCAGCTGTATTGTATAGAGATAGTAGTAATTCCTAGTCACATTGTATAGTTGACATTTGCTATACACTATTAGTCCTCATAAAAGAAAAACTGTAAGAGCATATAATAAAATATAATAAAAATAGTAATTTACAAAATTTTCTTTGTCCGTCACATTCAATAAAACTTGAAAAAAGAAAGGGTGCTTCCCAAATATACTATATATATATATATATATATATATATATATATATATATATATATATATATATATATAATTATTTATTCGAAAATTATAACATAAATATGTTATAAAATCACTACAAAAATAACCATTCTGTTTCAACATTTCTGGTGTCTTATCAAGTGATACACCATCTCATGATAAGACACCAGAAATGTTGAAACAAAATGGCTATTTTTCTAGTGATTTTATAACATATTTATTTAATTTTCGAATAAATAATTATATTTGGTCTACTCTGTATTTAGCATTCTTTTAAGAATAGTATTTTTTGGTTATTGGAATTTATTCCGTATACACCAATCCTATACTTGGATATATATATATATATATATATATATATATATATATATATATATATATATATATATATATATATATATATATATATATATATATATGCACACACACACACACATATATATATATATATATATAGTTTTATGGTATGGTATATTTATGGGTTAAAGTGCTCAATATCAGGGATAGGTCATATGTAAATAGGTGGACATTGAAATGAACACACAGAGGCGTCTGTCTGTTTCAAATGCAATGTAATATGTTGTGACTAGTTTGAAATGTAATTTTCTTGAGTGTCGGTTGCTTTGTTTTAATGTAGATGGTTTCCAATATTTTAAGGTTCTTTTTACTGTGTGTATGTGTGAGTATTGTTGAGTTATCAACTAATATCTTTCTAATACTATATGCATGGCTATATTTTTCTAAGAAATATTGTTTACTGGAACAACCTCAGAAAGGTGACAGGTAAGTGTACGGGAGAACGTGGTTGTAGTAAAACCAATATATGTAGTGGGTTTATTATTAGTATCAGATATAATCTCTGAACGAACATGTAAATTGATACACTACATTGTTTTTTTGTAGAAGATTTAGTTGTGTGGAGGTAGGGTTATTGTCACAATATATTACATTGCATCTAAACACATGATCCTGTTGATAACATTTCTTTCTCTCACGTGGTACGACGTCATGGAACCGCATTGCGAATTTAGGACCTGCGTCTGCTATTCCGTGACCATTATCATCGCATAGCAAACTTCTATGTAAACATAACAAGATGTCATCTTTGGTGAACTGTTGTAATGTACATATAGCCACTCTGATGATGGCTCATGCGAGCCGAAAGCTTATATCGAGGAACAGCAAGATAAAAATATCTGAATGTTGGACAGTTTGGGCTTTATTTTCTCCCAAAACTAAGGCCACTATACGAAGTTTAGAATGGCTCATGATCAAACATAACAGACATTCATTGTCTGTTATATTTAACAATATATGTTTTGAATATATATATATATATATATATATATATATATATATATATATATATATATATATATAATCGACTCTCCCGTCGAATTCGACGTATGAGGGTCAAGCAGATCAGTTCCTAGAAAATGAGAGCCCGCCGCTAACACATGATATTTGATTATAGTGGTGAAGGTTTCGTGCAGGACCATCCACACTTTTTGAAGGGACGAATACAGGGACCTGGTGCACTGAGTGCCACAAGGTCCCCAAACGACCCTCTGCAGGTTTTGAATTCAGAGTTGTCCTTCTCCTAGACCAGTTGCCATCCAAGGCTATAGAACCCAGTCTGTCCTGCTATTTACCCATAGTTGTGTGTATATATATATATATATATATATATATATATATATATATATATATATATATATATATATATATATATGTATATACATTGAAAGTGATGAGCTGCGATACAGCGAAATATTCTGTCTGTGGATGACTTGCTCTCGTTCACCGAATGGCCACTATGGAGAAAGGGGATTTTTAACAGTGGCTGCCCCTGCTATTAACACATTGCTCTTCAGTTATGAATTGAGCGTTCTGTCTGCTGATTTAGCATTTATATACATCACGTATATAATACGTTAAAATATTTCCTTTCTCTGCCGTGCGCTGATAGCTTAGGGTTAGAGTGTCTGACTAATGCCTAATCGGTCGAATTTCGATCCCGGCTTGAAGTAATCTGATGTCTAGTCACACTCATGAGTTGTGATACAGCGAAACAGTCTGTCCGTGCATGTATATATATATATATGTGTGTGTGTGCGTGCGTGTGTGTGTGTGTGTGTGTGTGTGTGTGTGTGTGTGTGTGTGTGTGTGTGCATGTGTGTATGCATGTGTGTAGATATATTAGGTCGGTGAGAGAAATTCGAGAGAAGAAATAACAACAAATTTAATAATCTTAATAATATTGATCATATTGACCAAATAGAAGCATGATGAGAAAGATCTTAAAAATCGAAATTGTTGCCTGCATCCTGTCTCAACGAAACGAGAAACAAAAAAATGATGTGGGACATTTTGGTGGTAATTTTTTGGCCGTTGTTATATTACCAATGAAATCTAGTAGTTATGGGTTGTTTGCTACGACTAGTGTTATAGAGGGTTTCTAGGCTGTGATTTGAAGTAGGTCCGTCGATTCCACTTTCCGAGCCGACAATATGTAATATAATTATATGTCTGAGTCCTGCTTATAGTAATATGCTTATAAAATCAGTATGAGGGTAAGAGACGCGATTAAACGCGAGTTCTACCCTAGAGTCAGTTATGTACCATGCTTAGTTGCTCATGTATCTTTCGATACATGACTGACGAGGCAGTAGGTTGCCATTTCTTTCTGCGGTAGACCAGTTGCCATCCAAGTCTATAGAACTCGTTCTGTCCTACTATTTACCCATAGCTGGTGGGGAGAAGAAGAGGATTCATACCTTTACCAAGGGTATTAGCACGTAAGTGAATGTAATTGATTCGACTGGAATTCTAACTCGGCTTTCCGATTCCTTAATCCGAGCCGCTATGTCGTCGATTATCGGGAAAAAGCTAGAATTGGGACCGCCAATCATCACAGTGGACACGGGAGACGTTGCAAGGTCACCGTTTTTTTTTAAGTCATATTACAAGTCAGTACATTTGTATATTCGTAAAATCTACAATAGTCACAGGATTTTTCATACATTTCCTGTTTTCACTTTTAAGTCTAGTCCGCAAGCCTGAAGATGGGAAAATTGTATTCAGTCAGATTCGATTTACAATCGGACGGTAATTTCCATTATCAAAACAACGCCGTTTCCATTTTCCAATTACAAGAAAACTTCATTCACTAAAATAAACACAATACACTGAACAACAGTTATTTCTTCTTTGACGAAAGTATTTCGTTTATATCTTCTTTTTTTCTATTTAGTAATGAACAATCGTTCGTTCCAATAACGGAAAATTAATTGCAAGTGAACAATGTATTTGTCAATCTAACGAGGAAAAGATTTAACGATATTTGCCGATTCCAGATTCTGATCACGCATTTAAGAAAATTTTCTTCAAATGTCAATCAATGAATAACATTGATTATTTATTCAAAAAAGTTTATCTCATAGACAATTTAGAAAGATTGATTTGTTATTTTTATTTTTTTACGGCTTGTCAACCTTTTGTAGGTTATTTGAAGCCAGAGTTTATTTTTAGAGAGTAACATTTTTTTTAGAGATAATAATGATTTTACTGATACAAGTTCTACTTATTACCCCATAGCTGATGGTGGTGAGAAGAGGTGAACTCATACCTTTCCCAAGGGTATTTACACGTAAGCGAATATAACCCGGCCGCATAAATTTAAGCTTAGCATCTCGGTCCCACCCTTTCACTGTCGAAACAATTAAATGTAACCGCCTCTTCTACTCCAATAGCTTCTTCTCTCGCAATTCACGAAAGTGAAACTTTCTTCTTCTTCCTGATAACTAAAATCTTCAAAAATTTAAATGTAATTTCAATCGATATCTTCTGACACCTTGATCGCCATTTTTCTTTTTATTTCTCTCCGTTCTTTTTTTTATCCTTTCCTCAAGCATTTTTTGTCTTTTTAAGTTGACGTTTTTATTTTCTTTCATATATTTCTCTTTCCCTTGAATGCAGATAGTTTTGTTGTTTATTTATTTTGCCCTTTGTTCATTAATTCCTCATCTCTTTCTCTTGCTCCCTGTTTCTCTCTCCCCCTGAATATATATAATAACTTGTACATTGAGGACAACGGCTTGCTGCGACAGTCTGTTTCATGCGTGAACGAAATCTTCAAGCCAATTTTGAAGGTCTGAAGCATGCGTATGAGGATAAAACGGACTGTTGACGTTAGGTATTTGCATCAATGTCCACTTTTACATTTTATTTATATATTTATTTATATATTTTAATTTAAGTGATCTATCCTTGATACTGAGCAGTTTTACACATTAATATAGCATACCTAGAAACTATATTTTTATCATATATATATATATATATATATATATATATATATATATATATATATATATTAGTAGTAGTAGTAGTAGTAGTAATCTTATAAGTATAAGAAACTATACTCGTTCGGAAAACCTTCGGTGTCTTGATTTGCAAATAATCAAACTAATACCAAAGGGGGAAAAAAGGTATTAAAAAAAAGAACCAAGAACATGTACGTTAGCCAAAAATAATCGTCTAGCATGCAAGTGCAAAGCCCAAAGAAAAAAAACCGATAGGAGTACACAAAATAAGTAAATAAAGTGCTCAATACAATAAGTAAATATAAATATATCAATAAATATATATATATAAATATATCTATATATATATAAATATATCTATAAATATATATATATAAATATATCTATATATATATATAAATATATCTATAAATATATATATATACAAATATATCTATAAATATATATATATATATAAATATATCAATAAATATATATATATATATATATATCTATAATTATATATATATATAAATATATCTATAAATATATATATAAATATATCTATAAATATATATATAAAAATATATGTATAAATATATATAGATATAAATATATCTATAAATATATATATATATCAATATATATATATAGATAGATTAATATATATAATATATATATAATATATATAAATATATACATAGATAGATTAATATATATAATATATATAGAATATATATATAATATATATATAAATATATATGTAAAATATATATATAATGTATATATATAAAAAAAATAATATATATACATATATATATAAAATATATATATAATATATAATATATATATAATATATATATATAATATATATATATAATATATATATATATATATATAATATATATACATATATATAATATATATATAATATATATACATATATATAATATATATATAATATATATACATATATAAAATATATATAATATGTACATATATAAAATATATATATATATATATATAAAATATATATAATATATATACATATATATATAATATATATAATATATATATATATAAAATATATATAATATATATACATATATATATATAATATATATAATATATATATATATAATATATATAATATATATATATATAAAATATATATAATATATATACATATATATATAATATATATAATATATATATATAAAATATGTATAATATATATACATATATATATAAAATATATACAATATATATACATATATATATAAAATATATATATAATATATATACATATATATATATATAAAATATATATATGATACATATACATATATATATAAAATATATATATAATATATATACATATATATATATATATATATATAAAATATATATATAATATATATACATATATATATATATAAAATATATATATAATATATATACATATATATATAAAATATATATATAATATATATACATATATATATATATAAAATATATATATAATATATATACATATATATATAAAATATATATATAATATATAAAATATATATATAATATATATACATATATATATAATATATATATATAATATATATAATATAAATATAATATATATGTATAATATATATATATATAATATATATACATATATAATATATATATATATATATATAAAATATATATATAATATATAAAATATATATATTATATATATACATATATATATAATATATATATAATATATATAATATAAATATAATATATATGTATAATATATATATATATATAATATATATACATATATAATATATATATATATATACATATATAATATATATATATACATATATAATATATATATATATACATATATAATATATATATATATATAATATATATACATATATAATATATATATATAATATATATACATATATAATATATATATATATAATATATATACATATATAATATATATATATAATATATATACATATATAATATATATATATATAATATATATGCATATATATATATATATATATATATATATATATATATATATATATATATATATATATATAATTACGCCTTTTCTGGCTAATGATATGAGTTGGAAAGATTATATTGAATCCATCGCCAGATCAGCTGCTAAGAAAGTTTATTCACTGTCTCGAGCAAGGTAATTTTTCTCTCCAGACTCTGGCTTGCATATCTATAAGTCTACCATTCGTCAATGCTCAGAATATTGCTGCTATA
>OZ038485.1:54966669-55016669 GCA_964036315.1 Acanthosepion esculentum
GGTGCATCTCGAACTCGGGAACCGTCGGTCTGGAATTTCGAACCCAACCCTTTATTGTTACGGGGGTACCATGTTCTCGTTCCATTAAGGCCATCGCTGCTGCTACTACTGCTTGACGCCATCGTTGCTGCTGCTGTGCTTCTATTATCGTTGTCACCGCTCTTGTTTGTCGCTGCCGCTGCCTTTGCTCGGGATTGAACTCAGAACATCGGGAGAACTTGCAATCACTGTTTCAACGTCCTAGTCGCCTCGGCCATGTGTCACTGGGACGATCGTGTATGAATTTTTGGTATATTTAAACCTAAGTTGTTATTCTAGGTTCTCTCTTACGATTAGGGGTGCCCAAATCGTGTTCAGTTCTATACTTGGTCTGCTCAGGAGGTTGTTATGTCCTAGCATGTGAGCTGTTTCTTTGAGTTTTCTCACTTTTCAGTGGGGCTCACTGTTTATTATTTTAACTTCATCCCAGAGAGGGCGATGGTCACCCTTTTCCTTCCATACATGGTAGGCTATACCCGACATAACAACCTCCTGAGCAGACCAAGTATAGAACTGAACACGATTTGGGCACCCCTAATCGTAAGAGAGAACCTAGAATAACAACTTAGGTTTAAATATACCAAAAATTCATACACGATCGTCCCAGTGACACATGGCCGAGGCGACTAGGACGTTGAAACAGTGATTGCAAGTTCTCCCGATGTTCTGAGTTCAATCCCGAGCAAAGGCAGCGGCAGCGACAAACAAGAGCGGTGACAACGATAATAGAAGCACAGCAGCAGCAACGATGGCGTCAAGCAGTAGTAGCAGCAGCGATGGCCTTAATGGAACGAGAACATGGTACCCCCGTAACAATAAAGGGTTGGGTTCGAAATTCCAGACCGACGGTTCCCGAGTTCGAGATGCACCTGAAGAAGGCCGGAGGATCAGACGGCCGAAACGTTGTGAGGAAAGCAACCAAGATGAGGAAGTCAGTCCGATTAACGAAATCCATAGTAATATATATATATATATATATATATCAACTCATCAATACATGATATATATATATATCAACTTATCAATACATGATATATATATATATATATTAACTTATCAATACATGATATATATATATATATATATCAACTTATCAATACATGATATAGTATACATATATATCAACTTATCAATAGATGATATATATATATCAACTTATCAATACATGATATATATGTATATATATCTACTTATCAATACATGATATATATATGTATATATATATATATATATTTATATATATATATAAAACATTTCGATTCACATATTTTTTCGTCTCGGATGCTACCTAAATTTTATCAAAAATAAAATAATTTGCATGCCTGAAGATGACTGAATGTACAGTCGAAAGTACTTCGTATTTAAGAAAGACTTTATACAGCTTATAATTTTAAAAAACAATGATCATAACATTCATTGAGTGATTGGTAGTTTCATGCATCTTTAAAATTTGTTAGCGAAGGGATTTCGCCCTTTTCAATAATTAACTTTACTAATTTACTTTTTGTATGAATGATTCATTGTAATATAAATTGAACTGCACCACATATTTGATATATATATATATATATATATATATATATATATATATATATATATATATCAACTTATTAAAACGGCCACATTTTGTGACCGTTTTTTGACATTAAAAAAAAACACTGACGCTATAGATACACATATATAAAAATCTACATATTCAGTTTTAAAAAAGTCTTAATAATGGTTAATAGAATAGCCGAAAGCGTTTTGGACAGTTTTTGCACATCCAGAAAAGCAAACACTTATACGAACACAAGAGAAATTGAATAAACAGTTTAATTGCAATACCAAACTCCACCACAACCACCTTAGACTCCTTAACCCAATTCATCTGTAACTTCCTCCTCTAATATAGGCCAATTCTTACTTCCTCTCTTTTTATTATTTCCTTTTCTCTTTCTTTCTTTCCTTTGCCCTTCAAAATTCCTCTGAAGAAACGGTTTATTCATTTTAGTAAATGTATTTACATTGATAAGTTCAAGGAAAAATACTTTTCCCCATGGACGAAATGATCATCTGTGTATATATATATATATATATATATATATATATATATATATATATATATATATATATATATATATATATATATATATATATAAGATATTGACTGTGATCCGGAGAGGTTAAACTCCGCGATAATAACACATGAGAACTGTCGTCCGGAGTTTCCGTTGCAAGTCTTTTGCACCGTTACTTTTTTTATCGACAGATCCCAAAAGTGTGGATGGTCCGGCAGAAGCCTTCACCACTTGAAACACATCATTGTGCTGGTTTTCTGACAACTACATCTAATTAGTTCCACACATATCCGGCTACTGCGAAAAACTCTGCGAAACATCAACTTTATCTTGGCACTTGGAATGTACGAACTCTCCAGGACAACAATAGAAAGAAAAACAGCGCTGGTCGCATTGGAGCTAAAGATATTGATATAGCTGCACTGAGAAGTAACCATGAGTCGACTACAAGAAATGAGAAAGTAAAATAAGACATCTAACAGTGTTTCTGCTGCACTTGGATGCAATGCATTATTCTGTATTGTTTGTGGTCTTTTGTGCAATTCTCAAGCCGGTCTCAAAAGTCATGCCGTTATAGGCATGCAGATAATTAGTTCGTGGTTGTCGGAAACTCATATGTCGAACTCGACGGGAGAAGGATCCATCATATATATATATATATATATATATATATATATATATATATATATATATATATATATTCTGGTGACTGGGATCTATTGTTCATTAATATGTATATATACATATATATATATATATATATATATATATATATATATATATATATATATTCTGGTGACTGGGATCTATTTTTCATTCATATGTATGTATATATATATATATATATATATATATATATATATATATTCTGGTGACTGGGATCTATTGTTCATTCATATGTATATATATATATATTCTGGTGACTGGGATGTATTGTTCATTCATATATATATATATATATATATATATATATATATATATATATATATATATTCTGGTGACTGGGATCTATTTTTCATTTTTATTTACGCCACACAGGGTTAATGGATTCTCTCAGGGAGGCCCCGCATTTGGAGCGCCGACTGGGACTTAAAATTTAACCCAAACCTCAAGTGGAACTCATACATACGATCCGTCGCTGGGGGAAATGGTCCGTTCCCTGTACCTCTCCAGTAATTACCTTACCTCTTCCGCTATCCTCTACCTTTACAAGAGCCAGATCAGGTTAAAAATGGAGTACTGCTGCTATATATGGGCGGGAGCTGCCCAGTCTTCACTTTTCCCTCTCGATAGAGTCCAACAGTGCCTCAGCGTCTTTGTGGTGGACGAATTATTTTCCACTCTACAGCCCGTTTCCTCCCAGACGAAACGTCGCAAGCCTCTCGCTGATCTCTCGCTATTTCCTTAGAAAATGCTCAGACGAACGACATTCCTTAGTTCCAACATTTGTAACGTTCACGGTTAAAACCCACCATGCCACGAATATTTTACCGATACACACTCATTCTCTTCGTATTCCACTGGTGAGATGTAAGTTCCACTGAAGCAGCTTTTTCCTGAGAACAGCTGCTTTGTAATCTTAACCTGTTCAAGTCTAGGATCAACCGTTATTTTTCCCCTATATCCACATAAACTGTGCCTCGTACTCTGTAACCCTCTAGCTCGAGTGGATCTTGGGCCTTGTACAGGGTAAACTCCATTGTTAAAAAAATACTATCTTTCAGGCCGCCAACGTTTAAAGTAAAGTTACATTTCTTTGCAATATTCTTCTTAGCTTCTTCTGCTTCAGTAGCAAGATCTTGTTGAAAACATTTAGCAAGTTTTAGAGAATTCACGCTCTCGAGTCATCGGTATAAAAAGAAAATGGCCGAGTTTAATTTAAAGTTGGACAGCAGAATTTATTTTTCGCATCCAAATCACTTCCATCAGTTTGGCCCAGACCAAGTTAATTATCCTCGCGAAAATATATATATTATTTTTTTTTCTTCAGATATTACTTTAAGACATTTGAAATATATCGTTTAAGACAAATTGTGACACACACACACACACACACACACACACACACACACGCGTGCGCGCGCACGCACGCACACACACACACACAGAGAAACACGCGCACATAGTTGAGAATATTAAGTCAGGATTTTCTTTTTGTTAACGGTTTTCTTAATTGATATTCTAAAAATGTTTGAATAAAAATCGTTCATAATTATTACAATGTTTATGAGACTATTGAAAATATTTGTTTTTGTTTTTGTTTTATATTGATGATACTGCAAAATAAATAACACTGAAAAATGTTAATTTGTACAATAGAAATATATTTTTTCAAATTACTATAGATTACCCACTCCAGATCACTATCATCATCATCATCATCATCATCATCATCATCATCATCATCATCATCATCATTATTATTATTATTTGCTTTGATTTCTTTTCGGGTCCCAACCAGAGACCTAAGGTCAGAAATGGCATCATGACATTTTATACTGAGCATTTTTGTAAAAAAAGAAAAAAAAAAGGTAAGGCAATCTAAGACCACACACATTTTACATAGATAACGTCTTTCGTAAAGTGTGAACTGTACTTGTGAGTACATTTTTTTTTGTATTTCTTTAAGGCATGGCCTACCAGAAATCCCATCAGTGAGTCTATCGGAACCTTTTCTAATCAAATCGAGGGCTCCAGTTACAACTGCAATTATTGATGTCGTCATGTGCCACATTTTTTAGATTTCCACTTCCTGAAATTTTGGTAGTTGTTTTTTTTTAAGACTCCGAAGATATTGACTGCTATGTCAATAAGAAAGCACATTCTGCTTTAGTTATTATTATTATTATTATTATTATTATTATTATTATTATTATTATTATTATTATTATATAAATATTTTGTTCGCGGTACAGAATTTAACTATGGCATAAAAGAGAGACATATTTTAAAATATATCCATTATTTAAAAATATTATTATTATCACGAACATGTTTATTATTATTATCATCATAATTATTATCATTATCATCATGATTATCACCATCATCACGATTATTATCATTATAAGCATCATCATTATCATAATTATTATCATTATCTTCATGATTGTTATCATCATCATGATTATTATCATTATCTTCATTATCATTTTCATCATCATCATCATCATCATCATTATTAATTTTTTTAAAAAGTTCATAGGGGTATTCATTTTGATATGTAATTTCATTTTAAACTGATCTCTCTACGGAATCCAAAACAAAATATGATATCACGGGATTACTTAAAAATATTAAAAAAATACAAACAAAAATGAAGTTACTAATTTAGAATTTTTTTTAATTACTATCGATTGAGCACTCCAGATTACGAATTTGAAATTAAAAAATACATTTAAGAAAATTACGTCGTATGAGGATATTTCTCTTTGCCTTCCGTAGGGGGTGACGATCAAATCACGCTGGAAATATCAGCTCTTGATCGATCAATGAAGTGGAGTAGCGTCGGGCCCGGAGAGTACTGATGTGGGGGAATCGCTTGGGAACACTCGGTACTCTAAGTGATCTCCAAAAATTTGAAATATGTTTCAGTTTTAAATAACCAACAAAGGGTTGATAAGCCGTAAAAAAAATAAATCAGTCAACAATCTATATTTTAATAATTTAGTAAATGTTTACAAATTTATGAATGAAAAATTGTTTTCATGTGTGTTTCTTTATAAATTGGTAAATGATAAATATTGCACTGCTTTAGTTTTGATACAATTGTATTAGTTTTTAGTTGTAAATTTAAAATTATTATTGTAATTAAACAATCTAATGAATAAACCGTGTTTAATATTTTGTCACCAATTTTCAAGAACAAAGAAAATGTATAAATTAACTTTCATATATTTAAGTTTTATTAAAATTCTATTCATCGCTTTTTAAAGCAATAGATATCGTCAAGGCGTGGAGAGAGTTAAAATAATAATGGTGGGAAGAGAAAAACCGTCCTTTTGATACGCTTTTGCAGGCACGAAGTTTAAATATTTCTCATTTTAACGGTGACCAAGGTTTCGGCTTTTATCACTATCCATTGATTTTAACTACTACTGGTCCACCTGACTCCCTGTTGTGGTAGGATCCACCTAATCTGCATAGGTGACTACCGACTATATAAATAATGGTTGGTACCGGAAGACAGGGGAGCGAATACAGAGATCCAGCTAGAGACTCTGCCCGACTGCGACTTAGTCAACACATTCTTCAGGAACGTCTTCCCAGAAATATACAGAAATACTAGATGTAAATATTGTGTACACTTTCTTGTTATAATACATTCTTGTTCTAAGTACATTTCGTGTTGCATTATTATTCCATGCATTAGTCGAGATTCAACAATGAGTCAAGACTCAACACTCCCTAATTAGTTTTTGTGATTCTCTTCACTCATAAACAAAATTCTTTCAGCGGTAGGCAAAAAAGAATGATTACGTTCTGAATTTTGACCTAAAATGTTGTGAATTTAAAAGCAGAAACGAAAAGGTTGTTAATAGTTATGAATTAATTCAAAAGCGCTTCCCGTCTGTGGAATTCCCTTCCTGTTACTTGTTTCCCTGATAGCTATAATCTCCAGCTATTCAAATGTTATGTCAATCGACATCTTCAAATGCCTTCATCAAATTCCCCATCCTTCTCTTCATCCTTTCCTCTATCACGCTTCTTTACTCTTGCTCCCATTCTCTGTAACCCTTTGCATGCCAGTGGCACTCCCGCTTTGCTTGGCGTGAAATGCTTAAAAAAAAATAAACAATATTATTGAAAGGATGGTAAGTTTTGCTTCATGTGAATGCATTGTTTTTAATGTTACTAATGATTGATTTGTTTTTGCGGTTTATCAACCTTTTGCTGGTTATTTAAAGCCAGAAAATATCTTTAAATGTAAGAATTATTCGAGATAATACTGATTTACTGATACAAGTCCTACTAATTAACCAATAGCTGGAAGTGAAGATGTGAATTCATATCTTTCTCAAGGTTATTTGCGCGTGTCAATATAACGAACCTGACCGGAATTGAAACTTGGCTCTCCAATTTTCAATTCCGCGCTGTTATACATTAAACCACCTGTACCTTACAAGCCCTGGTATTCTCAAGCAATCACCCATCTCGTTACTGACAAGGTTCGATGTTGCTTAATTTCGGTAATCGTGCGAGAACCGGTGTTTCAACGTGATATGGCCGTAATCCCATAATTTTACAAAAAAAGCATCTACACATGTAGGAGGTATGGTAGAGTAATGAAAAGCGACTCGGATTGAGGAATCGTAGAGCCGAGTTCGAATTCCAGTCGAATCCATTACATTCACTTACCCTTGGGAATCCTATGGGTAAGATGTATGTATACAACAATGGAAGCAAAAAGAAACGAGATATCTGCTTTCCTCCGTGCGGGCCACAAGTCAGAAATTGCCTAGCAGCTAAAACTAGACAGTTTGTGGAACGACCTCGCTCAGGCAGACCTCTAGTCGGAAAGCATTTGAAATGACCGAGTTTGCGAAAATAAAAACATATATCTGTGGCCACAGTGTCCAGGGCTGTCAAGAATGACAGAAGAAATAGATTCAGGCGCATGAAAAGACCCCGGCTATCTGTTTGCATGCAGGAAAAACGTTGAGAGCGCTGTCGTCGTCTTCTTAATGATTTGAAAAGCCATGGTAATCACATTGTCATAAGAAGACCTCCACGGTGAATCCGGTCGCTAATACGCAGAATGATTGCGTTGTTAGTTTTGGCCAGGACGTTTCTGAGGTCCTACGACCAAGCACTCGGCCTCCGTGATGATGCTTGGCGTCCTGGCCTCAAATGGGGAGAAGATACCACCTGTGTGGATTCGAAACCGGCTACAGATTAACAGCAGCCGACTATAGAGTTATTTTGGCCACGAAAGTCCTGCCTTGGGTGAGAAAAATAACCAAGAATGCAGACTATATTTTTTGAGCAGGACGGTGCCCCAGCACACACAGCAAATGTCGTGCAAGACTGGCTGGGGTCAAACATGGATTTCTGGTCGATGGACTTCTGGCAGCTACAGTTGCTGGATTACAGTGTGTGGGCGCATATTGAGAACAAGACTTGCAAAGTTCACCCGAGCAATGTCGAAGAGCTGAAGCCTTCCGTGAACAGTGCATGGGCCTGGATGAGGAAAGACTACGCCCTTAAAGTGTACTCGGCCTTCCGACCACGCCTGAACATCGTACTCACACCTGAGGACGGGAATATTAATTAATAGTATTATGTAAGCACATAATAAATTATTCGAATAACAATATGTGTCTAATTACACTCAGAACATCGTCTATTTTGTAAAGCTCGGTATTTAACGAGCCTGCGTAAATGAATGATATAACATTAAATAGGATTGATTGATTCGTTTTCTACGGTTTATCAACCTTTTGCAGGTTATTTAAAGCCAGAAATTTTTTTTAG
This sequence comes from Acanthosepion esculentum, assembly GCA_964036315.1. Lineage (NCBI taxonomy): Eukaryota > Metazoa > Mollusca > Cephalopoda > Sepiida > Sepiidae > Acanthosepion > Acanthosepion esculentum. The sequence goes on from OZ038485.1 coordinate 54,975,243, forward strand.
ATTGCCAGATTGTTTTTTTTAGATAATAATAGTTTAGTGATACAAAGCTTACTAATTAACACATAGCTGGGGTAGAAGAGGTGGATACTTACCTTTCTCAAGCGTATTTGCACGTAAGGGAATATAACGAACCCAACTGGAATTGGAACTCGTCTATCCGACTTCCAATTTCGAGCCGTTGCACTATCCAAACATCCAAGTTACAGCACCTGGTACTCCCGAGGGGTTACCCATCTAGGTACTGATCAGGCTTGACGTTGCTTAACATTGGTGATCGTACGAGAACCGGTGTTTCAACGTGATGTCGCCGTAAAGGATGGTAAAAAGACAAATATGACTAAGAGCTACAAAGAATAGATATTTGTTTAGAGCCATGAACAGCCACACCCTCAAGGGACACGGTATCTGGAAGTAATATTTTATTATTATTAATATAACTTTTGATGGCAATTTCTTTTCATTAGTAAATATATTTTTAAAAAAGCATTGGCAAAAAGATTGTTCATAATTCTATTAAAATAATAATTATTATTATTACTCATAATTTCGTTGAAATTTTTCTTGTCTTTTTTCTAAGTCCTCTATCTCTTATCTCCGTCGCGTCAAATAATATTTTGTCACGTGTTTCGGAGTTGAGCATCTTACTCATAAGCTCAATGGACGTATTCGTAAAAATTACCTTTCCCGCCTTCTCTCGTTTCGATCCTTCCCGTTCTCTTTTACTCTCGTTCTGATTTTGTTCTTATACAAAGCCTAGACATTTGTTACGATGAAGTACTTTAATAGCTCGGAGTTCCAGGTGGAAGTGACAGCACTCTTCAATGGCGGATGTAGGGTCGGAGAGAACATGCTCCGTAAGAACGGCGTCGAATCACAAGAAGGAACAAGAATCGTCGAAGAGGCGATCTAAAGAGATGGATTCAACGAGAAGAAAGATGGATAGATAGATAGATAGAGAAAAAAAACATGAGAGAAAAGCTAGCGGCATTAATGGCTGCTTTATTCAATTCATCTAATCGGTTGACGTGTTCTGATTTCAATACAAAGTGTGCATTCTCCAATGTTGGCACTGAAGTCAGCGGAGCTTGATATCAACGCCGAGGAATACAAGTGAATAGAATAAAGCGGGGAAGTGAACAGATGGAAAAGAAAAAACATTTGATGAGACTATGGAGAGACGTGAAAGCATCACGTAACTGTAACACACAGACAACCACACACACACACACATATATATATATATAAAGAGAGAGACACACACAAACACACAGACAAATATATATATATATATATATATATATATATATATATATATATATATACAAACACAGACACTGGCATATATATATACACGCACACATATATACACTTACTCAAACACACACATACACACACACACATATATATATATATAGACACACATATATATACAATCACATATATATATACACACAAATATATATAAATATATATATACACATACTCACATATATATATACACACAAATATATATAAATATATATATATACACATACTCACATATATATACACACATATATATATATATACACACATACTCACATATATATACACACGTATATATATATATATATATATAATGCACAAACGGATATATATATATATACATATATATATATATATATATATATAATGCACAAACGGATATATATATATATATATATATATATATATATATATAATGCACAAACGGATATATATATATATATAATGCACAAACGGATATATATATATATATATATAATGCACAAACTGATATATATATATATATATATATATATATATATATATATATATATATATATATAATGCACAAACGGATATATATATATATACTCTGCTTTACCTCTTCCAATTCCGTGTCGTTATTCATTATATCTCCCGCACATACAAATAACATCACCTAGTATTTCCAAGCGTTCATCCATCTAGTTATTAACCAGGATCGACGTTGCTTAACTTCGGTGATCGCACGAGAATCGGGATACTGTTAAAGATCTAACTGACATAAACAAAGTTAATGAAGAAAACGACAATGGAATGGCAACTTGGTGAATCAAATTTGACTTTGTACCAATTAACAGAAATCACATCACTTGGATTTCAGCAACAACAACAACTAAAATGGAGAAAAAATAATAACATAATCAAGATGTTGACGTTCCACACTACTTCAAGCAAAAAGCTGGAAAGGAAACGCCCATTAACTGGAAAGAGCTATGACTACTACTGGGCTTGAGAAATTTGTTTCCCTGAAAAAAAAAAAAAAAAAAATAGAAAAATGGGATAATTGATCAATGTCGACTAGGTCGCTGTGAAGAAGTGGACAGGATTTTGTTAAACCGGAAACGTCTTATGATCATCTGCTCTGGCACATCACTGACGAGATGTGCCCGAGCACCGAACAGACGTACTTCACGAAATTATAAATTTCAGTCGAATGTAACATTAGCTAATATTACCATTGCTATGATGAAAAGAAAGATACTACACTTTGATCCCTGCCTGATGCCCAGCTCTTGAAGCTTAAACGAGTAACCCTGGTGTCATGGTCGATGAATGCCGGACGTTTATATCATTAAAATTGTTATAAATAAAATGATTTTCAGGAGAAAAAAAATGCTGTAACACGATTAAGAATAATATGGCCGAATTCCAGCCAGAAATTATAAAGAGATTAGCGAAAATAATAGAATGTATCAATAGTTAATTGATACGTATAATTAAAGAAGCAGCTGGGATAACATGAGCAACAAATAGAAAAAAACAACATGATAAGAATCAGTCAACAATATTAGAATTGAAGCAAAGGATAAATATGGGCCTGAAAACGAGGCATGTGGAGGGCGCGCTGAAATATTCTTCTCCATATGAAGAATCTTTAACACTCCCCATCTGATGTTTGGTGATTTCCTCAGATTTTTGGGAAGACTTTGGATACATATTCCACTCTTCAAATTTTTTTTTTTTAAGCTTTTCACCCCAGGCAAGCCTGGAAGCCACTAGCACGCAAGAGGTTACAGAGGATTTGGAGCGAGAACAAATAGGAGTGTTAGGGGAAAGGATGTGGAGAAGGATAGAGGATAGATCAAGGGAACTGGAGATGTCGATTGACGTTACACTTGAATAGTTGGAGATCATAGTCATCAGTTCCATAGGCGTGAGGTGCGAGACATGAAGCTATTGGAGTAGAAGAGACGTCTACATTTAACAGTTTCAACAGTGAAAGGGTGGGAACGGGATGCCAGCCTCGTAGGACGTTTGAATTCATGGCGTATGGACCAGTTATAAAAAGAATTAGCATAACAGATAAGAAAATTGAACATAGAATAGGCTGCGCCAGAGGTAGTTTCGCCTAATACCGCAAGTTGCTACAAAGCCGAAACATTAACCTAAAAATTGAGCCATGTTCTTAAGTAGATTTGTCAGATCAAGACTTTCATATGGATGTCATGCATCTCGCCAAAGCCGTTCAGAAATATCTCATCTGTCAGCTGTATACAACTACTTTCAAAGATCTATGGATACAAATGGTTTTTAAACGAGTGGGTTTTGGCAAGGACCACCCTTCTTCGATTGTCGCTATAGAATCACAAAGAACTGTACAAAATAACAGAAACCATATCACTTGAGGGCTTCCAACATCAAAAACGGATATCACATGTAACTCCAAGAGAAGATAATGACATAATCAAGATGTTGACGTTCCACACTACTTCAAGCAAAAGGCTGGGAAGGAAAGCCCCGTCAATACTGAAAAGAGCGATAACAGCTACTTAACTTGAGAAACAGGATTTCCTAAGAAAAAAAATTATAAATTTTAACAGACAATAGTACTGGCTGCTCAGTCAATGAATACCGAATTTTTCCCAATAAGTAGTTAAGCATCTTACTTCTCACGACCTCATTTCGGATAAACAATATGGCTTCCGTTTCGCAAGGCCTACCACTGATGTGTTAACGGCCATCACTGATTTTTTATATCGTGCTCTGGATAAGAATGGCGAAACTCGAGTAGCGGCTCTAGATATCTGAAAGGCGTTCGACAGGGTTTGGCAAGCTGGCCTCAGACTCAAGCTTCAGGGCTTCGGGGTCACAGTACTAAGGCCTGAATTAATCTAATCGTTTCTTTCGAATCGTGAAATGAACGTCATTTTGAAATGACTCGCTTCCAGATTCTTTTTAGACAAACGCGAATGTTCCCTAAGGTTCTACCCTGGGTCCTACGCTATTTCTAATCTTCATCAATGATCTCTCCGATGTCATAATTTCCATTAACATTACCATTTCAGTTTGCAGTCTTCAGTCAAGTAATGCCTATGAAATTCATAAAAGTGTTGTAACCAAGGAAAGGTTACTGAATGAGGAATAACCAAAACGGAGGTTGGAAATGAAATGGTAATCTTTATAACATCAACAAAATACAATACTCGCCAGCGTCGTGCAGACGGTAAACCACTGCTAATGTTGAACTACTTAGACAGCTTATTACGATATTTACCTGCCTCCCCACGAGGTAGGATACGGCACAAGGCCAAATTTAATTTGGGTAAATCCGAGCTCGTGGGTCAGACAAAAATTGCCCGTAGACGCCGTATACGCGAGATCGGGTATCTGTCTACCTCTTCGGACGAGATTCTGCACTTCGGGTTTCTCTCTGCCCGAAGGCATAGAGTTTGACACGGCAAGAGCTTCCCACACTGACAGCTCACGCTGCCAGCTTAGGCAGCATATTACCCCCGACTTACATTAGTGTCCAACGTATTTATGAGGTATTGGAACATACACATTTGTGTTCATAGGTACGGTATATAACAAAAAGTATACCTCCTGTGTATGTACAGGGATTACATTAATCCCTGTACATACACGGGAAGTATATTTTTGCAGTTAATATTTCCATACAAGTACAGCATTCTGGCACACACGCTTATATAGACAGAAGCGTATAATTTATGTGAACGTCAATCTTGAATAAATTCAAAGATGGATGCGTGCGTTTTTGTGTGTTCGAGAAAGTGAGGATAATGCTGACTTTTTTTTCAAACCAGCTTATGGAAACACGAGCTAAAGGCATTTTTTTAAAATGTACCCCAAGAATTATTTTAAATACAGTCTTATCGTTACTTGATTTCTCTGTTTAACAGATGAAGATGGTTCAATATAAGCGGTAAAGAAAATTTTAATACATTTATACTTCAATATATCTGAAAGAAAAAAAATTGTGAAAACAAATTCAAATCAATTGTGCATTTTTACATCCTGCAAAGCTTAATGCCTTTGTGTCATTTACAATGTTTATTGTTACAGTTAGGTTCAGATTTTGAGACACACTAACGTTTACAATAAAATATATAAACAATTAATTCGATTTTATTCTCTGGAGGAGTATGTTTGTATTTAAATGAAAAGAAAAATGAAACTATTTCTTTCTTGTATATTATATTTATATTATATATACATATATAATATATATAATATAAATATATATATATATATATATATATATATATATATATATATATATATATATATATATATATGAAGGAGACATAGCTTTCACATAGGCCTACATATATACCAATATCATATATACATATATTATATATTATATATATAATAAATATAAATTATATATATATAATATACATATAATATATATAATATATATGTAATATATATACAATATATATATATATATATATATATATATATATATATATATATATATATATATATATATGGAGGAGACATAGCTTTCACATAGGCCTGCATATATACCAATATTATATGTACATATATTATATAATATATATTATACATATAATATATACATATAATATATATATATATTATATGTATAATATATATTATATATATATATATATTTATCAGTGGGGGAGACATAGCCGTTTCAACGTTCTTTCACGTAGGCCTACATATATACCAAGGACAAATTTTGCCCAATCACTGTCACGTTGGTGGCATTATCTAACAACATATTCTTTCTTCTTTAAAGCAATGATGGAGGGTGTTTTTTCATTGATGAATTAATTTTCTACGGCTTATCAACCCTTTTGCAGGTTATTTTAAAACCAGAAAATATTTTATGATCGCCAGAGAGCAAGCACAGTGGACCTCATCTTGAAATAATTTGATCACGTGACGGGTAAAGGGAATATATATATATATATATATATATATATATATATATATATATATATATATATATATATATATATATATATTCTCCTCATTATAATTGTTAGATTTCCTTTGCTGTGACAGCTTCTTGTAGCTGAGCAATGTAAGCATATCAAGCTTAAAAGTGTTTTATACCAATATAAGAGGAATGCACACGGTTTAAGTAAATAGATATTTCTGCTAAAAGGTATGTATCTACTAAAATATAATGTGTTGTAAACTAGAAACGGTTACTGAATGAGGAATAACCAAAACGGAGATTGGAAATGAAATGGTAATCTTTAAAACATTAACAAAATACCATACTCGCCAGCGTCGTGAATTAGGTAAACCACTGTTAGTGGTGGTCTACTTAGACAGAATATTATGATATTTACGAGGTAGGTTGTGGCACAAGGCTAAATTTAATCTGAGCTTGTGGGCTCGGGCAAAAATTCCCATAGACCCCACATACACGGGATCGGGTATCTGTCTATCTTCCCGGACGAGACTCTGCCCTTTGGCAATGCCTCGTCCGGGTTCCTCTCTGACCAAAGATCACGTGACGGGTAAAGGGAATATATATATATATGGCAATTAGCGGCATCTGACCGAGTATTGTTCGAAGGTGTTACTATTGTTGTATCTGTGATTTATAAAGTGTCTCCTACAAACAGGCATTATAAAAATGTCTTACTAAGGTGAAAGAGAATAGATGAATTCAAACCTTACCCAAGGGTATTTGCGCGTAAATGAACATAACGAGCCCAACGGCAATTGGGACACGGTTCTGTGATTAACAATTCCGAGTCATTATCCATTGCACCACCCGCACATCCAAGCTTACACCACCTGGTATTCCAAAGCGGTCACCCATCTAGATACTGGTCAGGCACAAAGTTGCTCTACTTCGGTTATCGTACAGGAACCGATGTTTCAATGTGATGTGGCCGTAAGCTAACGAGGGAGGTGACGTATCGTTGGAATACTCGGCCCCCATCATAGTTCACAGTTGTGAAAATGTGCTCTTCTTCCCACAGTTTATAAAATTTCTCAAATGACCTTTATAATGGGGGTTTCTATTCGCGTACATATATTCTAAGGATAAAGCTTACTCAAAACCCTCCCTCTTTAGTGAAATGAGGGAGGTGCTGCCGCAGTTTGGAATCCCCGGGACTAGGCATCCCACATTTTTTTCCGTGAGCTGTTCCAAGACAGAATCGAGACACTGGTATAAAGAACAGATACTATATTTATCAGGAAGCGCATAAATACGCTTTCTCACGGTGGTAGGATGTAGCAAAGGCCAGCTTAATCTTAACCTGAAGAAGGGCGGAGGGCACAACTGTCGAAACTTTGCGATAGTAACAAAGATGGCGACAATTGTCCGAGAGTAGGTAGTGTTTTTTTTTATTATTCTCCTCCGATACTCACACTCTTTCATTCATTTAGACATCTTTTGCCTGTTCTTTTACACTCACTGACTACCCGATTCAGACATCGACACGCACGTACCTGAAACTGCACAGAGATATGCTTTTGAAGACAAATACAATTTAGACTCCATCCTGTGTAAGATGATAAACTACAGCAACGCCTCTGATCATGTTTGGAGGAGCGTGAAACCACTTCTTAATTGTTGCTGTTCCCAGGTCCACCCTGACCCGGAGTTGTACCACCTGTTGGGTCCCAGCTATGGGCAAATAGTTGACCCGCAAACTAGGGTCAAAACACTATGAAAGTGTAGAAATAGGTTTTAATACCAGCAATACATTTATAAAAGGTTATTACCAACAATGAATTTTTGAAGACATGAATACATTTTTAGAACAAAAAATATTAGCAGCAATACATTTTTGAAAAAAAAAATTAACTGCAATAAAAATCTTGTCGGTATTAAATAACCCATAGAGGCTGATATGCCGTAAAACAAACCAAACTAAATCAAACAATTTAAACTCAGTAATTGGACCAGCTTTTAAATATGTTATGTTTTAAGCCAGAACAGAAATACAGGTAAAAAGAATAAATAATAATAATAATAATAATAATAATAAAGACGAAAACTAATTTCTAATCATTCAATTTTCTAAAGAACTCCACAATTTCCAATCCTTTGTAGTTCTTAGTAACCTTTGTCGTTTTACCATTCCTCCCACTCTCACACCTCGGAATGAGAAATCGGAGAGCCGAGTTCGAATTCCAGTCGGTTTCATTCTATTCACGCAAATACCATTGGGAAAAGTAGGAATCTGTCTCCTACTAAAGGGTCTTCCAATAACTTGGTCCGATTTCAAATGTGAATTAAGTTTAAGCGTCTAATGATTATTTTCTTTTTCTTTCAGATTTAACAACTTAAGTCTTTGGCAATTTCAACCATGGAAAGATTAACAATCAAACAATGTGTTAAAGTTATCGAAGCCTATTGCGAAAATAGTCGTTCAAACAGAAATGCAATGAAAAGTTCCCAGGTCGCATCATATCTCGAAACAGCGAAGTCAATTGGCCACCACGATCGTGCGCCTTTAGATTCCTTCTTTGAGGTCATCTCAAAAGTAAGGTCCATGCCAACAACAATTCAACAGCTGTAAGATTTTGACCATCGAGTGGAGGTGTGCCACCGAAGCATTGGCAGACATTTGGGCGATATTATTTTTCACACATAATTGCCATGACTTAAAGAACATGATCCAATAGAGAAATAAGTAAATTTCCACCAATAACTCTGATTTATTTATTGCTGACTTTGATCCGTATTAATGAAACACGCTTTAATTGTACCTGGAAAATCATTGTTATTCCCAAAGAATCGTTAATGCAATATTCACTCATAAACAGAAAGAATTAATCTTACAATAAAAAAATATGTGTTTCGGCTTTAGAGAATCTACTGTTGTTAAATAATAATTTAACAAACTATTATTTTTTTTAGAGAAGTGTATATCTGCTCTGACTTCATCAGTGACCTTAAAAGTCAAAGAAAGGTTTGTCAGGGAGTCGAGTCTAAACCGTCAGACAATGTTGACGCGTTCTCTGTCGTGTCTGGAAGCGTCTTCCCAATGGGGTGGGAGAGCCACTCCACTGGGTAGTTAGAGATGTACTCGTCAACGTTAATGAAATAGTAAGGTTAAAATTCCCTGTGTTGAAGTTCTTTTTCTTCGAACTAAAACGACTAACGATCACCGGCCGGAAGATGACAAAGAGAGGAGAGAGAAGTTACAACATATGAGTGAATTGACGCACCCCCAGACCCCCGAGCATCCCCCCCAGAACGAGGGATGATCAACCCTAAAAAAAATCTTGTAGGTGACTCGCAGCATCTCCCTCCCCCTTTTACCTTCGATATGTTCTATGAGTGTCATATTTTCCAAGCCCTTTCTTCATTATGTGGCCCAGAAATTAGAATTACCAACAATACATTTTATAGCAAAATGACCAACAATACATTTTACAGTAGAATTACCAACAATACATTTTATAGCAAAATGACCAACAATACATTTTATCTATAGTTGAAGGGATACAATTGCCTTCAAAAAATATATTTATGACTATAAATTTGTGTTCAAAATATTTTAGATTTCGGCATTTAATGCCACTAAATAAAATCAACCAGCCGAACAACCAACATCAAAGAACTCTTTCCTGGCATTAGTCCATATAATATCCTACAATTTCTTCAAGAAATCAAACTGTATTCTAAAATATAACTTCAACATAAAACACATATATCACCGCCTCTCATAATTATATCCACACAAACATGTATATGCACAAAACCAGAGTATTATTTACCATGTATTCAATTGTGAAAGCAGGATAACATATTTGTATTATTACGTGCTAATACCCTTGGGAAAACTATGATTCCAAATTTCCGCCCCCTGCTATAGGTAAATGGTAGAACTAACTGGGTTCAATAACCTTGGGTGGCAACCGGTCTCGGAGAAGAAAAACTCCGAATTCAAAACTGTAGCCCTGGCGAATCACATACTATGCAGCTAAGGAAAGGATCGTTCGCATTGACTTGATGATCCTTTTTTTATTACTTCAAAACTCCCAAGAATATTAAATTTCGGCATTAAATGACCCATAAGAAGATGAAATGCCGTTAAAAAAACACGCCAGTCAAGTCTCTTTCTGATTCTGTTAAGTGTCCATTTTTCTTAAGACGTCTTCGTTGCTTATTGTTGGCATCCTTTTTTTACAGAAGCCTATCTCCGTTGATTTAAAGTCTTCTCGTCATTTGTGAGAAAACTAACTCGTATTCACTGCCATATTGGAAGAATGAGATTGCATAGTAAAGACCCTTACGTTTTTTCGAACGAAATTTTCCTATTTTTTAATACTTTGCTTAACTACACCGCACAACGAAATCTATTGAACGAACTGAAGATCCCCTTCAACCGAACATGCTTTATTTTTTCTCAGACGAGAAAGTTTTCTGCCAGGATAAGATGGTGAACACACAGAACAACCGTTGGTTTGCTGTGTTCCCAAAAGACGTACCGATGAAAGCCAAATATCCAGTCAACATAATGGTGTTTGGTGGGTAGCTGCGAGAAGACCATATCTGGTAACAGGACTCTGTACCATGTTACAAAAGCAGGAGAACCCGGTCATGGCTATCAGACAATATCTGTGGCTCCGACCGCTTACATCTGGCCACCTGACTCTCCAGAATGCAGTCCCCCCTTGATTATTATGTGTTATTATTCTTGTAACGCCAAATATGAACTGAAGGCAAGGGTTATGCCAGTATTCAACAAGTTAAACAAGGAGACGATCCAGAAGAGTTGCAGGAGATTACGAAGTCGTCTGGAAGCTGTGGTTGAAGCCAATGGTGATTTTACTTAATAAATTTACACACCGGACTTATTCAACCTATACAGCGCTGCAATTATGAGACAACTGGAAATCCTATCAGGATTCGTCATTGGCCGCCACAATTTCTACAACATAAGATAATCAGATGACACAGTGCTGATAGCAGACACGGAAAGGAAACTATAAAATCTCCCACAGAGGGTAGCGAAGAAGAGTGAGAAATAGGGACTAAGCATAAACTACAAGAAGACAGAATGCATGGTCATTAGCAAAAAGATGAGCCTGAAATGCAATTTACAAGTAGTGGACACTATAATCAAGCAGGTGCGGAAATTTAAATATCTGGGAAGTGTTCAACCAGAGGGCGGAAAGTGCGACGCTGAGATCCGAAGACGTATTGGGATGGCCAAAGTCGCATTACAAAAGCTAAGCAGAGTATTACGAGACAGGAAAGTTTCGTTGGCAACAAAGAAAAGAGTACTGAACTGCTACGTGATATTTGTCCTGCAGCGAATGTTGGACGGTCTCCTCAAGGGTAAGGAGAAACTCGAGGCAGCAGAGGTGTGGTTCTACAGAAATATGCAAAGGACACCATGGACCGAACATGTGAGAAACGATGAAGTTTTGGAGAGGATGCAAACAAAGAAGAAACTTATACTTAACATCAGGAAATTTCTGCGACAAGTAATGAAAAAGGAGGGCTTCGAAAATAGGATAATCATAGGGCAAATAGGGGGAAAGAGGAACAAGGGTATCAACGCGTGATATACTTAACAGGCTTAAGCAAGTGGATGGCAGAACAGGGTCCGGGAGAAACACCAAATGTCAAAACTAATTAAGAGCTACAGGGGACAGGAGAAGATGGAGAGCCATGATCACCTACGTCCTGAAGCAACACGGCACATAAAAGAAGATATCCGTTAAAATGAGATGTCAGTGTTATTTTAATTTTTTCGTAATTTAGACGACAATTTATTCATCGCACCCTATATATATATATATATATATCGTGGCACTATCGTTAGGACATGCACATAGTAGAGGAAAGAGTGATTATCTCAGGTGTTACTGCGTTATAGCAAATGAATTGATTCTTTCGTCAATCACCATCTTCTTTTTTTTTTCGTGGATCCTATCCTTTTATTGTCCTTTTCCCCACTAAAGTCTTCTCAATTCGCTTCCACGCCCAGTGACCCCATGCGTTTTAGCGGCATTGATGCGAATCGATTAAAATGAACATAAGATAAGCTGAACAGAAAATAAGTTGACATGAATGTTATTGCAATCAGTGAAATTCATGTCACCCAGCCAAGAGATCGATAAATCCCACTAAAAATAAATGTACTTCCCGACAGGAATTCCATCTGCAGCTTATTTTACCTCCAGGGAAACCACTTTTGAGCTAAATGTGCCATACCAATTAGGACACGGTAATCCACCATGATTTTATTCGACTAATCGAAGCGTAAATAGAATCATTTTAACTAATATATCAATATATACATATATACATACACACACACACAAACACACAGAAACACACACATATATATATATAAATCAATATACATATATATACGTATCAATATATATCAATATATACATATATATCAATAAATATATATATATATCAATATATATATGTCAATATATATATCGATATATCAATATATATGTCAATATATATATCAATATATATATCAATATATATATATAAATATATAAATATATCAATATATACATATACATCAATATATATATATTAATATATATATATATATCAATCAATATATATATCACTATATATATATATATATCAGTATATCAATAAATATATATATATATTAATATATATATATATATATACATATATCAATATATATATATATATATCAATATATATATCAATATATATATATATATATATATATATATATATATGGACCCATAAATAGTTTTGGTTTGCAGTTACTACTAAGAGACATTTCCCTTTTGAAATCTTTGACATCGAGCATAGGTCACTGAAGGCGTTATTTCGGCGAGTATTAATAGGTTTCCATCAATTCATAAAGATATTTTGCAAAAAAAATATATATATATATAAATATTTCAATCAGAAGAGATAAGGCCATTAAAGCAGGATATTTTCTATCTTGCTCAAGCTTGACATATCAGGAAAGAACTCAGGAAATTAACATTCATAGAAAAAGATTTTAAAAATATAGTTAAAGACAGAAACTGCATCGTTACAAACAATTTTAAACTGGAATGTTTATTTTTACTCTTGCTTTTATGTCGCAACCTTTTGCGGCTGATATATTATTGAGATATTTAAATAACTCTGGGCTAGAATAAGCTATAATAGATAACATACAAATCTCTAGCTAGCGCGTGTCAGGCTGAGCTAGATGAAATAAATACTTAAAAATGTTTGTAAATATGAAAATAATTAACTTTCTAAAACTCAGAACTTGCAAGTTTTAAGGTCACTCTGCTATTATTTGTCCATAAAACATTAACTATCTCTGAGTTTGTTCATATCTATTTCTCTATCACCTAATATATATATATATATATATATATATATATATATATATATATATATATATAAGTATACAGTGATTTTCGATAAAAGTGACTCACCTGATTTTTTTACTAAAGGTATTTTTTGTCTATTGTTTTTGGGGTTAAAATAATTTTTAATCTTGCTAATATAAAGACCCCCTCTCGACCACCTAGGAAAAAAGTTTATTCACCCTAAGGTATTCTATTGATAATTATAAATTTGGATATAAATGAGATTCAGGAAAAAACTCTGTGCAAAAAAGTGACTCAGATATCGCATTCTAATGATTAAACTGGTAAATTTAAAGAGATTTTGACAAAATATTGAAAACTCAGAACAATATTCTACAGAATTCTAGAACATCTTAAATCAAATCTAGAGTATTCCAGAATATTCCAGAAAGCCTCATACAGTATAAAAACAGCTTGAAATAGCCACTCAAGTCACTAATCAGATGAAAGGGTACAAACACGCATCAGAACCACTTAAGGCATCTATTATTGCCCTCTCAAAAGCAGGCAAGTCTACGAGAGAAATTGCAGAAATTGCTATAACCTCGCAAGCAAATGTCTCTCGAGTGCTTAGGGCACATAATGATGCTACTCCTGCTCCAAGGAAGGAAACAAGGGGACGAAAGAAAAAGATTGATGATAGAACTGACAGGGTAATCAAGAGAGAATTTGCGAAGAATTGGACTATAACTAGCCAAGAAATTGCAGCCAGTCTAAGCGAAGAGCAAGGTGTTAGTTTTGCTTCTTCAACAGTCCGTCGGTGGCTACAAATCTTGTACACGAAGGTTTCAGCCGCTAATAAGCAAAGCCAACAAAGCCAACAAAGCCAAGAGACTTGAATGGGCCCACTATTACAAAAATGTCACTGTAGAAGACTGGAAGAATGTTCCCTTCTCCGATGAAACGAAAGTTGAACTAAATTCAAAGGATAAAGTGAGTCACGTTTATCGAACAGCACTGTATAAATATATAGATATATATTATAGATATATATATATTACATATATATATTATATATATATATTATATATATATATATATTATATATTATATATTATATCTATTATATATATATATATATATATATATATATATATATATCCTGAAAAATTAATTTCCGTTGAGCTCTCTGGTTTGAGGTGTGAGTTTGTAAACAGTGACTATTTAAGCTAATATAGCAAGACTCTTCGGCAGAATTGAGTCACTACTGTCCGTCATTGTGTGTTTATCTAAATCTAAAAAAAAATAAACAGGCTAAAATTCACCTTCATCCCTGCCGTGAGCGGACGGCTTAGTGGTAGAAGTTCCGACTGATGCCAATTCAGTCGGGTTTCGATCCTTGCTAGAGGCAACCGGACGTCTAGCCACACTGATGAGCTGCGAAACAGTCTGTCTGTGGATGACAAATATATATATATATATATATATTTATGTATATATATGTATATATATATGTTACAAACATTATGTCAGCTTATTTTTAGCATAATCCTTTCATATTCACGAATATTTTTCCGTGTATCACAATCAAATGTGGCAAGAAATGTACTGTAACTTTTATTTCCCAATTACTTTCCAATTACTTTCCCTCTATTTCTGAGATCATCATTAGGCTGACAAGATTTAGCGTTCATTAGAATGTGAAAAAATATCCATTATGGAATTTTTACTTTTATGTTGGAATGTCAGTAATGGATGGCTAAAAATGAAAGTGTAAATTTATTCAATAAAATCGGCATTGGCTTTAGCCACGACCTCCAGATGACTTCGGAATCTCCTGCAACTCTTCTGGACGGCCTCTTTGTTTAAGTTGGTGAATGCTGCTATAACCGTTGCCTTCAGTTCATCTTTGGTGTTACACCGTGTTTTATTCGTCTCTCGCTCAATTGCACCCCACGCAGGGGGTTGCAGTTTGGGGAATTAGGTGGCCAGACTTAAGGGTCGCAGAAATTGTCTGACAGTAAGGACTAAGTTCTCCTGTTTGTGTGGAATGATGCAGAGTCATGTTGCCAGACAAAGGGGCTTCTGGCAGCCACACTCTTGACCCAGAGCAACACTGCCTCCTCAAGTCACTTGATGTAGGCTTCAGTATTAAGTCTGAGACCCTGTGGGAAGATGAATGGAGGCATAATGTCGCATTCACTAGTGATCACCCCCAAACACCTTCGTAATAACCATAAGGCCTTGTCTGAATCTTCTGCACTGTCCCTAGATTGACACCCAAACACTTTGACATGTTCGTATTGGAGCTTCCAGCGCGAATGCCAAGCAGTACAGCATACCGTTTCTAAATTTCTGACGGAGTTAATTGCGTCATGGTGCTCTTTTTATCACAAACGGTGCCCAACTGACCCTACTATACTGTGCAGTCGACAAAATCAAAAACAAACAACGCGCATGCCCGAAATTGAAAAATATAAAATGGAGACAATTTACCTATTGCACCCTGTATATATGATAAATATATAGTTTTTATATATCTATGGGTTAAAATGCTCTATATCAGGAATAGAGCGTATGTAGATATAAAGTGACATTGGCTACAATTTGTTTCATGTTTAAATGCAATCTTCAGGCCATGTGTCTTGTATTTTAGCTCGACTATGTATATATGCTGGTCAATGGTGCGGTGTGGGTAAAAGGTCTATTGTATTACCCTACCAGTGATTGAGTGGATGGAAATGGTGATATTTTAAAATATTCTAGAGGTTATTGAGCAGAAATAATTATGCATCCGAATGCAGTTATTTGTAGCTATTTTATGGTGCTAACTGTTTTTATCATTGATTAATTTATTATTTGTTGGTGACTATTATTATTACATTTACTTGTGTTTATATGTGCATTCGTAGTTTGTCAACTTGGTTATTATTTACTTAATTTGTTTACTTATTTAGTGTTTTAGATTTTTTATTTTATTTTACTTTATTTATTTATTTTTTTCGTATTCGTTTTTACTTTTACATTTTTAAGTAACGTAGTAAAATGAAGTTTACGTGTCTGTACTTTGCAATATGTTCTGATCGTTTATTTAGTAATTTTGACTTATCTGGGAAGACAGTTATAGCTATTTTCTCCTCCAGGCATAGTTTATACTTTCTGGATTTATTGTTGTAGGCTGGTGCTGTTTTCTTTATTTCCCATCACATTTTGGTGTTATTTGTTTTGCATTTTTAATTTCTCATATACCGTGGGAAACAGCAAAATTGTCCAAATCGTGTAACAGCATAATTACTATCCATCAAAATGTTTAATATATAAAAAAAAAGCACTAAACTAATTGAATTTCTTTATCCCAGGTTTTCAGATAAGATATCTTGACACCATTTGTCGTAAGAATAACTGAAAAAAACCTTTGAGTTATTCAGCTACAAACAGAAGACATTAAAGTAATTTTGTGCCAGCCCCAATGTCTTCGTAAATGAACAATGCTGAGAGGAAAAGATTATTCGGGCTTTCAGTAATGGTACGAAAATTCATACTCTGGTTTCCATCTTCAAAGTCCTTTCAAGAACCATCAAGAGAACGGTAAATAGGCTTTAAAAAGAACGAAAAGTAGAGATGAAACCTGGATCAGGAGATCACAACAGAAAGAGGGATCATCATTTAACTTAGCGCTAAAGACATCAATTATAAAAGATCCGACTCAATCCATAAGACGTTTGGCACATGAGATCAAAATTTCAGTTATGACAGTCCAAAGAGCAGTGAAAAAAAAAGACTTGAAAATGAAATCGTACGTGAACCTCTGAGGAACCTGATTACTCCAGGACAGAATGTTAGAAGGTAAGAGAGGGCGAAAATCATTTTGAATAAGTTGAAAAATGATCCTGAAATAATATATATATATATTTGAACTTTATTTCAATCCTTCATGAGCTTCCGATCCTTAGATATGATTAACTAATGATGAACATGTTATTTCCGTTTTATGATCGATTTCATCACGACAATTCTATTAAGCTTGGAGAGCTACAATAATACATTCATATTGCTCAAAGTAGAGTCCAATATTGTTATAAAATACTCAGAGAATTCCAGTAAGATATATTTAATCATGTCTAAGATACAACGGTTCAGATGTTAATCTAACAAATGGACATTTTTGCTGTTACACGATTTCGACAATTTTGCTGTTACACCCGGGATGCTTAGAAATCACTGCTCCGTTCGCGTATTTATTATTTGTAAAGAATGTTTTGTGTGCGTAGTTTCTGTTTCCAGGGTCCTTCAGTTACTCATATGTTTATTTTTAATGAAGCCAACGAAGAAAAATATACAACAATCTACGCCTTCTTGGGCTCACTTTTTCCAACGGCATGAAGTGGAGTGATTATATTGAATCAATTGCTACATCCATTGTTAGGAAAGTTGGTTCACAGTGTTGTGCCAGAAAATTTTTTTCTCGTCAGAATCCACTTTACACTTTTATGATTCTATACCATTTACACATTTATTAATCTAGTGCATTGAATACTGCTGTCATATCTGGTCATGTCTGGTGCTTCTGCTGTATATCTCAAGATTCTTGACATAATTCAAAGAGTCTGTAATGTAATCGAACTTGACCTAACATCTCGACTTCAGTCACTTAATGACGTGACGTGGCTTCCCTTTGACTTATATACAATTTTATGGCGACTGTTGTGAGCTTCTTTTTTTGTTGCCTTAGTGCCTAGACGGCATAAACTTACGCGTACTACTAAATTGGTAACGAAGACTCGCCGTTTTACTGTTGAATTAGCTAAATGCAACCGCCATTCCTATTCCAACAGCTTCTTTTCCCACACTTCTCGCCTGTGAAATTCTCTTCCGGTTTCTTGCCTCCCTGACAATTTTCAAAAATTTAAATGCAATACCAATCACCGTTTTATGTCTCCTGTAGCATAGTGGCAATGTCGTCTGGCTTGAGGTGATACGATTAAAAAATAAATAAATAAAAATTGCTAAAATTGCCTAGATATGGATCATTTTATGCCGGTTATTAATTCCCAATTCCCAAACTGTCCTAATTATCGCCTCACTAGGATCCAAAATTTGTCTATCAAAACAAAACGAGCTTTAAAATTGCCGCCTATTTTTAACTATAAGCGCCATTTTTGTTTCTATTTTCTCTAGAACTTGCCACAAGTCTCTTCTTCATATGGATGAAATTGTTCAGTATTGACTGCCATATAAGGAGAACTGATATTACATCACAGATTAGTTCTCTTTCCTTTGTTTCTAACGAAATATCACTGTTACTTAGTACTTTGCTTAGCTTTTAGAAGGCATTTTTCTCTAGTCCTATGCACTTTCGGATTTCGGTGACACACTTTCCGTCCCCTGCTAAAATATTTCCCAGATATTTAAATTGTTAGATTTTATTAATATCGCTGTCGCTATCGATTTTTAACAGAATATGTTCTTTTCCTCCAGATTTATCGATTATCTACTTGATATAACTTTTTTTTAAAAACTGACTTTTCGTTCGTTTACGAACTTTAGGATGATCCATGAAAAAAAAAATAAATAAAACAAAAAAATAAAATGTACAGAGGTTTGTTTAATCTGTGGAACAATCTCATAGTCATATAAAAAGGAGAGTCTATAATTTAAAAAAATAATAATACGGATGAAGTATTATTATTAATTATTATTATTGTAATATTATATTAAGTATTATTATCATTGTTATTATTAATAATAATAATAATAATAATAATACGTGAGAATGTATCTTTGAGAGAAAAGGATTTCTTGTTTGATGATTAAGATAAGGAACGTTCAATGATCTTATGTAAAACTGCGCGCGCATGCACACACACACACACACACATATATATATATATATATGATCATTGCAATAGTTCCTGAATGATTAGAAAATTAAAACCAATGAAAATTGAACACGAATTTTTCAATGACCCAACATGTATACACTGAACTGACCTCGGTCATAGAGGAACACCTAGACAGAAACGAATTCACTAATAATAGATTCCGTAATAAACCCGTTAAATCAGTGATTGGTTGATTTTCTACGGTTTATCAATCCTTTTCGGGTTATTTAAAGCCAGAAAATAGTTTTAGATTGAAAGAATTGATTTCGAGATAATAATGATTTAATGACACAAGTCTCTTTAATTAACCCATAGCTGGAGGCGAGAAGAATTGGATTCATGCTTTTCCCAAGGACATTTGCGCGTAAGTGAATATAGCCAACCCAAATGGAATTAGAACTTGTCACTCCGATTAACAATTCCGAGCCATTATCCACTACGCCACCCGCACATCCAGTCAGTTTAAAACTGACGTCAGAAATATATTATCTAAATTTATACAAGTGGATGAAAAAGTAGGTATACATTAATGAAAAAAAACAAACCCAAAAACGTGAGCATCAGACGTATTGTATTGATTATACAAACATATCAACTTACTATGTACCTACATTTGCAGCCCTCCTCTATGTCTAAAAAAATCACCGTTGGAGTGTTTATTTAAAACGGTAAGCTTACGTTATAAAGTTGAAAAATTCCTACCGGCTTGACTATTCCAACCAACACTTGTAATTTGATACAAAACAGTAGGTCGTTTAAAAATCTTCAGGCCAAAAATCCAGTAGCCTGGAAAATTATTTCTAAGTAAACTTATTGAAATAAACATTAATCAGCATTTAAAAGCTCTTGTGTGTTTCTGGAATACATTTATTTGCTTATTGAATATAGCTGGCCACGCACATCTGCCCAGTTAAATTGCATAGTTCTGTGTCTAATGGGTATTAAACCGCCATGGAAATCAATCTACGAGAGCAGCGTTTTACATTGTATAAAGAGTTCTTTGTTCTCATCTGCCATGTCAGTGCGAATTAATGTGGGACCACAACACGGCTCGCCAAACTCGTGTACACTCAAATCTCACGTAGACGGTGTTGTTGGATCAAAAGGGATAGTTGGAAGTTTTTCCGAATAACAATAAAGAACTATTATAGTGATTTGTTTTAGAATGGTAGCATCCTAAATAACGAAGCGGGAGAAAATGTCCCTTTCCGCCTACTCTAAACATGGCTGAAGCTAACCTTCAGGAGAGCGACTCGCTGCACGTTTTCAGGGTAACATTCTCGGTTGACATGAAGTGTAAAGACTATATTCAGTCTATTGCCAGATGTGCTGCTGAGAAAATTGGTTGACCGTGTTCAGTGCTCCATGAACTTTTTTCATTCATGACCGCAATTTTTCTTGCCGAGAATTTTTCGCCACCCTAGGTATTAACCAACTACACTTAAAATGCATCCGTTGTCACTGCACTTGTCGCAATGGCGCCGCGCGCGCGTTTCTATCCCCGCAGCGATTGCATGGCGTATCACCTTAAATATTGTGCGTTTGTGAAATAATATATAAACGGAAATTCAAGTGTTTGAACTTAATTTTCGCAACTCCAGCATTTCGCTTCGCCAAACGGGGTCGCGACCCAAAGTTTAAGAATCGTTAAGCAATACAAAAAAATAAGCTCTATACCACTGAATACGTTTTCAACAAAATGGTACAGAACGAAAAGTACAGAACGAGAGCAAAATACACGTCGGGCTGAAATTTTATGCAACATTTATTAGCCCCGGCCCAACTCCCCCCACCAAATGAATAAAATAATAAAAGACTTAAGGCAACCATTCTGAAATTCACACCTAACGAAAAAAAGAGTACTAATTACATGACCGGTTTTAGAGAAGCTCATTTTCATTGGAGTTGATGACTTCCTGTCTCGTGTGGTTCTTTAGTTTTTCTCACTTTGCTATAGCCCCCACCCCGCTCCCCTCGTTCCGTCATCCATTCACACAAGCTCGTCAGGTAAGTGGTTGACTGCTTTCCCCTATCTCTCTTGCCCTCAATATGCCCTATGAGGGCTAAGTGTTCTAAGCCCTCCTTCCTATCCATTAGGCCAGCGCTTCTTAAACTGTTTTTCATTCATGACCGCATTTTTCTTGACGAGATTTTTCGCAACCCCAGGTATTAAGCAACTAAACTGAAAATACATACGTTGTCACTGCACTAGTCGCAATGGCGTCGCAATGGCGTCGCACGCGCGTTTTATTCCCGCTGCAATTGCGTGACGCAACCACGTTAATTATTGTGCGTTTGTGAAGTAACATATAAACGGAAATTCATGCGTTTGATTTTAATTTTTGCGACCCCAGCATTTCGCTTCACGATCCATTTGGGGTCACTACCCATAATTTAAGAAGCGCTGTGCTAGACAATTTTTCTCATCAGAATCTATCTTACATGTCTCTAAGTCTACCGTTCGTCCATGCTGCCGCTTATGGTCTGATGCTCCTGCTATATATTTAGAGATTCTCGGTAAAATTCAAAGAATCAGCAATATTATTGGCCCTCATCTGATCTCTCAGCTTCAGTCACTCTCTCACCGATCTAAAGTTGTTTTCCTTTTCTATAAATAATTTCATGGTAATTGTTCGGATGGTAGGGTTTTTTAATTACTAACAATATTTTGTTTATTTTCTTGTAAATAGATTTGTTTCACATTTGTAAATATTCATTGAGGTTTTGATTTTAAAAATTTTATTTCCCTCCCCGCACAGACCTGAATTGTACATATGGGGACTAGTTAGGATTTTCATAGACATTGAGGCATTATCGTGGATGTTGTAAGAATGGTAAGTAAGAATGCGTTGTTTTGGTGTAAGGAATATTCTGGTATGTTTGAGTCAGTGATCGTGGTTAGCTAAGTTTAATGTTAAGACAGTAGAAGACCATCCTTTTTCCCCATTCCACATCTTGGCCTTGTGCCACATTTCTGTAAATACTGCTGAATAAATATCGCTCTTCAACTGGACTTTGTGAATTTAAGCGCAGTGCTAGATTAGCAACAAGGTCTCATCAAATTACAGGTGAGTTGACTAGATGCAACCGTAGGTTCTATGCTGTCAGTTACTTTTCGCGCACTTCTTGCTTGTAAAACATTCTTCCGACTCCATGCTTTCCGGCCAACTTTGATCCTCAAAACTTTAAATGCAATGTCAATCGCTGTCTACTGCCTTCCTGATTACTCTCCTGTTGATCTCTTTCCTTAACAATGTTTCTGTTTTCTAATTCTTTCACACCAGTTCCATGTGTCTTAGTGTCTCTACTGGTTTGCATGGGGTGAATTCGATTTTTTAAAAAAATTAGCAGGAATGGTTGGAATACGAATGTTCTTTTGTATTCTTTTAGTTGTTGCTACTTTTACATGACAATGGTACTTTTTAATTTTAAATCCTCAGGGTTCCCTTTCCTTCGTGCGAGGGTCTTGGCAAAGATCATCCTTCTTCGAATCTTGTGGACTTGTGCTAAAGAATCACAAAGAACTGTACCGAATAACAGGAAGATATCACTTGAAGACTGACAACAGCAGCAACAACTAAAATGGATAGCATATATAACTAAAAGAGAACACAATGACATAATCAAGTTGTTAACATTCCACACTATTTCAAACAAAAGGCTTGGAAGGAAACTTCCATCAATACATCCTAGAAAGAGTGACTTGAGAAACCTGTTTTACTGAAAAATTGTTTTAAGAGAAAGATTTTATAATTTTCAACCGAAAGCAGTACAGAATATAAATGTTTCCTTGTAGGGAAACGGCTAACATTACTATTATCATTTTCAGATTGGGTGTCAGGGTGGTTATATTCTTTCTTTCTTTCTTTCTTTCTTTCTTTCTTTCTTTGTGCAATGTCCTTTTAGAACGTAGGCGATCATGGCTCTCCACCTCCCCCTATTCCTTGCAGCTCTCAACAAGTTCCTTCCCTCTGCTTTCTTCACCGGGCCACGTTCTGTCATCGCCAGGCATGTCACGCGTTGTTTTCCCTTGTCTCGCTTTCGCTCTATTCGACTCATGAGTATCAGATTCTCCAAACCTTCCTTTCCCGACCAGACAGCGGAGACACGTTTTTACAGAGAGGATTGTCTGTTAGCAGACACTGCTAAGAGAAGTTGCCTCCCTGAATTATGGGAGGACGCAACATTTAGCAACATGACCTGCCGGACGTATGAGTAAAGACAACTTTTTGTTGCATCCAGTAGTTTTCCATTTAGAAATCGGAGAGAACGCATGTAATTAATTTATCTTACTTTGTTAGCATGTTCTCTTTTTAGAAAATAAAAATAACTTCATTTAAATTCTTCAAGCTTCTCTATAGCCATCTCCATTTTTTATAAGTAATCGTGTGATCATATTTCCAAACGGCAGACACTACCATCTGATTAATCAATCAATCAGAGTCAAACTTTCTTAGACACACCTTGCTCGATGTTGTAGCAGCACTTTTCGTAGCAATTAGATTTTACCTGGGGAAGCTGCCAATCTCTTTCCCGACTGACTTTACATTCAGAGTTGTCCTTGTCCGGGATTATTACCAATCAAAGGTAGAGAGCCTTGGCTGTCTTGTTCTTTAACCTGTAGATGGGGAAAGAAGAGATAGCTTCATAACCTGCATAAAGGTATTGTGTGAAAATGAATGCAAGTAGCTTCACCGATATTTGAGCTCAGTACCGGATAAGTGATCCGCTGTTCACACATCCATCGTTTGATTTTAGAATGAATAAAAAATAATTGTCATCATATTAAATTTTAGAGCAAATCAAGTCTATCCTGATCTTCTTACGTCTACAATGCCCCGTGCATTAGAGAATTATATATATATATATATATATATATATATATATATATATATATATATATATATATATATATATATAACACTCCCTGTTACAAATAGTGAAATTAACATCGACCCACTAAATATTCGCAATAATTTTTTTAATTACCATTAGATTACATACATCAATTGTTTATTATATATATATATATATATATATATATATATATATATATATATATAATGGACTCTCCCGTTGATGTCGACGTGTGGCAGTTCAGTCCCACTGGTGACCTACATACAAGTCCACATATTGGGCAACAGCAAGGCTCTCCGGACATAGCAACAGGAATATTTGCTGCCGCTTTTCGCCGTTGCCTATCGTCTATTAGTTGGTCAATACGACTGATTTCAAAATTTCTAATACAACTCTGGCATAAATACCTCCAGTTATTTCTATCCAGGGAAACACGCTCGTAGTTAGTATGCGACACATTGAGAGCTGAGAGGTTACTCTTTATACCTGAGACACAGCCGTCCAACAATACTTTGTCCACTGTCAAGCTGGCTATACATTTGGACCTTAAGTATTCTGTCGTCACGCATCCTTGCAACATGATCAGCCCAGCGAAGTTATGACTGCATCAGGAAAATCTCAATTCCACCAATGTTGCATTTTTGGAGATCAGCATCGTCAAAAGTATAACCACAAATTGCGCGGAGGCAACTATATATATATATATATATATATATATAGTTGCAGAGGCAACTATAATTATAATATTATTAATATTGAGTTCGTAAGTAAAGTGTAGGACAGAGTTATTCCCAAAGGTTTCTTTCATTTTTTTAATTTCTTATCAGCTGTTTACTAATATGAATATGTCGTCGATTTTTCTGTAGTTCACTGCTACTAACAAGCAGAAATTATTTTGTCCTGATGATGGCCATGTTGGCCGAAACTAGTTGAGGAATCTAACTGAAATAATAAAAACGAAAGAATATTAATATACAACCCAGTGTGCCCGAAGATTTTAATTTTTTAATGTTTTATTGTTCAAAACAATATATATATATATATATATATATATATATATATATATATATATATATATAAGGCTATTGCCAACGAGTAATACGTCAAAGAAAGTGGGTTTTATTCTTAATATTGAGTTCGTAAATAAAGTGTAAGACAGAGTTATTCTCAAAGGTTTCTTTCATTCTCTTTATTTCTTCTAAGCTGTTTACTAATATGAATATGTCGTCGATAGAGCGAGCGTATATGGAGGTGGGGCTTGGTGGAGTAATTGAAGATTTTGTTTTCTCCATAACACATGTAGAAATTAGATGCAGATAGAGTCTATCCAAGGGTCGAACTTATTGCGACACTCATTTCAACCCAAGCAAAGCTATAAGGTCACTTTATCGCAATTTCTTTATTGAGTGTGAAAGAAACTGGGAAAACGTTACGAAAAAACGAGAAAAACGAGAGGAGAAAGAACAATACTCACACAAGGGAACATGGCGGTTCCTTTCAAGAACAGGACCCTTTACTTATATGTGTGTCAGTGAATGTTTAGATAAGGATTTACACAGGTTCAGACCTTCCATTTTGACACCCTCTTCCGAATCCAATGACAATATGTATCCGAAGATGACTGGTTAAAGTGAGTGGCTTTATTTATTTAACAGATTGACAGCCTGGCCAAGAATGCCCAGTCTACCCCGCTATAGAATTATAGCCGGAGGAATATAGATTCATTTCTTTCACAAGGTCATTAGTGTGATGGAAACGAAATAGACTCGGTCAGAATTTGAACTCTGCCCATCAGTTCCGCTTTCTCTGTCGCCCCCGCATATTAATTTCGACGTAACATATATATATATACATATATATATATATTTTAGAATTGGACATAGCCCGACAATTTATTTAAAGACATTTATATATTATGTTTAACGTTCTTTTTATAAATTTTGCTTAAATACTTGTATCTATAAAAAGAACGTTAAACATAATATATATATATATATATATATATATATATATATATATATATATATATATATATATATATATATATATATTATTTGAATATTGTATATTTATACACGTTTCAATGGATGGGATAAACAAGAAAAATTTTAATTTTACGTTTTTCATTCATCTGTCAATATTTGTGAGATTAGGTATTGTGACTATTTACACTATTTACATAGTTAAGACTATTGTATAACCTGAAGAAGACGAGTTTACAATGGCCGAAACGTCGTGAATATGGCAATAAAGATGACCCCGAACAATGTAAATAGTTTTTATTCAATTCTTCTAATGTCCTTTATTTTATGACGACGAAGAGTACCTAGAAATTGTCCGTAATGATTATACTCTCAAGCGCTTTCGGTTAATTCATTAGCCATTTTCAAGAGGTTTGGTGTTAGTATATGTTTGTGTTTGAATTCTAAGCTGTGTTGTAAAGAAATAGTAGTAATTCCATGTTAGGGTGTTTTTAAAAAATTTCTAATATGCTACGACTAATTTTAAAGCAAGTAATGTTGAGCGTAGATTTATACTTTTTCGGAAAAAAAAAACTTCTATTATCCTTGTCTTTTACAATTAGTTGCTTTTAAAATGAAATGACAGCATTATATACAAGCAGGACGTTGAATATGAGTGTTTAAGTGCTTCCTTATCGAACTAAGGCCCCTTAAGTGGGTAGAGAGTGTAACCTACTGAAAGAGCTTTTCATCGGACTAATGTATGAATTTTAAGGTTTTTCCTTTTCTTTTTTTTTTCTCTGTCATTATTACAAGGGTCACAATTTTTAACTGGGCAATGGAATTATTTTTTTTTGGCCGTCACATCCAATGAAACACTATTATTTGTATATTATGCGTGTGCAAATGTAAATACCTTTAACGTACACGCGTATACATTTGCAAATAATCGTGTATGTATGAGTGCTTGTGTGTGCGTGCGTGTACGTAGATGTTTGCATGACATAAAAATGTTACCTATTTCTCGCTGAAACTTCCGCCAGTTCGTTATCGATTGCTTGCGAAAATGATTGGTTGGTGTCGATAATTGAATATGAATTCAGAATAATTAGAAAGAAGACAAGAGTGAAAAAAAATGTGGTGTGTGTGGGGGGGTGAAAGGAGGGGAGAGCCGAAAGGGGAGGGAGATATATTCCAAAATAGAAAAGGTAAATAAGGACGAAAAAAGGAGGGAACAAAATGAGAAATAAAGGGACACGAGAAAAAAAGCCTACAGGAAAGGAACAGTAATTGGAGAGGGGAAAAATATATACTTTCTATGATGATACCTTTCCACCATATCAATTACAAGTTATGATTTTCAATAGTATTTAAAATGCAAAAGTTAGTACTCTTTCATATATATATATATATATATATATATATATATATATATATATATATATATATATATATATATATATATATATTATTATTATTATTATTATTATTATTATTATACAACTCTAAGGTTTCATGATGATTATAATTTATTTCCTTAGAATTGAAATTCGATACTAATTCCTCAGATCGATATTTTCATGCAAATAAATGGGCGACAAATATTCCAGGCATGAGAAGAATTATGTAAATTAATTTTTAATTTATGCACACAAGTGTTTGAGGAGGCAGGTTTAAATTGGTGAAGGAAATAAATTATAATTACCAAGAAACCTTAAAGTTGTTTGTATCTTAATAATTAGTATTTCCTCTGTTTTTACATTAAGCTTCTGGATAATATCCTCCTTGCAATAAGCCATACGGATTACTAAACAAATCATGATATATATATATATATATATATATATATATATATATATATATATATATATATATATATATATATATTACAGTGAATCATTCATACAAAAAGTAAATTAGTAAAGTTAATTATATAAATTGGCGAATTTCCTTCGCTAACAAAATCTTAAAGGTGCATTAACCTACCAATCCCTCGTTGAATGTTACGATCCTTGCTTTTTAAAATTATAAGCTGTATAAGATCTTTCTTAAATACGCAAGTACTTTCGACTGTACATTCAGTCATCTTCAGGCATTATTTTGTTTTTGGTAAAATTCAGGTAGCATCCGAGACGAAAAAATATAATGTGAATCGAAATATGTTGTTTTTATAATATATATATATATATATATATATCTGATCACTGATGACCACCTTCAATGCATTCGAATGTATTTTGCGATATATATATATATATATATATATATATATATATATATATATATATATATATATATATATATTAATCGTATCACCCCAAGCAAGGCCGGAGGCCACTATCACGCAAGGGGTGTTAAAGAAGGGTTGGAGGAAGAGCAGATAGGAGTGGAAGGGAGGGGATGTGGTGAAAGAGAAAGACAGTGGGTCGATCAAGGCAAGGGGGCCACAGAAGATTCGGAGCGAGAGCAGATAGGAATGAAAAATGAAAGGATGTGGAGAAGGGAAGTGGATAGATCAAGGCAACTGGAGATGTCGATTGACGCTACACTTAAACCGTTGGAGATTGTATTTGTCAGGGAAACAGTAATAGGGAAGGGAGTTCCATAGGCGAGATGTGCGAGACATGAAGCTATTGGAGTAGAATAGACATCTACATCTAACAGTTTCCACGGTGTAGGGGTGGGAGCGGGATGCCAGCCTCGTGGGGCGTTTAAATTCACGAGGCCTGGGGACAAGCGAATGCAACTCCTCAGAGCAATTACCGTGGAAGTACTTGTAAAAAAGGCAGAGCGAGGCAACATCGCATCTGTGAGAAAGCGACTGCAGACGAGATGACAGATCAGGGCCAATCACGTTGCCTATCCGTCTCTGGATCTTATCAAGAACCCCGAGGCAAAACCACAGGGGCCCCAGACCATATATGGCAGCAATACTCCATGCAAGGGCGAATGGTCGATTTATAGACTTGAAGGATCGATTCCGGGGAGAAAAATTTCCTGGCTCGGCACAGAGAACCAACTTTCTTTGCGGTGGCTGATGCAACTGACTCGATGTATTTGTTCCATCTCAGATCAGCAGACAGCGTGAGACCGAGCAGCCGCAGGGAGGAGCTCTCGAGAAGTTGGTCATCAGACATTCTAATGGGATGCAGGGATGGATCCTTGTGGTGGTTGATAGAGAGCAGTTTTGTTTTAGAGGCGTTAAAGTTAACCATCCATTTCTCACCCCAGATCACAACCGATTGGAGGTCCTTTACAATTTGAGCTGCCAGGTTAGCCTTGTCCGCCTCACTAGATATATGGGAGAATAAGACATACATATCTATATATCAGAACAACGTTAGGTAATTTAATGACAAAGTGTAATAAATTTTGTATAACGCGTTTTATCCTCAGGAAGGACTTTTGACTAAATTAATGATTGAATTACACAGGGTCCTATGGATAAATTGGCGCCATTTTATATTTTTAATTTCGCGCATGCGCGTTATTTATTTCTGGTTTTGTCGACTGGTCAGTATATATCTGTTGAAATGAGATGTCAGTGTTATTTTCATTTCTACATAATTTAAATGACAATTTATCCATCTCACTGTATATGTGTAGGAGGTGGAGGTAAAAGAATGTTAGGAAGCCATATGCAACATTTGAAACTATTTTTTTACGAATAGCTTTATTTCAATTTATGTTTAAAGAATGAGTATATATTTATGCCGCACACACACACACACACACACACACACACACACACACACACACATATATATATATATATATATATATATATATATATATATATATATATATAATTGCACAGTGAGTTCTACACAGTGAATTATAAAACAGTGATCGATGTAATAATAAAGTTAACTAAAATTTGCACTAATAATAAATATATATTTGTTACGCAACGTTTGGTACAAATCTGACTTTCATGTCACGTGCATATATATATATATATATATATATATATATGTGTGTGTGTGTGTGTGTGTGTGTGTGTGTAGCAGTTTAGAAAATTTTTAATGACCTGTTTTGCCGTTTATCTGGTGTTATCTGCAAACCAAATTTAATTAATGTTCCTAAGCTGGCATCACCGTAAATTCCCTGTGCATTTTCTATAAATACTTTCATGGTAATTGTTCTAATGTACCTTTCTCTATGATACCTAGATTTTATGAATTTAAGGGCAGTACCAGATCGGTGTCAAGGTTTAGCCGTTGAAATGGCTAGGTGTAACAGTTACTTCTATCGCACTTCTCACTTGTGGAATTTTTCTCCGGCTTCTTGCTTCCCATTCAACTTTCATCTTTAAAAATATAAATGCAATGTCAATTGTTATCTTCTATCTTTTTAATTTTCGTTCTTTTATTGTTCTCTTTCCTTAATAGTGTTTATTTTCTCATCATCTCTAATAATATTAAGTAACCCCCCTTGCGTCTTAATGGCTTTATTGCCTTGCTTGGTGTGAAATGATTAAAGGCAAATTTACAAGAAGAAAAATGATTTAAGCGAGACGGAACATAATTCACGTTTTATTTTTTTACTTTAACTGTTTCGTTACAAAAATTCGATTTTATCTATGTTGTAGCATACCTACAGACGATAATGGGTAGTAAATGCTGTATGTTGGTCGGCAGTTGGTGATTCATTGCAGTTGACTACTACTTCTACACGCCGCTGGCGAATCTTATATGCGTTGTTCGTGTCCTAAGTATCATCGTTCGTTACCAACTTTCGTGTGAGTATTTTATTCAGTAACCTTCCCTAGGTTACAAAAAACTACTTTCACCTCATTTTTCATTATGGCTTACGCATCCCGTCCACGCATATATAGACTGAAATATTACTGTCCAAAGAAAAATGTAAAAACACTATACCCGACCTCACCCTATGCATATAACAAATTTTAAACAATCTATGTCTTAAAAAGCAGTTGTATTTATAGAGTCAAGTCGGAAAATCTGTTGTAAATAGACAATGGGTCATAGGAATCAACATCACCCCCGAGGCGGGAAACTGGTAGTCGCCATATAGTGTTGATTCATGTGCATGTGGCCGATTGTTACAGCGTTCACTTTTCGTTCAGGAGAGCCGGGTTCGAACCTCACCAGGCTCGATTTGTCAGGAAGGGACTTCTTGATGCTATCTATCTAGGGTTGCGATCCCTGTTTTCGGTGCCTTTGAAAAGACCGTCACAGATGAAGAGGAGGCTTGTGGTAATAGATTTTTTTGCATAATGGTTACTGATAATGCCATAGACGGAACATATGAGAAACGAGGAAGTTTTTAAAGAAAATGAAAATAAAAGGGACATATACTCAGAATCAAAAAGAGACAGATTAAATTCTTGGACTCATAATAAGGAAAGAAGGCTGTGAGAATTAGACACTCACTGGACATACTGAGATAGAGAGAAACGGCGCGTAACCTACCTAACGACTTTGTTTAAATGAATGTCAGAACAGTGATTGGGAAGGATGTTGATGAGACAAACTGTCTAGTGCTACGAATGATGGGAAGTTGAGGAGGGCTTGAATCGCCTACGTCCTGAAGTGACACCAGGTGTTTTTTTTTAAGGAAAATAGAAGCAAAAAGTACACTTATATTTGGAATCAAAAAGGGACAGTTGAAATGTATAGGATACATAATTAAGACAGAGGGCATGGAGAATTTAACACTCACAGGACATAATGAAGACAAGAGGGACAGAGGAAAAGGTTAAGGGATTGCAGAGGTTAGATTAGACAAACCTTGCTTAGAATTTCAGAGGACAGTGTTATAGAATGTGAAGGCCAGAGCCAGAATGGTCAGCGATTGGCCGGAGTACCTCGTGGGCGTGGTATTCTGACAGTGATGGATTATTTTTGTCCGAATTAAGTCCAAAACGGCATGAATTCAACGAAGGGCCGCAAGAATTCTGAAGCGTCGATACGCTTCTCACACCCAAGTTAGCTACCGGCTAATACTCCCCGCGGAGGAACGCTGAGCCAACATGCGACATACGTTCCTTTGACGTCCTTCCTCTCTCTACCTCTAAGAATCCAAGCTACCACCACTCTCTCCTAAATAAAACGAATAAAAAAAAAGAAATCTTCCTTTTCGTTGATATGATTTTATGTAGTAGGGTGAGGACCCAGAGATGACACAGAATGCAACAATATGAACTGATGGAGAGCCGTGATCGAACATAAAAGGCGCATAAAAGAAAGATCATTTTAATATAACGTTATTGGTTCAAAATGGTGGACACTGTCCGCTCTATGGATTTTGGAGTTAGTTTTGTATTACAATAAAAATGTATAAATTGTGCCTATCGTCCGGTTCACACTCCTCCCTGGTTTTTTGACCAGGAGTAGAGATTTATCCCTTGTTTCTTATTTAGGATTGGATTTACGGTCCCTTCCAAAGTCGTCTTCCATACTGTACTTCTAACGTCTCCGCCTGAACTCTTGAGATTTTATTTACTAGTTAAATTTTGACCTCTTCAAGTCTTTAGCTGTTATCAAATAGGCCCCAAAACTTCACTTCTTGCTTTTTGTTACTCCACACAGAAACACTACCTTGAGAGACTCTCGGGCCTTGTTTTGGATAAACATTAGTAAAAAAACAAACAAACAAAAAACATTTTTCACTGGTTTGTGACGTCATAAGAAACGCCATTGTTACCTCAGCTTGTCGGTATAATGCATGCCAATCTAGGTAAAGGAGAACAGATAACCAAATGCGTGTAGTCAGTAAATTATTTCGTGACTATAATATGAAGCACTTTGGCGTAGGGCTGGCGTTTTATTTTAATTTTCCTTTTCAAGCATGTGACAATTTCATTTTATTCTTCAATACTTCAACATTTTTTCCAGTCACGATAAATTTATATGAACGTTTTTACTTCCATTTTCTATCCAATGCACACAATGTATCACGTGTACTTACAGTTGCAAACCAATAGTGGTATACCGATCATGAAGCGTGGAGTTCAGTTTAGTGTACCTAGTTCAGGGTTCACGTTAGCATAAAGTCGCCCTGAAAAAAGAAAACTTGAACTTCAAGCATGCATAAGTATATATATATATATATATATATATGTGTGTGTGTGTGTGTGTGTGTGTGTGTGTGTGTGTGTGTGTGTGTGTGTGTGTGTGTGTGTGTGTGTGTGTGTGTGTGTGTATTATACCGTATGTATGAACAATAATGGGTATGTCCCAATCATAAATACGTTGGGCACTATTGTAAGTGGGGGTAATATGCTGTCTAAGTAGTCCACCACTAACAGTGGTTTACCTACTTCACGCCGCTGGCGAGTAATGTATCTTGTTGATCTTATAAAGATTACCATTTTATTTCCAATCTCCGTTTTGATTATTCCTCATTCAATAATATTTTCTAGATTACAACAATATATATATATATATATATATATATATATATATATATATATATATATATATACTTGAAGTTCAGCCGGGTTTCGATACTAGCTAGAGGCAACCGGACGTCTAGCTACACTGATGATATATATATTGTATGTGGATGACTATATATATATATATATATATATATATATATATATATATATATATATATATATATATATATATATATATAATATATGAAAAGAAATTAATAACACCTACCCCTACCCCGAAAAGAATTTGCCGAAAGCGTTTTGGACAATGGACAATACGGACAATTTACATATAGAAATGGAAAACGTTATCAATTTCAAATCTTTTCATTTGTACCCCCTTACTTCTTAAAATAAAGACCCGTATTCATATTTATGATTGTTATTGCAATATTTTGTTGAAGTTGTTAAGCTCAAATATTTAACGATGCGATAGGGGAATTTCTACGGATACTTTAGTGACGTAGAAATCACCATGAGTAGCAGACAGACATACTCAGATACGATCGGCTAGCACCACCACCACCATTATTATTATTATTATTATTATTATTATTTATTCAGTAATTTCTTTATGGTCATTTCTCTACTTATTTGTTTTTAATATCTGTCTATATCTCTCAGATGAGGTATTACGATTAATTACATTATTTACATTATTCGGACTCTTATCCTCATCTTCATTGTCATATTCACAACGTTTCGGCCGTTGTACGCTCCGGCTTTCTTCAGGTGATTGGATTTTTCGTCCAGAGAGGTAGATTGTTCTAGTTCCGCGTGCCATGCCTCTTCCGGATATCTTATATTGTTATTTTTCTGTTATTATTATTTCATATTTTTTACCAGAGCTTATATTGCATTTTTTGTTGTTAATTATTGCATTTTTCTAGCACTCCTTATTACTGGTTCCCATATTGTATTCGGTTCTATGCTTGGTCGGCTCAGGAGATTTTTGTAGCCTAACATATGTGCTGATTCCTTACGTTTTCGTATTTTCCATTGATGTTCTCTGCTTATTATTTCAACCTCATTCCACAGGCGGGGCGGTGATCTCCCTTTTCCCTCCATATGTGGTCAGCTATGCCTGATTTTTCCCCTTGTGTTACCGCTTTACGATGTTCCTGCAGTCTTACCTTACCCGTTTCCCCTTTATAGCTGTGGTAATAAATATAAATGTAAATAATTTAAATATTTGCTTTTTTTCTAATTTCTTTTTTAAAAATTTGTATCGGTGGGGGGGGGGCGAATGGAGTTAGAATTTAAACTGGGAAAAATTCTAGATTGATTTGTTAACATTTTACGGCTTACCAACCTTTTGTAGGTTATTTAAAGCCAGAAAATATTTTTAGATTGTATTTTTTTTTACATAATAACGATATACTGATATAAGTCCTATTAATTAACCCATAGCTGGGGGAGGGAAAAGAGGTAGATTCATACCCTTCTCAAGGGTATTTGCGCATAAGTGAATATAACGAACCAGACTGGAATTAGAACTCGGCTCTCCAATTTCCAAATCCGGGCACTTATCCTTTACACTACCCGCACAGGCAAGCTTACAGAACCCGGTATTCCCAAACGGGCACCTTTCTAGGTACTGACCAGGCGCTACGTTGCTTAACTTTCAGTGATCGTACGAGAACCGGTGTTCAACGAGTTATGGCGATAAGCTTGGGGAAATTCTAGAAAACAACAACAACAACAAAAATATATTATTCTCACTGTGCCTCTCGCCTGCCTGCCTGCCTGCCTGCATTTCCATATTCGCCACTTTACGTCGACCGATTCTCGTGACACTCCAATGTCGAAACATGACGTCATAACTCTCGTTCTCGCTACGACATATCAAGAAGCGCTTCTTCCAATGCATTTCCTCTGTTGCCAGTATTTCGTCCTCATTTACACCTATTCACGCATTCACGCCTCCTCCGTCTTTTCCTGTGCCGCCTTTTTTTAACTTCTTCACTCTCTTTTGATATAACTTCCTCAACAGCGCTCACCGTTTTTTCTTACGTAATGCTGGCTCCGCTTTCATTAGCGACATAAAACATCTTTATGCTAAGCCGTTACCTGATGGGTGCCAGGTTGACAATGCCGATCACTATAAGAGGTCAAAAACAAATACATTGAGCTGCGTCAAAACTGTTTGAAAAACGTGGAGAGCAGTTTTTTTG
Source organism: Acanthosepion esculentum (assembly GCA_964036315.1). Lineage (NCBI taxonomy): Eukaryota > Metazoa > Mollusca > Cephalopoda > Sepiida > Sepiidae > Acanthosepion > Acanthosepion esculentum. The sequence goes on from OZ038485.1 coordinate 55,011,088, forward strand.
TTTTTTGTGATATCATCCTTTCAAGACGCAAGCAATCATGGCTCTCCATAGATTCCATTTAATTATTATTTTTGTATCCTTAAAGAGGTTACAAACAGACAAAGATGGCACTCAAGTGAAGGAACAGCAACATGCGCGTAAATCAAAGAAGAGCGGTTTATTGTAAAAGAGAATCGGGTGGCAGGCGAGTAATTTCCGATGCAAGGATATTTACCTTACTCCTCCGCCGCGTGGCAGGATGTGACACAAAGCCGTTTTTAATGCTGCGGGGTGAAAACCGAGGCTCGGGGGAAAATTCCCCGTAGACCCCGTAAAAACGGGGTCGGGTAGCTGTCTACCACCCAAGATGAGGCTCGTCTGGGTTCCTCTCTGCCTTCGAGCAGAGAGTTCGACCAGCACAGCTGGAAACGAATCTCCAACTAATTGCCGAAGCGAGCCCCTAGATATATCTTGTACTCACAATATATAGATACTGATATAGTCAGTCCACTTCGGCGATAGGGAGTGTGGGACATTACATTAAAACAGCTCCCCCTGAACTAATTGTCCCATGAATGTTTGCTCAATAACTCTTGTTTTGGAAGTCAGGACATAATTGTTTGACTTTTTCCTCTTCCTAGTACTTTTACGTCTCACCAGCACAAAACTCATCTATGAATTGTCTTGACTACTTGGTAGGATTTAATAGTAGATAGGTTCTACAGTCGTCCGGTTCACACTTCTCCCTTGTTCTCTGCTTAGCTTTGGGTTTCCGGTTCCATGTAAAGACTTTTCATTTACTCCTCTTGCATATTAATGGCACTATCAGCTTGGGGTGAACTGATTAAAAAAATTGTATTCAATGTTATACAGTTTTTTTCTGATGGTGGAGTGATTACTCCTTGGCGTCACCGCGGGTTTTGATTCACAGTTGTCTTTCCCCAAGACTCGCTGCCACAAAAGGCTTACATTACCCTGCTATTTAACCCATAGCCCCGGTCCACAAGAGATGGATACCTGACTTTTAAAATGGCATTTGTACAAAGTGAACGATACAGACTAACGTGGATTATGAACTCGGCTCGCTTATTCCGCATTCCATGCCTATATGAGTTTAAAGGACATTAAGTTAACTTTGTTACATAATAAGTGTCCTATAAATCTATATACGCAGCAAGCCTTCGATAATAAGCCGGCGATATTTTTTCGCTAATTACTGGACGTCATAATACATGAATTCATAATTATTATTGGGAGTAGTTGAATAACACTGAAGTCAAAACCGTGAACGCTATCTTCAGGCCATGTGCTTTCTTTGGTGTTTCGAATACTTATTTATTTATGATCAATGGGGTAACGTTGGCGCCTACACAGTAATCGTTACGATAATACAATAAGTCATAACTACATGGCCTAGTTACTCATAATGCACCATTGCCCAGCATATATAAATAGTCGAGCCACGAAACAACACAGGTGGCCTGAATATTCCGTTGAAATAGACTGTCGCCGCTCGGTGTTGAACCCAGTGTCCACTTTTATATTTACATGCGCTCTATCCCTGATACCGACCACTTTAAACCATAAATATAGAATATCTTTCAGGATGTTGGACGGCTTGTCACTTTTGCTATGTCAAGCGAAAGCTCGTTATCACTTCCAAAAATTCACGTTATATTCGAGACTTCATAGACGCCGGTACTAGTAGTAACGCCTTTCAATAATAGCCGCACTAGTAATACTTGTTCAAGTAGTAATCGCCAAATAGTATAATGATCAGAAGAGAATCGTAATCCGTATAGTAGACAGAGTGAACGTATAGCAATAGTGGATAGGCAAGAAGAGTGAACAGTAATCGTATAGACATCACGCTACTTTCTATTTATTCACTTCCATTATGATCACGTGATCTAGTTAATAATGGAATCACTGGCGATCTAGTTTCAAACAACTGTGGCGGCAACGACACTTACTCTTATACAGCAATACCTTACAGCTATATTTTGTCATTTTATTATATATATATATATATATATATATATATATATATATATATATATATATATATATATATGTATAAATTTAAAGTTATGTACAAAAATTTAAATTTAAAAATAAATTTAACCGAAAACTAAATTAAAATTATCCCGAAATTAAATTTAAATTAAAAGCAAAGCGCAAAAATGTATCTTTTGAGCGTCCTTTTCTCTCGATGTAGATTTTATGATCAAGGTTTGTTGTATTTCTTTCCCTCACCTTACGTATATGATTCAATTGATCAAGGACGAAATGCCAAAGAGGTTCATTTTTCATTTTGTCAATCAGCTACCCACAGAATTTGTAGATTATACTCACCCATATAATATTGTGTGTGTATATATATATATATTATGTATTTATGCTTAGGAAATTTTTCAGTGATCGCAGTAGGCGAGATCTTAGTGTGTTTCAAACACACTGTCAGTGACCTGGGTAAGTTTACTTAGCAATGATCAATTGTGGGCACTTATGAACAGTGTGTAATTGAGAGAGAAGAGGGGTGGAGCTGCGAGGGTAAGATGCTATCAAAACTTCTTTCTTTCCTTGTGAAAGTGAAGTGTTTTTAGAGATATGTGTAAAATGTCCTACATTTAGAAACGCTAAGTAACTTGATAGTAATTTATCAACCTGTTCAAATTCTACATACCTTTCTTTAACAGTTTATATATATATATATATATATATATATATATATATATATATATATATATATATATATCAAATATGTGGTGCAGTTCAATTTGCATTACAATGAATCATTCATACAAAAAGTAAATTAGTAAAGTTAATGATATAAAATGGCGAAAATTGCCATATTTGTAAAAAACGCATTCACTTAAATTTAAAAAAGAATTCAACCTTAGCATAGCTACTGCACGCTTCAAAAGTTTGTATCCGTTAACAATAACACATTTCAAAAAAACATATTTTGATTCGCATTATATTTTTTCGTCTCGGATGCTACCTGAATTTTACCAAAAACAAAATAATTTCCATGCCTGAAGATGACTGAATATACAGTCGAAAGTACTTGTGTTTTTCAGAAAGACCTTTTACAGCTTATAATTTAAAAAACAAAGATCGTAACATTCATCGAGTGATTGGTAGTTTAATGCACCTTTAAAATTTTGTTAGTGAAGGGAGTTCGCCATTTTATATCATTAACTTTACAAAATTATTCATTGTAATATATATATATATATATATATATATATATATATATATATATATATATATATATATATAAGATTTTATATTGAATTGTGGATAAAAAAAATACATATAAAAAAATCCAGTTTGACCGTTTAAATGACGTCCCCGTCAGTGACTTAAAAATGATTCCAACAAAAGTGAAAACGCCCGAATTAACTAAAAGCTAAAAATTAACCGATTATATAAAACAACTAATTTGGAAATATTAAACGTTAATAACCTCTCTCTCTCTCTCTCTCACACACACACACACACACACACACACACACACACACACACACATATATATATATATATATATATATATATACATATATATATATATATTACATGAATCATTTAAAAGCAGATTAGTAAAGTTAATGCTATAAATGGCGAGAATACATCTTCGCAAACAAATTTATTAAAATTACATTAACCCACGAACCTCTAGATGAATGTTATGATCCCTGTTTTTAATAAATTCAAGTTGTATAAGGTCTTTTTTGCTATTTCTTTCATCTGTTCATACAGACATCTTCAGACATGGAAATTGATTTGTTTTTTTTAGTACATCCAGGTAATAACGGGACACGAAAGATTAGATATGAATCGAAATATGTTTTCTTTAGAAATGTGTTATTGTTAACGGTAAGAAATTTTGGAGCGTGCGCTCGCAACGCTATGGTTGAATTTTTTAAAATTTAAGAGTGCGTTTTTTTACTAATATGGTAATTGGAGAATTCTTTTGTTGTAGTAGTTTTTTTTCAGTCGATGTGGCATGAACTAAATTGTTCAATAAATAGAGCAATGTCGCAGCTATTATCCCGAAAGTTGCACGTCGGATCAGTTCTTTTTAAATCAATTATGTGGTGCAGTTCAATTTATTTTACATGAATCATTCATTATATATATAAGGATATATAATTTTGTATAATTTTATATATCAACAAACAGTATTTAGGAAAATATGACAAACTGGAAAATTTCTTGTGACGCGTTTCATCCGATTAAATTACCAGTTTGTCATATATATATATATATATATATATATATATATATATATATATATATATATATATCAGGTTATAAAAGTATGTATAATTCATATCACGATTTTCGTGACTAAAATTGTCACGATATTTGTGAAATGTGCTGATAATGTTGAAAGGGAGAAAGAAAGAAATTCACTGATATCATTCCACCAAATAAATTAGCATCATAATTATCTTTTTGTAATGACGGTCAGAGCGTTTTTTTTTTTTTAATTATTTTTTTTAGATATTACTAACACTCTGTATGTTATTAGCCGTTTAGAGCAATGTTTCTCAACCTTTTTAAGTAACGCTACACTGAGGAGCAAATGAAAATATCACGGTATGTTTGGTCGAATGTGCGATAAGCAGACTCTCATTTCTTCTTCAGTTGGGCGTATACTTTCTCGCTTCTTTTTTCGGATGTCATTTAGGGTTGAGAAGCCTAATTCACGTAAATAAGAAGTAGAAAATTGCAATAAAACAAAGCCTTTTTAGCTAATGTGGGATATTCCTTTTGTAGTGAAATCCAAAATGTATCAAAATGTATTATTTTGAGCTCTCGATCACTAGAAATGTGGCCAATTTTTCTATTTTGCATAACTGAGGTCCAACAAGAGAAGGAATATAGTGAAAAGAATTACTGTAATTCCCCATGTATAATACACCTTCATCCATAATATGCACACATAAAATTGTGCTGAAACTGCGGGAAAATGCTTCTACTCACGCATAATACGCACCTCCTGTTTTGTCCGCAAACCCTATAAATTGTACCTCTCCAGTTTCATTACGGCCAGCGTTTCCTACTCTTATTTTTGAAAAATGGTTTTAAACATAGAATAATATTATTCTAATTTAGTTTTTCGATAATTCTCATTTTAGTTTACGGCAATTTTTTAAAGATTTTTTTGTAGCTGTGCATAATACGCACCCCTTATTTTGCTTAACATTTTAAAAAAATAATGCCTATTATATATGAGGAATTACGGTATTTGAAAAACCGTTATTCATTTACTCAAATACTAACGCTACTCCCATACAGATATATATGCATGCCGTGGGCACCTCGAGGCGGTGTCATGGTTAGCAAGCTTGGCTCGCTAAAACAATTACGACTGAATAGTGAGTTCGATCCTCGCTGGGTACCCCCTAATTTCGGCCTTGTGCCACATCTACGCTTGGAAAATCAATATATATGTATGCCGTGAAAATATTACACGTCACACTTAACAGGCTCGTACAGCACACTGGTGTTGAGAATCACTGATTTTGGGTAAAGCCAGTAACCATTAGGACGCTTATACCTGAAGAATACCGTCTTAATAATAAAACCAA
>OZ038485.1:55021669-55031669 GCA_964036315.1 Acanthosepion esculentum
CAGAGAAAATTATTATATAATGAAAAAAAAAACACACTTAAATGCTAAATATATATATTACGCAATTGTATACCTTCAACTATAGAAAAAAAGTAATGTTGCTAATTTTTTGGGACATAAAATGTATTGCTGGTATTTTTACTATAAAATCTATTTTTATACTTTCATAGTGTTTTGTTTTTAGTTTCGAGGGTTCGCTATTTGCGTATAGCTGGGACCATAACATGTGCTACCACCCTAGGTTAGGGTTTTACACGTACGAAAATAATGATGACTCATGCAATAAAACGTTACAAACGGTTCTTAAATGACATTCGACATTTTGATACTTTCTCTCTTGTCGCCATTATCATAAAGGATGAATCAAAGTAAGTTCTAATCTAGTTCCGAATAATCAAGGTTTTTAGGTTTTCGACTTTCGGCTGAATGCCGCTAAGTGTAATTGGCCCATGATACCGCAAGGTCTATTACGTAGACAGGACTTCCACATTAAAACGAAACGAGGATGAGGAGGGGGCATACTCTGGGATCTCCGCAGCGCAAGTGTTTTTGTTTTTTGTTTTTTTTTGGTGGGGTGAGAGAATCTTTTTTATTTTGTGTTACATATCAAAAGATACTATCAAATAATTATCTTCAACAATTAACATGGTGCCGAATTTTTCATCAGTTGAACAGTGTGTATGATGAACACTTCGACAAAGCGTACAAAGTGATATTGAAAGAATTAACACATGCATTACAGAAGGTAGCGATGGAGAGCGAGAAGAAAGGGCTAGGCATAAATTTCAAGAAGACAGAATGCATGGTCGTCAATAAAAGGAGGAGCCCAAGAATACGATTTGCAGGCCGGGAACACTAAAATCAAGCACGTGCGGACGTTTAAATATCTGGGGAGTGTTTTGACGGATGACGGTAGGTGCGACGCTGAGATCCGTAGACATATTGGGATGTCCAAGGATGCATTCCCAAAGCTGAGAAGAGTACTGCGAGACGGGAGGATTTCTTTGGGGACAAAGAAAAAAAGAGTACTGTGCCGCTACGGGACATCTGTCCTCCTATACGACAGCGAATGCTGGACGGTCTCCTCAAAGATGAAGAAGAGACTCGAGGTAACGGAGGTATGGTTCTACAGAAAGATGCTGAGGATATCATGGAGCGAGCAACGATGGGGTCTTAGAGAGGATGCAAACAAGGTGGGGGGCGGGTGCTTATACATATTCGCTGTTTCCCTGAGACCCAATTGCCTGTGAATGCAAAATTCACCATTCCTTCGTTTCTCATGACTTGTGACGTGCAAGCGTACAGTATATATACTTAGCTATGTTAATGTAAACGCAAAGATTTTTCTTCTAGTGCATGTAACTTCTTCTTTTGTGTTCTGTGTCCGTTCAGGACGTTAGCGATCATGGCCCTCCACAATTTCCTGCACTTTAAAGCTCTTAATAAATTAATAATCTCTCCTAAACCTTACTTCGCTATCCATTTACATAAGCTCGCTAGGTAAGATATGTATTGTTTTCCTCTGTCCCTCTTGCCTTCAATTTGTCCTGTGAGTATCAAATTTTCGACGCCTACTTTCTTCATAATGTGCCCCAGACATTTCAAACTATCTCTTCTTGATGTTAAGTAAAAATGACCTTTTCGTTTCGATTTTCTCTAAAACTTCATCGTTGCTCACATCTTCGTTCCATGGTATCCTCAACATGCTTCTGTAGAACAACATTTCTGTTTCCTCAGGTCTCTTCTTCATCTGTAAAGAGATTGTCCAGAATACAGAGTTATATGCACATATTGAAACATTTTTATACGCCGGTAATAAAGCGACAGCCACTGAAATTTGCCAAGATACTGTACGCTTCATGAACTTGGGATTCACTTAATACCCCTTGTTTGTACCTTTGTCAGACTTAGGTGAGCTTAATAAATGTTTAAGGTGTTTGTTGTAGTTCTATAGTGAAGCAGCTAATTTCACAGGTCAATGATCGTATATTATAGTCGACGTCTTCTACATATCTCGCAGTTTTAGACCTTTGATAGTTGAACGTAAGCTTAATAGATATTTAGGGCGCTATCTGTAACGCTACAGTGAAACAGCTGATCCTGCAGGCCATTGATTGTGCATTATGTTCGACGGCTTGTATATATTTCGTAATTTTAGCCCTGTGTTAGACCAATGTAAACTCAGGGGATGTCTATATTCAAATGAACTTTCATCTAATAAATAAATTTCGGGAATGCTTGTCCCAGTAAATACCAAATGGATTTTGAAATTTTTAGTAGCGATAAAAGATGGCTCCAACAAACCTCCAAAGAAATTTTATATTTTTGATTATTAACCATTGATGCTATACACAAGCTATAAGCATGAGTATTAGGCACCTCCACTCTTCATGAGCAAATCCGATTACAAATAACATATTTGACACCAAAATTCGGATTTTCAAAGCAAAGGCCAGACGCCAAATAGTGAATGAAAAACAGATTTATTTTTATTGACCGACTGACCCAATACAATATTTTTGAACATATGGATATGTGGGTCGCATTTTAGAATATGTGAAAAATATGATGGTAAAATTATGAAGATATATAATCGAATAGAACGATTTCAGATGAAATGTTCTATTATAGAACAAATTTAAAATTTACTTGATGTCAACAAGAAATGTTTGTTTTTATATAACTGTTGTAGCATACGTACGGATGACGATGGATATGTCTCCGTTCACATAAATACAGTAGTAAATACTGTATGTTGGTCTGCAGTTGGAGATTCGTCTCCAACTGTGCTGATCAAACACTCTGCTTCCGGCCAGAGAGAATCCTTAGACAAGGCTATGTTGAAGGGCAAAGTCTCGTCTCAGGAAATAACTACCCTGCCCCGTTTTATATGGCGTCTACGGGGAATTTTTGGCCGAGTCCACAGGTTCGGATACCCCACATTATTTCGGCGAGTGGCGGTTGGTAGGTAACCTGCAGTTGGAGATTCGTCTCCAGCTGTATTGGTCAAACTCTCTGCGTCTTAGCAGAGAGGATCCCCAGACGAGTCTATGTCGAAGGGCAGGGTCTCGTCTTTGGAAACAGTTACCGGACCCCGTTTTATACGGGGGTCTTCGCGGAATTTTTGGCCGAGTCTACGGGCTCGGATACCCCACATTAAATTCGGCCTTGTGCCACATCTGACCGCATGGGGCGGTTGGTATATATCCTGCCGTTGGAGATTCATTGTGGAATTCACTTGACTCACTTCTAGCATTGACTACTACTTCTACTCGCCGCTGTTGTTTTTTCCTAAGTATTATCGTTCATTACCAACCTTCGTGCGATTATTCTATTCAGTAACATTCCCTAGGTTACAACAATAATGTATTTAATAATAATAATAATAATAATAAAAATAATAATAATAATAATAATAATAATAATAATAATAAAAATAATAATAATAAATGTGATATCTTTATGAATTCAATAGATTTATCTTATCCTGGCGAGTGGGAGGTGTCTCTGCAAAACGTGAAGTCAGAAAGATAAAGCATTTGAACTTCTGTTTATGAATTAACTATTTTTCTTTTCTTTTTTGATATGGTCGCTATATTTACAAAAATCTGCTGGTTTTGGCCTCCATTCATTTAGTAGTCAACGTGTTTTGTTAGGCGTTAGCAATTTTTGCTATCATTTTAAACGTATACCCGGAAAAAATCGTAATTGCTATAATTTTCCTAGAGTTATCAGCTCACCAGAAACTTTTGCGGTGGTTCAGTAATCTTGCAAGCACAAATGTAGCGGGTCACGGAACTTTCCCAGCTTCTTATTTTGATATGAATACTTCGTTTTGCTTTTCATCGTACTTAAAATTGATTTTGTTTTAAGTAAATGTTTATGTTCATTGTAACAGTACAGTTTTGAAGGACACCGACTCAGTTGCAAAAAAGGAGGTTTTGTTGCTCATGAAACAGTCAGTAATCTTCTGTCTAATGGCAGCTGTAGAAAATACAACGCGATTTCTGGTTCGGCTGGTGATAATCCTCGCCTTTTTAAGATAAAATGAGGAGACAATGAAAGATTAAGTTATGAAGTATTCTTATTTCAAGTTGTCTGACTACCTTCAACACCGAATCTGTAATACACAACATTTTTTTTTAAGCTCATCACCCCAAGCAACGCTGGAAGCCACTAGCACGCAAGGGGTTACAGAAGGTTTGGAGGAAGAGCAGATAGGAGTTTACCACTCCTATCTGCTCTTCCTCCAAGGAGAGGATGTGGAGAAAGATAGTGGATTGATCAAGGCAAGGGGGTTACAGAAGATTTAGAGCGAGAGCAGATAGGAATGAAAGGGGAAAGGATGTGGAGAAGGGAAGTGGATAGATCAAGGCAACTGGAGATGTTGATTGACGTTACACTTAAATAGTTGGAGATTGTATTTGTCAGGGAAACAGGAATAAGGAAGGGAGTTCCACAGGCGAGATGTGCGAGACATGAAGCTATTGGAGTAGAAGAGACGTCTACCTCTAACAGTTTATATATATATATATATATATATATATATATATATATATATATATATATATAAGGTGAGGCAAAAGTCGCGCACCATAGAGGTAAATTATTTGATCATGTTTTAAATGTCTAATTTGTTTTGATATTCTCTTATTTGGTGCGGGCATTTGAAATCAGTTCTTTATCAGACGCGCCCAAGAAATGTTGAGGAATTTTCTTCTGCTTAACCCATTTTCGGAATTTAAACTACGCCAATTGGTTCAAATGTTGACTCCTGTCTATATATTCTGATATTTGAGGACCAGTGTGTTTTAACAGAGAGCGATGGTTCGCGTTTAACTCACGCAAGTGGTTGCTCGTGATTTCTTTCGACACCGGATTTTCTTTTCGTTCTAGAAATAATGAAGAAATCTTGAGAGCTACTCATCGAATCGCAGAGCTGAATCGAAGACGCTTATATGAAAGCGGATATACCATATCTGCCGGCCTATTGAACGCATTGGACGCACCCAGATTTTGGCATAGAATATTTGTATTTACTCAACCCTCCACGAGCTCAAGTTGTGACACAAGGTCGGTTTAATGTGGGAATCCCGAGCGCGTACACCCGGGCTAGGAACAAAAATTGCCCGCAGCCCACGCAACCGTCGGTTGCGCTGGCCTCGGTGCGAGCACCGATTCCTCTCTCTGGTGCGATGAGAGGGCGTGGCCTCGGGCAGCTGTTCCGCAGGGCTGGGCACCTCTCAGTATAATTTTCCTCAGTTGCGACTCTGTCCTTTGACGGAGCTGCCCCCGAGCGTACCTCTCCCTAAAGACAGAGACGCAACTGAGAGATGATAAATAATGTGTTAGAAACTACCCAAGAGAGCAATTTACACATCTTTTGGCATAGAATATTTAAGAAAAGAATTCACGCACCACAACCAAAAATAATTAAAATTATAACCTTATCTTTATGTGTCGTTCTTACTAAACACGGAGAAACACTAACAGTATTAGTACAAATTATACTACTCGCACAATTTTTTTAACAGACGTGAGGTAAGGTTTAAATAGCAGGATATTTTGGGGGAAAAGAATAATTTTAGTGCATTTCATCATTCATTTATTGGAAATTATTTTGGGTTGTTTTTCAGGGAGCAACATCTGCACATACAGTAAATTCACGATAGCTACAAAGAAATCTGTTGGTATCGGTGAACATTGGAACATATGGTAATAGGCAAAAAAAAAAACTCGCAGAAATATGGTTCTTGTTGGTAAATGAAGTTCCACATCATACATGCAGAAAAGCAAATCCCAATACCTGTATATCAACAAAAACACAAACAAGCAGCAATACTTCTGTAAAATCTGGTATTTCTAGAAAACAAGAAGCAAAATATTGCGCAATTCCATAAATCTCCTGGCTTAATTTTTCTCGGATATTTTTTATTGATATCATGTTCGTTCACTTCCAGTAGTTCTAGTTTCAGAGCTAAGCTCTATGCGTGCACTGATTCCTGGTGAACCCCACATTTTTCGTGGTCTTCATGTCCCTCTCATATATAATACTGCTGTATTGGACGCAGGGTAAATTTTGGGCGCATTTCTTTTGGAAAAGGTGCACGTCCAATAGGCCAGAAAATACAGCAAATATTAAACATTTCCACGCAAGCCTATACATAAATTAATACAACGTCGATTACAATAAGTGTAAAATAATGGCTGTTGGTGCGTAAAATGAAACTGGTAAGACGAGTTCAAATTGCGGTCGATTCTGTTTTGTTCCCTTAGCGCCAATACCCATAGTAAAGGCATGAATCCACCTTCCTCCAGCTATGGGCTAAATAGCTGGGCATATTGGGTTTGATTTTTTTTTTTAAGCATTTCACCCCAAGCAAGGCGGGGACCCACTAGCACGCAAGGGGTTACAGAGGATTTGGAGCGAGAGCAGATAGGAGTCATAGAGGAAAGGATGAGGAGAAGGATAGTGGATAGATCAAGGCAACTGGAAATGTCGATTGACATTGCATTTGAATAGTTGGAGATTATAGTTGTCAGGGAAACAGAAATAGGGAAGGGAGTTCCACAGGCGAGAGGTGCAAGACATTAATTATTGGAGTAGAAGAGACGGCTACATTTAACAGTTTCAACAGTAAAATGGTGAGAGCGGGATGCCAGCATCGTAGGACGCTTAAATTCATGAAGTCTGGGAATCAGCGCAAACAGCCCATCGTAGCAATTACCATGAAAGTATTTGTAAAAAAGACAGAGAGAGGCGACAGCACGTCTGTGAGAGAGCGACTGCAGACGAGATTCCAGATCAGGGCCAGTTACATTGCATATCCGTCTCTGGATCTTATCAAGAACCCCGAGGCAAACAGAAGGGGCTCCAGACCATATATGGCAGCAATACTCCATGCAAGGGCTAATGGTTGATTTGTAGATTTGGAGGATCGATTCCGAGGATAAAAATTTCCTGGCGCGGCACAGGGAGCCAAATTTCCTTGCGGTGGACGAAGCAATTGACTCAATGTATTTGTTCCATCTCAGGTCAGCAGACAACGTGAGACCGAGCAGCCGCAGAGAGGTGCTCTCGAAAAGTTGAGCGTCAGACATTCTAATGGGGGTCAGAGTAGGATCTCTGTGGTGATTAATAGAGAGCAATTTTGTTTTTAAGGCGTTAAACTTAACCAGCCAATTCCTGCCCCAGTCCACAACCGATTGGAGGTCCTTTTCGAGACGAACGGCCAGGTTAGTTTTGTCAGCGACACTAGATTTGTTTTTGAGGCAGGAGTAAATTGTAGTGTCATCCGCGTAGATGCCAACTTGGGAATCTATGGTGTCAGGAAGATCGATGATGAAGATAAGGAACAGAGTAGGGCCTAGGATGGAGCCTTGGGGAACACCTGCGTTCGTGGGATAGGAGCTGAAGGAGAATCCGTTGAGAACGTCCTTCAATTCACGGTTTCACAGGAATGATTATATTAAGTCAAACAATCGACCTGTAATACCATAACCCTGGAGCTTGCGAAGAATGCCGGCAGGCCAAACCCTATCAAACGCTTTGGAGATGTCTAGGGCCACGGCACGAGCTTCTCCGTTATTTTGAAGAGCTTGGTAGACAATTTCAGTGATGGCTGTAAGCACATCAGCTGTAGATCGGGCAAAGCGGAAACCATATTGCTTGTCTGAGAGCAGATCGTGGGATGTAAGTTGGTTAACAATTTCGGCGTTGATTAAGGCTTCGAAGACTTTGCTGAAGAGGGGTAGGAAACTTATAGGACGGTAATTAGAAGAGTCAGAGTGGTCGCCAGAGTTCTTAAAGACAGGAACAATCGATGAGGACTTCCAGCAGTCTGGAAAGCAAGATTCCTTGAGGCACATTTCTTCAAGACAATGGCTGGTATCTCATCTCCACCACTAGCCTTGTGGGGTCTAAATTAGAGATAATGCCCAACACCAATGACGGGGTTATGTGCAACCCGCTCAATAGGGCCTCAGTTCTAAGAGGGAAATCGTGTATGGGTACATCCGACGAGTCGAGCGTTGAATTGGATGAAAATTTCAGAGTAAAGCATTCAGCCTTGTCGGCAGAGGAAGTCAGGACCTCAAACTAGTCGAACAAATGAGGTATAGAGGGTTTGCTATTATTAAGTACGGCCTTGCAGCTGAATTTGCGAGATGCAATACGTTCCTTCATTCGAGCAGCAGAGTGACTTAGCTTCGTTGAGGACACGCTTATACTCGTTACGGGAAGAGGCAAAGATACGTCTATTGCAGTCGGATATTGTCGCTACGATATAGGTGGTAAAAGTGGTTCCTATGGGCAATGGCGGCTGAGCAAATCGGAGAACCAAGGGGAGGAGCTAGATTTGGCCTTAATTTTCCTTGAGGGGATGAAAGCGTCGATTCCAGCTTTAACCCAAGAGGAGACCCCAGAAGCACATTCTTGAACGGGGAGCGTAAAGACAACATCCCAGGGGACATCGCGGAGGAAATAACGGAACGAGTCCCAGTCAGCTCGTTGATAGCAGAACGAGGTTCTAGTGGTAGGAGGTTCTTTGCAAGAGGTGGAGTTGAAGAAGATTTTGACAGACACTACAGCATGATCGGAGCTACCAAGAGGGTAGATCTGTGTGGCAGTACAAGACTCGGGGATGAAGGTAAAACAGATCGAGATGAGAGGCCTTACCGTCCCGATTGAAGGCAAAACGCGTGGGGAAGTCAACTATCTGCGTGAGGGATTGAGCAACTGAAAAATTAAGTGTTTGAATGCCTGCGAGGTCAGTAGTAGCATTCTTAAGCCACTTGGTATGATGGGCGTTAAAATCGCCAAATACTAATATGTGGACAAACGAATGGAGAGAGAGAGCCTTGTCTATGCTGTCAGAAATGCTATCGATTATTCCACAGTCTTGAGAGGATGGAGAGCGATAAAGGAAGAAGAGATAGCTTACAGCATTGAGAAGAGATAGTCGGAGACATATGTAAGAATAGTCTGGCGATTCGAGAGACAACTCTTTAGCCAGTGGGAGATGGTCTTTGACGAAAACACCAAGACCATGCATGTGAGTTTGAGAGTCTTTTCTAAGGAGAGTAAGGTAGCTGGGGATCGAGAGATCAGAGGAGAGGATAGACGAGTCAAGGTTGGTCTCACACAGAGCCAGTATATCCGGGCAGTTTGCAGTGAGGAAGGATTCCACATTGCAGAAATTGGTTCTAATGCCTCGGATGTTGGAGAATGAGATGTTGAAGGGTTTGGGCGATTTATGAAGGGCTGGTTTAGATTTACTTTTTCGATCTTTATTAGTCATCATGAGAAATTATGGTTGGGAGATGAGAAGGCCTGAGGTAAAAGAAGCAAACGGTTATCGACCGTGACGTGGGCAGAGGGAATTGTGCACAGCCTGCGTCATAATGTGGCCTCAGGGTTGCCCACCGCGCGCGACATGGCACTACAGACACTCCGGTATTATACAACTGTTGATCAGAGCGGCTGCTCAAGACGCTACGCAAGAGTTAGGGCTCCTAACTACCAGTCGGAAACAGTAACCAGGAAACTGTCAACCGTGTACCCTCAGAATGAAGAGGTAAAGTCACAGACTGCACACATCACGGGAGAAACACGGCAGCACTAGTACAGAGGCCAGAGAGAGAGGGAGAGAAAGTTCAGGGAACACCTTCCTAAACAAGAAACCAGGTGTGAGCCTCTACTCTTGTCAAAGAGAAGGGGGAGGAGTACTGACCAGGCGGTAGGAAAGCCTACCTGCTCCTATTACATGTAACACATACAACAATAACAAAAAAAAAAGAAAAGAGTTGGGGGTAGTTGACAAAGAGTCCAGGCTGACGCTAGAGGACGTATGTACTGGGGGATAGGAATGGTATTTTATTTGTATTTTACCCTTTCACTACCATAAGTATTAACTTAGTAAAAGTCCCATTGTCCTATTCTAAAAAGGAAATTAAAAAAATATGATTATCCGGCTTTGTGGATATGGTGTAAAAGCCTACA
>OZ038485.1:55036669-55074169 GCA_964036315.1 Acanthosepion esculentum
TTCTTTTTCCGATTACGTCCTTCAAAAGTTTTGCGGGGCGTCTAAAGAATCGTAGCGTCTTATAAGCCGCGAAAATCGGTAATAATTCTGAAACTGATTTGTCTAAAAACTTCGGACAACATGAATATATTTATCAATATTTATTTACCGAGATTGTACTTGTTCGGATAAATGGTGAGAACGAGAAAGAAAAATTGTGTTGCACCGATCTTCCAAGCGCCTTGAAAATCAGCCTTCAAAACCCTGTCATTTCAACAACCAAAGCAGAGTCGATAATTATGTTTGTTTAAATGGAGTCGGGGATAGCGTCTCGGGACGGATATCTAAAGTTTGGCCATGCTATCGTCTAGTTCGTGTTCTTCTAAAATTCATGCCGTTGAGGTCCAAAAGAAGAAAGAAAGGAAAAGGAAAAGGAAAGAGAAAGAAAGAAAAAGGAAAGGGAAAGAAAAAAGAAGAAAAAGAAGAAAGAGGGAAATAAACAAAAAAATGAGACAGCAAAACAAAGAGAAAGAAACACAAAGTAAGAAAGAGAAAGAAAAAGAAGAAAGAAAGAAAAAAAGAGAAAGAAATAGAAAAAAGAAAGAAAACAAAAGAAAAAGAAAGCAAGAAAAAGAAAAAATGAAAGAAAGAAACTAAAGAAAGGGAAAGAAACAAAGAAACAAAGAAAGAGAAAGAAAGAAAGAGAAAGAAAGAAAGAAAGAGAAAGAAAGAGAAAGAAAGAGAAAGAAACAAAGAAAGAAAGGGAAAGAAAAAGAAAGAGAGAAAAAGAAATAGAAAGAAAGAAAACAAGAAAAAGAAAGAGAGAAAAGAAAAGAGGAGAAAGAAAAAGGAAAGAAAGAGAAAGGAAAGAAAGACAAAGAAAGAAAGAATAGGTAAGTGATAAGACGAAAGAGTGGGCGATCAAAGTAACGCGTAACAGACAAAATGAAAGAGAGAGTGAGTGAGAATGAGAAGAGGGTGAAAGGCATGCAATGAAGTAAAGTCTTCTCTTCCATAAAATAACAAATGCAAATATGAATATATCTTGTAGGGATGCTTCTACACAACAATTCGATATCCGCGTCTTGCTAGCCGTAATAATTCTACCACAAACAAAAGAATTTATTACAATAACAACTCAATCTGCAGTTTATTTTTCTGTGTATATCGTCCTCCGAAGTGTAAACGAACAGAAACCTAGTTTAGCCACAAGCTGTAATGAGTCCGATCCTAATAAAATATTCCACACGTGTAGCTTCATACAAGACTATGCTAAGTAAATACAGATTTAAAAATAAATAGTTAACGGGACCCAACTCTGTTGAAACTCGAAATCTCTTTGAAAGGTTTAAAAAAAAAAAAACCCTTATCCTTTCTTTATTCCATAGAGCGATCAGATAAATGACATTGATTATAGTTGGAGAAAATTAGTTTAAAGGTACGTAGCTCTCAAGTCAGGTTAATGGTTAAGGAATCGATATCGATTAATTAAAGGATTAAAAACAAACAAACAATAAAATTGTTTACAAGATAAGCTAAAGGAAAAAAACTGAAGCATTAACAGCCTTTTAGAACCAGGGATTGATTTCATACCACTTGCGTGATAGGCGCTTTTATTTCCGTAATTTACGGAAAACGTCTAAAACATACATCAAGTGTCTATATCGATTCAAACTTTTACTACTGTTACTACTACTACTACTACTACTATTACTACTACTAATAATAATAATAGTAATGTTCTTCTTTTTATTTCTTTATTTAATACGAGATATCTCTTCGTGTATTAGCGAGGAAGAAGCTATACGTGTATACTTAAAAAGTAGAGCTTGACAAATTTGCGGAGTATTACGACGAATGGAAATTACTAAATTCGAAGTTAAAGAAATGAAAGAAAAAGAAAATAAATTAGGAAACTGTACGTAGGCGAACGTAAAAAGAGGCCAAGGTAAAAAAAAGAAAAAAGAAAAGAAAGAAAATAAGAGAGAGAAGGAATTAGTCGAAAATGGAAAAGGACACGTAGAAACGAGCACAGAGGAAAAAGGGTGGTTCGAGGAAGGGAAAGAAAGAAATGAAAAAATAAAAAAAACAACGTTGGCGATAAGACTTTTTTCATAGTCTTTCTTTATTTTCGTTCTGCGTGATTTCGCTCACTTTCTTTTCATCTCTCACGAATATTTATGCTAGCGAGAAAGAAAGCGAGAATAAAAAAATAGATAGGCAGATAGATAGAAAGAGATATAGATATAGAAACAGGATAGATAGATAGATAGATAGATAGATAAATAGATAGATAGCTAGACAGATAGATAGATAGATAGATAGATAGATAGATAGATAGATAGATAGATAGATAGATAGATATGAAAAAACTGAGATATATATGAAAATACTGAGATAGATAAATATGAAAAAAAACTGAGATATATATGAAAAAACTGAGATAGATAGATAAGAAAAAACTGAGATATGAAATAACTGAGGTAGATAGATATGAAATAACTGAGGTAGATAGCTATGAAATAACTGAGGTAGATAGATAGATATGAAATAACTTAGATAGATATGAAAAAACTGAGGTAGCTAGATAGATATGAAATAACTGACATCGCCAGATAGATATGAAATATCTGCGGTAGATAGATATGAAATGACTGAGGTAGATAGATATGAAATAACTTAGATAGATATGAAAAAACTGAGGTAGCTAGATAGATATGAAAGAACTGACATAGCTAGATAGATATGAAATATCTGCGGTAGATAGATATGAAATAACTGAGATAGATAGATAGATAGATAGATAGATAGATAGATAGATAGATATGAAATATCTGCGGTAGATAGATATGAAATAACTGAGGTAGATAGATATGAAATAACTGAGGTAGATAGATAGATATGAAATAACTTAGATATGAAAAAACTGAGGTAGCTAGATAGATATGAAATATCTGCGGTAGATATATATGAAATAACTGAGATAGATAAATAGATAGATAGATAGATAGATAGATAGATAGATAGATAGATAAATAGATAGATAAATAGATAGATAAATAGCTAGATAGATAGATAGATAGATAAATAGATAGATAGATAGATAGATGGATAGATAGATAGATAGATAGATAAATAGATAGATAGATAGATAGATAGATAGATAGATAGATAGATAAATAGATAGATAGATAGATAAATAGATAGATAGATAGATAGATAGATAGATAGATAAATAGATAGATAGATAGATAGATAGATAGATAAATAGATAGATAGATAGATAAATAGATAGATAGATAGATAGATAGATAGATAGATAAATAGATAGATAGATAGATAGATAGATAGATAAATAGATAGATAAATAGATAGATAAATAGATAGATAGATAGATAGATAGATAAATAGATAGATAGATAGATAGATAGATAGATAGATAGATAGATAGATAGATAGATAGATAGATAGGTAGATAAATAGATAGATAAATAGATAGATAGATAGATATATAGAGCAAATCCTCCGGTATAGGAAAGGTTAATAAAACTTGCGCGTTTTTCGAAGATAGTGAGGCCAAAAAGGAGTGAGAAAGAGAACGTTGGGAGAGAGAGAGAGAGAAAAGAAAGCGAAAGAGAGACGTGAGCGGGAAAATGTAAGTAAAAGAATCTTTAACGAGATATGTGGAGAAGGTAAAAAGAACTAAAATAAAAACACTAAAAAGAGAGAAAGCGAAAGAAAAATAACGTATGATTTGATCTCAAATCTGAGGCCGAATCAAATCTGTCGAAGTGTTTGACGGATGTGCATTTGCGCGAATAAGTGCTTTAAAGAAAAATTTATATTTTTTCTAGGTACACGAAAAGATGAGACGCTCAAGTGAAGATCGAAACCGGGTCTTTAATACGGGTAGTAGAAATTTTAGCATTGGGCTACTGCATATTATGAGAAAAAGGTCAGTGGGTGTGAAAGGATTAAATAATAAAAATGAGTAAAAAATAATGTGTAAACGCAATAATAATAATAATAATAATAATAAGTGTTAGTTTTGTTATAAGAAGTAGGGTTGGTCTCGTAACTGTGATAGTTGCATCGCGCGGCAGATGTCGATGTTCGTTACCCAAGTAAAAAACGGAATTTTGAAAGCTGATTTTCAAAGTAATCAGGCAAGCTCTTTATAATTTGTAGAGTGTTGCCTCTGCTGCTCTGCTCTTTCTCATTTGGCCATGTGTCATACTAAGCACAACTGTAATAAAAAAAGAGAGAAAAAAAGAGAAAGAAAAAAAGAGAAAGAAAAAAGAGAAATAGAACGAAAAATGAAAAAGAAAAAGATGAAGGAGAGAAATAAAAAAAGAGAGAAATAAAAAAAGAAGGAAAAGAGAAAGAAAAAGAGAGAAAGAAAAAGACAAAAATAATGGAAAGAAAAAGTAAGAAAAAGAGAACGGAAAAAGAAAAAAGAAGAAAAAGAACAGAAAGAAAAAAGTGAAAGAAAACGTGGAAGAAGAGAAATATATAAAAGAGAAAGAAAAAGAAAAAATAGGAAATAAAAAGAAGAGAAAGAAAAAGAGAGAAAAATAATAGAAAGAAAAAGAGAAAGAAAAGAGAGAAAGAAAAAATGAAAAGAGAAAAAAGAATCAAAGAAAAAGAGAAAAAGAGAAAGAAAAAAGAGTAAAAAGTGAAAGGAAAAAGAGAAAGTAAAAGAAGAAGAAAAGGGAGATGAAAAAATAAGAAGAGATGAAAAAATACACTAACAACATCTGTGGTAACATCAAGATACAACAAGTCCAAAGGATCGTCCTCCTCGGCAACGCTCACATATTAAGGAGGGGTTCACCCAATCCAATCCCTCATACCCTAATGGTAGACCCAAGTCAAAAGGACTGATTAGACTACATGAGTGATGAGAACAGGTCATTAAGGAAAAAACTCCTTAGAAATTAAACTTCAAATTGATCACCCAATCCAAGCCAGAAGACCGGGTATTGTATTTGTATTTTCTCAGATAATATATTTCGATGCTTCATCGGCCTTGGAATCAAATTAAATGCTAAATTCTGGACAAAAATTTAAACAATTTGAGATAACTTGAGATATAATTGTGGCAGTTTTACCCATCATTATTGGAGTACTTGGACATTCCCAAAATGTCTTGTAAAGAGATTGAAAGATTTGGAAACCCGAAGAACAATTCAAGCAATCCACACGTCAGCAATATGAAGAATTAACCAAAAGATTAAAGAACAGAAGAGGACCGAAGGAACATGATGTTACTTAATATTCAGCGAAAGCCGCCAGTTAGGGCTGATGTTAAAAGTTAATAAGTACAAATAACAGCGACAATAATAATAATAATAATAATAATAATAATAATAATAATAATAATAATAATAATAATAATAATAAAGAAAAGAGAAGAGAATAAAGAAGAAAACAAAATGGAAAAAAGATAAAGCGAAAAGAAAAAAGAAGAAAGGAAAAGGAAAAAGAAGGAAAGAAAAAAGAAGGAAAGAAAACGGAAGAAACGAAAAGACAAAAGAAAAAGTAAGAAAAGTAAAGGAAGAAAAGTAAAAGAAAGAAAAGAGATAGAAAAAAAGAAAAGGAAAAGGAAAAAAATAAAGAACAAAAAAGAATAAAACGGAAAAAGAACAAAACATATAAAACAAAAGAGAAAAAAAAAGACAAAAAAGAAAAAAGAAAAAGAACAAAAAAGAAACAAAGGACGAAAAGAAAATAGGAAAAAAGAACAAGAAAAAGAAAGAACAAAACAGAAAAGAAAGAAAAAAGCACAAAAAGAAAAAACACAAAAGGAAAAAAAATAAGTAGCAAAGTAAAAGGTAAGAATTTGAAGAAAATATGGATGGTGAATTATATGTATATACGTATTAGCATATAAATTTGTAAAATATAAAGTATATCTTAAATGTAAATCGAAAAAAAAGAAAGTTTAATACAATTTTCAAAAAAAGCAATTACAGAATTAATATTTTTAAAAATTGTGCGTCTGCAAAAGAGGAAAAGTCAGATTGTATTTGAAGGAAGTGTGTGTGTGTGTGTGTGTGTGTGTGTGTGTGTGTGTGTGTGTGTGTGTGTGTGTAAAAATCAAATAAACGCGAAAGATGCTAAAAAATTATATCGGAAATAAGGGGAAAATGGTAGAATGTATCGGTTTGTCAAAGTGTGTATGTGTGTGAGCGTGCGCATGCGTGATACTGTACTGCCACCAGTTGATATTCTAGTAAAGTGTTACACAAAACCAATCCCGTATTGTAGAAACAGAGAGGAAAGCGTTCCTCATGTTCTTTAGGCAGCAATGAAAACCTCCCGTGCGACGCAAAACAAGACTTTCCTTCCAATTACCACATTCAAATTTCCGCTCTTTTTTTTCTCGATCTCTCAAACAATAATAATAATGATAGCATTATTCTAGGTCCACAATGTCCACCATGTATGAATAACGGTTAAAAATCTTAGTGACAAATTTGACAAAAAGAAAGATGAACTGTTTGAAAAAAGGATATTTAGCTAAAGTGTATCCTATCCATGATTACATAAATCTAATGAAATAAAATTAAAAACAGATTGTTAGAAAAGAAATATTGTATACTTTAAAGCAATTTCAAAATGAAATCGATAAAAAAGGGAAATTTATAATATAACATAATAAACCTTAATTTAAAAGTACTAATTTAAATTTAATGTATACATTATAACTCTGAAAAATAAATTGTCAAAACATCAACAATAATAACAACAGCAGCGGAAATAAAAAGAAAAGGAAATAAAATCAATATGTTTTTAAACTATTTGCTTAGATATATTTGTTGATATTAATATGAAAATATAAAATGATGGAAAACAAAAAACAAGGTTTGCAACAACAGCAATAATAAGTTGATCTTTATTATTGATGTATATAGGTTATGTTTTTTCTTTCATTGCTATATATTTTTATCTCAATGGTTTTATTTGGTACTTTCCTTCCTACCAATCATTAATTTCAATAACCTTTCGATATTTAGCTTTTCGTAATAGTCTACATAGAAAATAAGATAGGTTTGCCTGACTATAGACTCAGCATCAAGGTTCTACTAGTTTTCTTGGAGAAAATTCCATAGCAATCGAATTATAGAAATTGAAAGGGAGAATGAAGTGAGAACAGGGGAATTAACTGAAATGAGATTTTTGTCGTCTGCTTTATCAAGGAAAATATCGACGAGTATTTAAAGGAAATAAAAGAAAAGAAAAAAAAATTGAAATAAGAATGTGTGGTTTTATTTAAAAGACGGTTTTGGGCGAAGAATCAGTGACGTTAAAGTATGTCAAGTGTACAGTTAGAGAAAACGAAAAGGAAAAAGCAGAAGAAAAAATGAAGAGATGAAAAAGAAAGAGAATCTGATAAAAAAAGAAGATAGGATAAATAGACAAAAAGACGACAAAGAAACAATTGAAGAAGCAAACAAACAGATTTAAAAAATTTTTTAAATCAAAACATGAAAATGATAAAAGAGATACATACACACACGAGATGACTGTGTGTTACACAAACATTTTTCAGAGAGAAAACGAAGAACAAACATCATAGAACTATATATATATATATATATATATATATATATATATATATGGAATAGATTTCCTTTTCAAACACACACACAAATATATATAGATAGATAGATACACGCGCACTAGAGTATTTATATATATATATATATATATATATATATATACATATATATATATATACGCGAGTGCGTTTTTGTTTATATATATATATATATATATATATATATATATATATATATATGCACTCGAATATGTGGTTATGTATGTATTTATGCATGAAAACGCTTGAAATGCGTATAAACACGTTCATAGTGCCAAGTTCAGATAGAACTTAATAAAAATAGATTTACTAATTCATTTTAATAGCTATTGCGTTTTTGCGACGGTTTTAAATACCCTAATAAAACAAGATTAACATTACACGCCAGAAAAGAGGAAAGGTATTAAAAATGACATTAACAACCATTAACAATAACACACACACACACACACACACACACGCACACACACACACACACACACACACACGTACACAACAGGTATATACTTATATGCACAAAAGTAAATATTTATTAACAAAAGATAAGAATATGACTGGGAAAATACGACACAATAAAAAAAAAAGTAAAAAGAAAAAAATTAAAAACTTTAACAAACTGAAATAAGTTCGAAAAATGACACAAACAAAACAGTATTGGAAATAAATCAAATAAAAGTTATTAAAACCTAAATAAATTAAATTTCATTAAATATTATTAAATATCTTCATTGAATAAAACAAATAATATCTATGCATATATGTTACTTCATTTTAAAAAAAAAAATCTTTCTTTCTTTTCAAAATTATTTTGTCATTTATATATATATATATATATATATATATATATATATATATATATATATATATATATATATATATATATATACATATATATATATATATGTCTATCATGCTTACCCCCAGGTTCTTTGAACAAAGAGTCTTATGCGAAAAATTTGGCCGATCCCGGGGCAGCACAAGAATAAACAGTATCCGGTGAGAATCGCACGATTTTGACCAGGTGAAAAGTTGTTTCCAGTCGGCGTGTAGCATACAGGTGTTGGTAGTCTCCACAATGTCCGTTGCTGATCGTCGAAAAAGATGCGTGCTGTTCAGGTAAAAGTCCAGCAGATCCGTGCGGCAAGTTAGTGAGCTGTGTCAGGCCTCCTCTCTCTAGCTCCATCGTTACAGGCAGACAGGCATACGGACGAACATCGATCTCGCACCAGCGAAGATGACGTCACACACAGCAGTCGGTCATGTGACTTGGCGCACACTGGAGCCCCGCGCTGCGACCGCGTTCGATCTCAATCGCTTCTTTCGTTTTTCTGTCTTTTATTAATTTTGTTAATTTTGCATTCTTTTTCTCTATATCTATATAATTTTTATTAACACAATACTTAAACAAATTTAATTTTTTTCTTTTTCAACCTTCTTCTTCTTACTTTTTTTCTTATTACCTTATTTTTTTTTTTAATAAGTCACCTTAATTTTTGAAACTGTTATAAATTTACTACTTCATTTTATTTATTTCTTTCTTTTTCCCCCTTTCCTATTTCTTCTTTTCCTCATCTAAGCCACTTTCACCTTAAGAACAGTTTTGAATCTTCTTCTTCTTCTTCTTCTTCTTCCTCTTCTTCTTCTTCTTCTTCTTCTTCTTCTTCTTCTTCTTCTTCTTCTTCTTCTTCTTCTTCTTCTATCTTTTTCCTTGGTAATACCGTTCAGTTTTTCTTCTAATCACTATCATGTTCCTATCTTCATTTTCTTTTTTACCTTCGAATAATAAACATTTACCTTTTTCTTTCTTTTTTCTTTCTTCTTCTTCTTCTTGTATTGAGTTATATTCTTTTTCTGTTTCTTCGTCTTCTTCTTCTTCTTCTTCTTCTTCTTCTTCTTCTTCTTCTTCTTCTTCTTCTTCTAATAAGTTATCTCCTTCTTCTCCTTCTTGTTCTTGTATTGATTTATATTCTTCTTCTTCTTCGAACCGCAAATTACCTTCTTTGTTACGCAACCAATATTATATTCGTTAATTCTTTCTTCTTCTTCTTCTTCTTCTTCTTCTTCTTCTTCTTCTTCTTCTTCTTCTTCTTCTTCTTCTTCTTCTTCTTCTTCTTCATCGTTTTTTCTTCTTCGCACAACTATTTTCACCCTTTCTTTCTCCTTCTCCTCATCAACATCTATTAGTAAAAATTTGTAACGTAATCTTACATCACCTGAAAGGATCCTTGACATTCTATTTTTTATTTTTACTTTCTCAATACACTTAGCATTTTTTCTATTTTAAAATCTCTTCCTTTTGTTAACCAGAACTGTACAGACCTTTTCCCATTTACCACCCACCACTCACAATCATTACCTCCTTCTCCATCTCTCTTTCTCGTTTTCTTAATTATTATTATTATTATTGTTATTATTATTATTATTATTATTAAGCAACCTAATTCATTAACAAAAAGTGATAATTTCCTCTTTTCTTTCTTATTTAATTAAGTGCAGCCAATTTATCAAATCGACAGTCCTTTTTTCTGATTTTATAAGCATTTACTTTTAAAAGCTTTAAATTACAATGAAGCTTCACGATTATTTATGGCGAGTTTTTAAACATGAGTTCATATTCTACAGATTTTCTTTTTATTCACACCATTAGACGATTTTTTCGGGTTTAGCAAAAATTAAATAGAACTTTTCTTCATAGAATTAAAAGAAAACTTGAATGTATGTCTTCACAAAGCCTTTTGCATGCTTTCCTCCAGTACTTTTTCCGGTAAGAGAAACATGATTAGACACAAGATTCTACCTCAAATTTCGATGAATCTGATCATGTAAAAAAAAACAAAAAGAATCCTCAAACCGAGTTTTTGTCCGCTTCGAAGAATTTCTCTTACCTGCTGTTAGCCCACCGATTCACAAAGGGTAGCGGCAAAAGTCCGTACTACAGTGGTTGAATTTGGATATAACACACCGTAAACGCAGCGAACTGGAATTAACTTTAGCTTGTGAGTGGTCAGGGTTTATTTGGTACACTTTCTACAGAAAAAAAAAAAAGATTTATGAAAATTCCTCATTTTCCAATCGAAAATAATTTAGCTCTCTGTGAGTTTCTAATGTTTATCGCCGTACCAATTGCCGCCTTTTTTTTAAATCAGTTATCAACTCTTATTTCTTTTTGGATAAGAGAGAAATCACCCAATAAGCCTCGTTTCATTTGGAGGACAGTTTTAGTAAAACCGTTAAAATACAATTTTACGCATTATTCTTAAGAAATAAATACATCCGAGTAATTTTTTAGCCTCTCTTTCATAAAATTTATTTAATTTGTAGGCAATATTCTCTAGTCTCACTCATACAAAACAATAAAATTTATTTGTTTCAATTTTGCGTCAGTAGCTTGATTTTAAATGAAAGAACGTCCAAGAACAATTTGTCAGGTTTACAGATTGTCTAATGCATGCGGATTCTCAACCGGTGGCGGGGGGTTTTAGGTGTGTGTGTGTGTGTGTGTGTGTGTGTGTGTGTGTGTGGTGGAGGGTCTTTTATTTTTTATTTTTTTTATTTACCGAATTTTGTTTATTGAATTACAATACCCTAATGAACTACTTGTTTAATGAAGTATGCTTCGGTTTATTTATTTAATAATTAGTTATGAATGCAAAAAAAAACATTCATTCTTTTTATGTGCCATGTCGTTTCAGGATGTAGGCGATCGTGGCTCTCCACCTCCCTCTATCCCTTGCAGCTCTCAACAAGTTCTTTCTCTCTGTTCCCCCCCCCCCCAGACCACGTTCCGTCATCCACTTGCTTAACCCCGCTAGGTATGGCATGTGTTGTTTTTCCTTGTCTCTCTTTCCCTCTATTCGACCCGTAGGTATCAGATTCTCCATGTCCTCCTTCCTCATTATGTGTCCCAGAAACTTCAGCTGCCTCTCCCTGGGGTTAAGTATAAGCCTACTCTTTGTATTGTACAGATATTCAAGTTTAAAAATCAACATTTTCTATTGCTATTTATTTTGTAAGACTTCTCCAAAAGTAATCCATGTAAATGTATACGTACTGATATTGAAAAGAATGAAGATTATTTGGAATGCACCTTTTGAGTGGGGGGGGGGGGTGACACTCTGGCTTATGGAAAATGATGTAATGGAATAGCCTACCACCCCCATGAGTGGCGGCACTATAGGTGGTAACCACCTATTAGTATCCGTTAGGACAGCGGACAGAGAGTCGAGCTGGGATCTGCGAGAACTAGCGGCCTTCCGATAGCAGCACGCACACAACTGTACTGACTTGCGACGACCGTGCGCATAACTATTACTTCCTTTGCTTGTTGTACAGGTTTCTACAATAAACCTCTTACTATTTATCCACCGTGTTTGTCCATTCCATATTCCTATTACTTCCTTGCTTGTTGTACAGGTTTCTACAATAAACCTGTTACTATTTATCCACCGTGTTTGTCCATTCCATATTCCTATTACTTCCCTGCTTGTTGTACTGGTTTCTACAATAAACCTCTTACTATTTATCCACCGTGTTTGTCCATTCCATATTCCTATTACTTCCTTGCTTGTTGTACAGGTTTCTACAATAAACCTGTTACTATTTATCCACCGTGTTTGTCCATTCCATATTCCTATTACTTCCCTGCTTGTTGTACTGGTTTCTACAATAAACCTCTTACTATTTATCCACCGTGTTTGTCCATTCCATATTCCTATTACTTCCTTGCTTGTTGTACAGGTTTCTACAATAAACCTGTTACTATTTATCCACCGTGTTTGTCCATTCCATATTCCTATTACTTCCCTGCTTGTTGTACTGGTTTCTACAATAAACCTCTTACTATTTATCCACCGTGTTTGTCCATTCCATATTCCTATTACTTCCCTGCTTGTTGTACTGGTTTCTACAATAAACCTCTTACTATTTATCCACCGTGTTTGTCCATTCCATATTCCTATTACTTCCCTGCTTGTTGTACTGGTTTCTACAATAAACCTCTTACTATTTATCCACCGTGTTTGTCCATTCCATATTCCTATTACTTCCTTGCTTGTTGTACAGGTTTCTACAATAAACCTGTTACTATTTATCCACCGTGTTTGTCCATTCCATATTCCTGTTAGCACGGAATATAACAGAAAAAAAGTTTACATTGGTCAAAAAAGGTTGAGAACCACTGGTCTAATGAAAGTTATTGTATAAGTTTTTTTTGTTGATGTTATAATATTATAATATCCTTCCTTTCATTATTCCAGTTACATTCGCGTACGGGTAAATGCCCTTCGGAAAGGTATAGATCCATCTCTTATCTTCCCTTCTATAGGTTAAATAGCAGGACATGTATCTTAAAAATCATCTTTATCTCTCCAAAAATCGCTAATGTAATATTCACCCACAAAAAAGGAAAAAGAATTATTCTTAAAATCCCGAAATATATTTCGATTTGAAATTATCCAGAAAGGGTGGCTAAGCTATTAAAACCAATCAATCAATCTTTTAATTATTATTTGAGATTTATTTTCTTTTGTTTATTTATTACTCTGTTGGTGAGGAATAAAATATACCGGCTGCCCCACCCACACCGCTGCAGAGAGAAAGGTTCCATCCCCTACAAGTAAATGCTTGTAAGCTCAAATATAAATGACCAATATATACCTATCCCAGAAGCAAGTAAATGCGTACAAACTCAAAAACAAGTATACCTATTCCCGAAGGAAACAAATGCTTAAAATTAAAATATAAACGATATATATTTACTATCCCCGAACTAAAAGTAATCGCTTTACGACTCAAATAGAGAATGATAAAATAAGACTGATTTCGACATTGAATATTCCAGCAAAGATTGTCATCTATAATCTACCAAACCAACCTCTGTTTAATTATCATTTCTTTCACTTTCTTTATCTTTCATATTATACATTATTTTTTTAATTTAATGTTTTTATAATCTTCGTTCTTTTTTAAAAATTATTTATTTATCTATTTCCCATTGATTCTCACGTTTTAAGCAAGTTTCGCTAAACATCGATTAAAAAAAAAAAACGTGCCCGTAATAAAACATAATATCAAAAGGGCGGTTTTTCACATGACAACTTTTTTTTTTAACTACCTTCACTATTCGGCAATGTTTACACTTTATTGTTTTAAAAAGCGATGATTAGAATTTGAATAAAGCCGAAACATATGAAAGTGAATTCATACATTTTCTTCGTTCTTGAGAATTTACAACAAAGTTAATAAACACTATTTATTTATTAGATTGTTTATTTAAACTATTTATTTATTATATCGTTGTAGGTATAAGAGAGTTGTCGGGACCGGATAATAAGTCTCTTATATCCGGGGTTTCTCTTATATCCGGGTTTGGTCTATTATATATACATTAGCACAGGCTCTAATTTGGGACCAGATAAAATCTCTCTTATATCCGTGTTTCTCTTATATCCGGGTCTCTTATATCCGGGTTACACTGTAATATATTTGTAAGATATCTGTAGTAGTCTGTTTCACATTCCTCACAGCCACATTTTTGTCCCTGAACCTCACAGTCGGCTCGCTCGTTCAAGCGTATTTCTCGCCGTCCGTAATCCTTTTTTTCTCAAAGACAAAATCTGGCGTTTTTTTTCTGTGTGCATCAATCAGTTATACAGATTTTTTTCACGCCCACCTACTAGCAATTAATTACCCCTAAGGCACTAGGTTAATTATATGACCGTTTAAGGCAAAGGCGATTTTGTGCCTCTTTCGTCAGGGAGATAGGCCATATCAATTATAATTGTTTATTGGAATGCTTGGCAAACTATCGGCTAAGTGCCAGTCGATTCAAACTTTATAAAATGATCAATAATAAAGATTTCCTTATAGCAGTGTAATGACAAAAGTCCGCAGGTGTAGGCTTTAAGAAAGCTTTATTCAACTGAGAAGAGAAGGTTCGCGTATAGTGTCCTTTTATAGTCCCAGTAAATAGTTCTCTCAAAGAGGAAAGTAACAAAAGAAGGGGAGACCGTTCTTGATTCTTCATAACAATTGGTTCACATATTTTAATAATTTAGAAAATGTTTATAAATTTACGAATAAAATATTGTTTTCGCATTTATATATATTATTTTTTATAAATTGGTAAATGATAAATATTGCATTGCATTAGTTTTAATTGTATTAGTTTTTAGAATGCTATAGATATAAAATTATTCTTGTAAATAGACAATCTAATAAATAAATAGTGTTTAATATTTTTGTTGTAAACTCTCAAGAACAAATAAATAATTATAAATTCACTTTTATCATATGTTTAGGTTTTAATCCCATTCTGATCATCCATTTTAAAACTATAAAATTTTGCCGAAGAGTGAAGGTAGTTAAAAATGCGTCGTCATGGCAAAAACCGTCCTTTTGACACTACGTTTTATCGCCGGCCACGTTTATCGATGTTTGCCTAAAATAATTGATCTGGCATCTCGTCTTCAATCGATTTCCCATCACCGCAACGTAGCTTCCATGTGTCTTTTCTGTAAATATTTTCTGCTGTTATCTAGAACAATAAATTGCTTTTAAATTTTAAGGTCTCCAAAACGAAACTCCTGTCTTTTAATCATCTAAGAGAACAATGTCCGCCTTTTATCAGCCTGGAGAGACACACGTTGCGCCATCTCAGGCTAACAAAAGGATTCTAAGAGTCCCATGGATGGAGCATGTGAGTAACGAGGAAGATTTTTTTTTTTAAACACGGAAACTAAAAGGACACTTATACTTAGAATTAGAAAGAGACATTTGAAATTTCTAAAACGCACAATGTGTAAAGAAGGCTTGGAAAATTTAACACCCATATGATATATTGAAAACAATGGTGTCAGAGAGAAACAGCGAGTAACCTGACGAGCTTGTACAAATGGATGGAAGAAATAGTAAATTAAAAATAGCAAACATTGCTCAAAGCTACAATGGTTTCCTATCCTGTGTAGCTTTGGGCAATGTGGGAGAGAGCCATGATAGTCCACGTCCTGAAGGCTCATAAAAGAGGAATATATTTTTTATTTTAAATTGAGGTCAGTTTTTGTTTTTTGCTTTATTTTTATTTCAACATTGCAATCTTTTTTTAATTTAATCTTAAAAAATTTTTTTAACTAAATTTTATTCAATATATTGTTCGAGAGACACCGATGGTAGTGGGTTGTTAAATGAGATATATGATATTATATGTGTGTAAGAGAAGGTAGAAGGAAGTGGAGATTATGGGGATAAGTAGAATAGATAACGACTGACCCTTGTCTTAAAGAGGTTAAGATTGTAATTTTCAGGGAAGCAACCGTGCAGTTGAACAAGTTATGACCAAAAGAAAGTATCAGGACTGTTGCTTTAAAAAGAAAACTACAACACATATCAATTCAGTATTTAATCTCCTTCGAAGTAGTCCCCCTTCTGAAACCACGCACTTTATCCAGCATAGTTTCCATTGATGGAAAGCATTCCTGGAACTCTTTTTTTGGGAGATAGCGAGTAGCTGTCTCGCCGCATTCTCTTGGATTTCCTCGACGTCTTGAAATTTTGTTCCTTTCAAGTGGGACTTGATTTTTGAAGAGGGAAAAGTCACAGTGGGCCCGATCTGGTGGTTGTCGAACCCGGGGAATATTGTTCTTGCCTAAAACTGCTACACAAACCGTGGTCACTGATAGAAGCTCTGTGCTTGTGGTGAGACGACTATACTCTACTCACTTTCGTTCTAAACTCTGCTTTAAACAATGGAAGCGAGCGAGTACGTTATAACTTAGTGTGTGTGCGCAACAGAGCTCAAAGTCAGTCTATGACAAGCCGTTTCACACTGCGTTCTTCAGCTCAGTTAATATAGCAATAGTCCTAATACTTTTTGATCTGCTACATATTCTACGTGGTAGCAGTTCTTGCGAAAAAGCTGTATAAGTGGAACTTCCTCCTTATAATTGGAAAGACAGAAGATAACGATAGACTTTGCATTTAAATTTTTGAAGATCAGAGTTGACAGGAAAAAAAAAAAACGAAGTCGGACGAGAGTTCCACAGGCGAGAAGTGCGAGAGAAGAAACTATTAGAATAGAACTTTTTTTTAATCATTTCACCCAAATCAATTCCAATTTCCTTTTGTTCTTTCTTTCTTTCTTTCTTTCTTTCTTTCTTTCTTTCTTTCTTTCTTTCGGTCTTGTCTTCCTCCTTGTTTGCTTGATTTATTTCTTGGTTTATTTCTTTGACTTACATCTATTTTGACCGATTTTCCCTCTTTTTTTCTGTTCTGATAATTCTTTTGCATTTTTCAAAGATGTGACGTTTGACTTAGGAAAACTATACCTGATTCCACACAAACAACAAAAGAAAATATTTTCCCTAGCTGAATAAACAGATTCTAAATTTTAAACAAACTCAAACAATTCAAAAATACTTTTCTTATCTGAGGGATATTAAAATTTCCCGATGAAGAGGCGTTCGAAAAATTGATTTTTGGTAATTATGTATGATGACCGCCATCTTTCTTCGTTAAATCAAACGTAAATGGCGCATATTTTCTTGTATCACCAGAAATCAATTGTTCAGGTTATTGATCGTTCTACGGTAAATATGAACGTCACACAAGTGTTTTAAAGTACCTTAAAAGCTACATTTTTTTAGCGAAAAAATATTTCCTATTTTGTGTTTGAAATCTTGTTTCATGTTTGTAAGCAAAATACTTTAAGAATCTTTTTCATTGAAACTTTTTTCATTGTTGTCTTTACTTTATGTACCTTCTTTCGTTTTTTCCCCTTTTTACGTGTATCTGCCCTTCCCTTCTTCCATTTAGTCTTACTTCCATTTGATTTTAAACTCGAAAAAATCGATGCGTCGTTTTCAGAAATTTTAGAATTTACGAGTTCAATCCAGTCATTCAATCTGGTAAAATCTGGTAAAATTAATGACGCAAGTTAATACAAGACCGTTTGTGATTAATTGGTAACATATAATTTGATATGCACACAGACAGATAGATAGATAGATAGATAGATAGATAGATAGATAGATAGATAGATAGAAAGAAAGAAGCAGATAGAGAGATCTATGCACATAGATAGATAGATAGATAGATAGATAGATAGATGCACATAGATAGATAGATAGATCTATGCACATATACAGATAGATAGATAGATATATGCACATAGATAGATAGATAGATCTATGCACATATACAGATAGATAGATAAATAGATCTATGCATAGAAATAGATAGCCAGATAGCTGTACAAACTCGCTATCCCTTATAATGGGCACTTTTCGAAGTTAAGCAACATCGAAACTGATCAGTACCGAGATGGGTGACAGCTTCGTAAGAGTTACGATAAGGCAATGTTTCTCAACCGGTACGCCCGGGCGCACTAATGCGTCCCAAAAGGTAGCTATGTGCGCTCCAAATTAACAGAAGAGTAATTTATGAATAATTTTTATATTAAAAAAAATATTTACTTTTAAAAAGCTAGAGACACCGAGCAATGTAATTTCAGGAGAGTTCTTTGTTATTTTCCTATTTTCAAATTTCGGGAGTTGTTTTTCCTTATTAAAATTTAAAGTGTGCCCATAGTTTTAGTTACTTGCGGACTAAAGTAAAAAAAAAAAAAATGTTGAGAAACACTGCGCTAAGGGGCAGTTTATACGGATAGGAGGAGAAGGTAACTGTTGACTCTAGACTTGAACAGGTCAAGATTGTAGTGATCGGGGAAACATCCTCTTGGGAGTCTGTTCCACAGAGCAGTTGTTCGCAGGAAGAAGCTGTTTGAGGGGAACTTACTTCTCGACGATGGAATGCGGAGGGAATGTGGGTGATCTGCTACTATGTAAGTCGCATGGTGGGTCCTACCCATGAAAGTTAGATCTGGCCGAACTAAGGGATGTAGTTCGTCCGAGCACTTTATGTGGGTAGTGTAATGGATAAAGGGATCGAAATGGAAATCAGAGAGCTGAGTTTCAATCCCAGTCGAGTTCATTATATTCACTTATACACAAGAAGCCTTGCAGTAGGTATAAATGAAACCTATTCTCCCCACAGCTCTGGGATAATCAGCAAAACTTTCTTTTTTTTCAGTATTGTCGTTTTATTCCAGACTGTATCTGGATAATAGTTTACGTTTTGACAAGATGTCCCTTGCTTCCGCCAACGGTTTTTGGTGTTGTTTAATTAATATATATATATATATATATATATATATATATATATATATATATATATAATTGGATTGATTAATATATATATATATATATAATTGGATTGATTAATATATATATATATATATATATATATAATTGGATTGATTAATATATATATATATATATATATATATATATATATATAATACATATATATATATATAGTTGGATTGATGTGAGTTTGTGACCTTGGGTTTCACGCTTTTGCGATCGTCAGGCAAACTGATTATTTTTTTTTTAATTTTTGATTTATGTAGGGTTGCGTGTATTGGTGGTTTTATGGAAGTGGGAGGAAAAATTGTCGTTGTGACGCCACTCACACTTACGCAAACGTACATACACGCCCGTACATCCATTGAGATACACTTTTCCTATACACCCATTGAGGTACACTTTTCATATACACTTTTCATATATATATATATATATATATATATATATATATATATAAACCTTCAACACTAATCAAATCATGCATGTGGGTTGGCCTGACTTTTGAGTTCTACCAGCTGAATTGTCGTATATCGAAGTGTACAGGTGTGTTCATCGATATTGATTTCTTTCATAATTTATGCTTTATTGGTGATTATCCTTTTTTGTATAGTGGGGCGCATTTTCGCTAAAAATAAAAGAGAAATATGGGCATACGGAAATAAATGAGTGAAGTTTCATTTCATTTTCATTTCATACCCGCTTCATTTTTTTTATTTTCCCTCAAATAGGCAAAGGAATATAAAGGAATTGAAACGTTTGTCATTTAATAAAAAATATCGACTTGAACATATCAATTTGTCTTGGATGTACTTCTTGGAATACCGGTCCCAAAATAATGGAAGCATTAATAATAATAAAAAAAACAAAAAAACAAAGAAACAAACGAAAAAGCCAATATTCAATATAAACTATGAAAATGTCCACGACGTGCTGGGCATGTTTGGAAAATAAATAAACATTCTTCCCATCACTATATATATATATATATATATATATATATATATATATATATATATATATATATATATATATATATAAAGTGAACATTGAAGTCAACACTTAGTGGCGACAGTCTGTTTCATTCTAGACGCAATCGTCAGGCCGCTTTGCGCCTAGCAGGAAACAGCCTGTCGCCTCTAAGTGTTGACTTCGGTGTTCACTTTTATATTTACACACGCTCTATCTCTGATATTGAACACTTTATCCCATAAATATAGCACACCTTAACAGTATATTTCTTCATATATATATATATATATATATATATATATATATATATATATACATATATATATATGTCATTCACAGACAGTACTGTTTCGCTGTATCACAGCTCCTCAGTGCGACTAGACATCCGAATGCCTAAAGCCAGGATTTAAACACAACTGATTAGGTGTCAGCCAGAGCTATCTTCACTCGGTAGAGTTACAAAACTAAATCTCGCATATTGTTTTTACAAATGTAAACAAATGCCAATCAGCCAAAGTGCTCCATTCATTTTACTGAAGAGCTTTGCATTAGTGCAGGTGGCTGTTGTTTATAGAATTAGCTTATCACTCAACAAAGAGCTAAATTATGTCATTCACAGACAGTACTGTTTCGCTGTATCACAGCTCCTCAATATATATATATATATATATATATATATATATATATATATATATATATATATATATAGGTAAAAAAATTGTTAGAACGATTCTGTACAAAACTTATTGTATAGACGAAAATGAGGATTGGACAAAAGGCACCT
Source organism: Acanthosepion esculentum (assembly GCA_964036315.1). NCBI lineage: Eukaryota > Metazoa > Mollusca > Cephalopoda > Sepiida > Sepiidae > Acanthosepion > Acanthosepion esculentum. Next base: position 55,057,203 of record OZ038485.1, read on the forward strand.
AATATTTAATATAGTGATATTTATTTATAATGTATGAATTTTCACAGAGACTTTGTTGCTTACAATTGGATTTTCAGTGTTTTTTCTTAGCAAAATAATTCGTTGTTTTCCATATTCTTTTAACTTTTTTTTACTTTAACCGGTTTCGCTTAGCTTTTCAAAAAGTTTTCAACTGTTTCTATCTCCACGTGTTGATGCTTATGTTTTGAACAAATGAAAAAAAATGAACATATATTTATTCAGTTAAAAAAAAAAATCCTTGATAGTGGTTAATAGAATAGCCGGATGTCCCCGGATATATGAACGTTTGGACAGATTTTACACACTTTATGCTCAGAAAAGAAAATGCCTATAGGATTGCAAGAAAAACTGAATAAAAAGCTTAATCGCAGTTCCTTGTCAGTGATCTTCAATAAAACATATATATATATATATATATATATATATATATATATATATATATATATATATATAGGGAGAGACAGAGAGAAGGTCAGAGAGAAGGGAAAATAGTGTGTAAGATAGAAAAAAAACATTGAAACATACATATAAAAAATTTCAGTCTCACAATTCTTATCGATCAAAAAATACCAAATTGATTTTAATTCAGCTTTTTAGTAGTCTGCGGGCACAATGGTTGGAAACCTGTCCATAGGGACCGCGGCCTTCTGGTTAGGAAACCCCAGCTCCCACATTCCGCATTTTGATTTCAGTGAGCCAGTAACCCTACACCTGTAGGATTAGCGTGTCTTTCATATAATTTCCACTTCTAACTCTAACCATTTGGGATGGAGATCTACAATCAAGTAAGCAACATATGGAGTACAAATTTGGATCGCAAATTGTTGTTCACTCTTGCTATTAATAACGCTGTAGCAAATAGCATGAGACTTTTTTTTATTATCTGGCTTAATTCCTATTAATCTTGGTTTTAAATTTTCCTTACTCAAATAATAATTCTACGCAATTTTTTTTTAACCTTTAGCACGGGTCTTTAGTATTCTTAGAATAAATCCAATTTCGAGGAGGCTAAAGGTCATACTCATTGGGGAACAATCTCGTCAGCAATGACTTGTGAGCAAATATGTTGTTGATATTCTTTTTACTGTTGCATTTTTTGCGCAGCTGAATAAAGTAGAACAAATGTACATTGTTCAATAGCATTTACGATTAAATCATAGAAATTTATTTTGAGTGATAAATCTTATTACATAGGTCGGGTTTATACTTGAGTCTATAGGTAATAATTAGTCGGAGATACACTTGAGTCTTTAGGTAATGATTGATCGGAAATATGCTTGCTTCTCTATATAATGAGTGGTTCGAAATATACTTGAGGCGATAGGTAGTGATTGGTCGGGAATATACTTGAGGCTATAGGTAATGATCGATCGGAAATATACTTACGTCTGTAGATAACGCTTGTTCTGGAATATACTTGAGGCTATAGTTAATAATTGATCGGGAATATACTTAGGCTATAGATCATGATTAGACGGGAATATACTTGAGGCTATAGGTAGTGATTGGTCGGAAATATACTTACGTCTATAGATAACGCTTGTTCTGGAATATACTTGAGGCTATAGTTAATAATTGATCGGGAATATACTTGGGCTCTAGATCACGATTAGACGGGAATATACTTGAGGCTATAGGTAGTGATTGGTCAGTTTTATACTTTAGTATGTATATAGACATTTGTTGAGTTCATACTTGAGTCTACAGATAGAATTTGTTCGGTTGATACTTGAGACTATAAATAAAAATTGGTCGTGTATATATTTGATCCTAAAGGTAAACATTGGTTGAATTCATACTTGAGTCAACTGATAAATACTGTCTGGGTTTATGCTCGGTTCTATAGGTAAACAATGGACGGGAATATAATTGCATTTATAAGTAATGATTGGTTGAATTTATACTTGCGTCTGTCAGTGAATATCGGTCCAGTTTAAATTTCAGTCAGTAGATAAACATTGGTCAAGAACATACGTAAGCCTAAGTAATGACTGGACGTGTTTACATTGAAGTCAATAGTTAATTATAGTTAATATACATTTGTCGTATTTATACTTGAGTCTATAGTTAATACATTTAATTGTTAATATACATTTGTTGGGTTTATACTTGAGTCTATAGGTAAACATTGGTCGAGTTTATACTTACATCTACAGAACAAACTTTATCGTGTTTATATTTGAGTCTATAATTAATTATAGTTAATATACATTCGTCGTATTTATACTTAAGTCTATAGTTAATTATTGTTAATATACATTTGAGGCTATAGATAAACATTGGTCGTGTTTATACTTAAATCTATAGAATAACATTTATCGTGTTTATACTTGAGTCTATAGATAAACATTGGTTGGGTTTATACTTAAATATACAGAACAACTTTTGTCGTGTTCATACTTGAGTCTATAGGTAAATATTGGTTGGGTTTATACTTAAATCTACAGAACAACTTTTATCGTATTTATACTTGAGTCTATAGGTAAACACTGTTCGGGTCTATACCTGCGTCTGTAGTTAAAATTGATCCTATCAATAAACATCGATCGTGTCTAAGCATGTGTTTGTAGGAAAACATGGGTCGGGTTTACACTTGATTTTCAAGCAGCCATCCGTAATATGACTTCCTTCTGCAGAAGATGCAGTCGTCGTATTATAGGCACCCACCAATCTTGCATACAGTCACCAAGCTAAGATATCAAATAAGTAAATATTTCAACAGTATTAATGAGTGTTATGTCTATCCCTAATGTTTTGCCTCGAATAAAAAGTAATTACAGATAGTATTTCCGTCTTTTTAGTTTTCATGGTTTAAAATTAACTTGCACGAATAGAAAACGGTAGATAATATTAGACTATCTATATTGAAAAGAAACGAAACAATAATAAGAGTTAAATCATTGCAAAATACGTATCGATTTATGCGCGTTTTCAGCACCCTGATAATTATTTCAAGAATTTTTTTCAAAGAATTCGTGATTCGTAGATTTCTTTTGGAGTCGCGAAAGATTTGAGTCAAGTTATTCTTTGATTTCATGGAACAAGTCACGATCAATTGTCAAACAGACAGAGCTTCATAGGAGCCCGATCCTGAACTTGACGAAGCGATGTTTTTAACAGACATTCTGAAATATACAATCACAAGAATTTTGCATCCACCATATATACTTCTTGTACAGAGCGACCCCAACTTTTTTGTATCGCCCGTGTATAATGTGACCCCCAGCTTCTGGGCAATACTAGTAGGCATATTGTAGTAAAACATTGCAGTACTGGTCATAATCCTGAACATATTCTATAGCAACTAAATTCATTCGTTTTTTGTTTTTTTTACTAAGCTACCCGAGATACACTGGGAACTGTAATACAGAAACCTATAGAAAAACAACAACATCAAAAATGTAATATGAGCTCTGTTAAAAAAAAATGGTTACTGAGATATTGGATTTATAATCCCCAAAATTCACTCACTGGTGTCCTCAAAGACATGAATAAAAGTGTTGGTTAAAGTAATCCAAAAAGTAACTGAGACGAAAGAGTTATGAGTTCAATACCTGGCCACAGCGGAGGGAACAAAAACTTGGGGAGTTGAGTTACTAAAGAGAATTAACTGAAACTGAAATATCCCAAAAAAAAGGCATGGCACGTGGAATTAGAACAATCTAGCCCCGTGGAATAAATAAAGGGTTCGGTTCGAAAATTCCAGCTTACGTCACCTGAAAAAGACCGGAACGTATAACAGCCGAAACATCATGAATATGGAAATAAAAACGAGGACTAGAGTCCGAATGATGTAAATAGTGTCAATAGCTACTCCAAAATTGTTAGAAAAAAACACTTGCTATTAAATATCTGATACGAAGATTTAGATACCGTACTTTTGTTTTCATTCATGACCCTTTACCTTGGGCCTGCCTCCTACGTAGCCCAAGTCTCTTTCATTTCCCGACTGGAGCCATCCTTTCATATGTCAATAAATACCTTATATAAATGAAGAATAAATATCTTTTTTCCTATCTCATAGTGAATAATGACGTTACTGTCCATGCAACAACAGAAAGAAAGAATTTAGGATATGGCAGGTGTGATAAAAGAGCTTACCTGTACCGTTAAGGTTAGCCAAAGGTACAGTGAGAATGTGTTTTTCATAATTTGTTGCAAAAACAAAGAAAGGTCATTAAGCTCTTCCACTCTGTGTTACCAGGTAGATTAAAGTCACCGGAAATGCATTAATTTTAACTCCTCCGGAAAAAATTACCTATGTACAGTGCAACCGATCACCGAAAATGCATGATTTTTAACCTGTTCAAAATATTACCTGTGTATAATGCGCCCCCACCTATATTTTTACGTAAAAAATCTGATCATAAACTCTCAATATACTCGCGTATATACGTTTTTTTTTTTATCCATTCTTGCTGATTTCCGGTAAAATAAACGATGCCAAGTGTTTTTCAGAATTTGTGACAGAAACAAAGAAAGGTCGTTAAGCTCTTCGACTCCGTACTACTTAGTCCTGTTCACATTTCACCATTCTTCCACATGTACAAGCACATGTCAGAATAGGCCTATAGCATATAAAGGTTGTTACAATAACTTGAACTGATTATAAATGTGAGTTAAGTTTAAGCGTCTAATGATTTTTTTTTCTTTTTCTTTCAGATTTAACAACTTAAGTCTTCGGCAATTTCAACCATGGAAAGATGAACAATCAAACAACGTGTTAAAGTTATCGAAGCCTATTACGTAAATGGACGTTCAAACAGAATTTGAATGAGGAGAAGTTCCCAGGTCGCATCATCTCGTGAAACAGCAAAATCAATTGGCCAGCACGTTCGTGCGACTTGACGCCTTTAGATTTCTTCCTTTGGGGCCATCTGAAAAGTAAGGTCTATGCCAACATGCTAACAACAATTCAACAGCTGAAAGATGAGATAATATGGCATATTGGTGAGATCGAGGAGCAAATATGCAGAGACGTCATCAAAAACTTTGACCATCGAGTGGAGGTGTACCGCCGAAGCCTTGGCGGACATTTGGGCGATATTATTTTTCACACATAATTGCCATGACTTAAATAACAGGATCCAATAGAGAAATAAATAAATTTTCACCAATAACACTGATTTATTTACTACTAACTTTGATCCGTCTTAATGAAACACCATTTATTTCAAAAATTAAATAAACTGTACCAAATTTCTTGTTTTTTGTGAGGCACCCTATAGAATGTACATATTTTTTCTGGTTCCCCAATGTCTCTGATCATTACCACACTATATCAAAATATTTCTATCTCTTTAAGTTATATATCTCCAGTTATTTAAATATATCTACTTCCATCAGACCGTCTCTCTTTCTCCCATTATATATCGATCTATCTACCTATTACTGATCAGATCTATCGATATGTCTATTTTAGTCTGTTCCTATCTATATATTATTAAAAACGGCGATCTAGTTTCCAATCCAGTGTCCTGACGATGAAGCAGTGGAGCTAGAGAGATGATATAGGTTTATTTTTATTTAATCATTTGACCCCAAGCAAGGCTGGAATGCCACTAGTACGCATGTGGGTTACAGGGAATGAAAGTGAAAGAGAAGACTGCGTAAAAGGGGGATTGAGCAAAGGATAAAAGATGAAAGCGATTCAAGAAGACAGAAGGTGGTGGTTGACGTTGCATTTAAACTTTTGAAGATTGCAGTTATCAGGGAAGGAAGTAAACGGAAGCGAGTTCCACCGGTGAGTAGTGCGAGAAAAGAAACTGTTGGAGTAGAAGTGGTGGCTGCGTTTACCTATTTCAATAGTAAAAGGGTGCTGCCTAGATGCTAATCTAGTCGCAGGCTTAAATTCACGTAGTCGGGGCAACAGGGGAAAAAAGCTCATCAGAGCCATGAATATATTTGTAGAAAAAACAGAGGGAATTCAATGTCACATTGGTGAGAAAGTGACTGATGTCGAGATGCCTGGTCAGGATCGATTACATTACTGATGTTTGGTATAAGGATGATCTTGAAGAAAAAATTCAGCCATCTTTATTTTGCGAAACAGAACTGGAATTGGAACATGAGTAATTAACTTACATACATTAAATTCATTCTAAAAATTCAGAAGAGTTAATAAACTCTAAACAGTTTAATAGCTAAGTGTAAAAATCAGTTTTAATACTAAATCACACACGATACACATCCCAATAAATTCAGAATTAGAAGTGTAATAAACTCTAAACGTTTTGATACCTCAGTGTATAGATCAGTTTTTAATACCAATCCTCATCCCATACAAAGCCCAAGAGACACACAAGGTAGAGGGTTAAATCTAGACTTGAAAAGCTCAAGATTGTAATGATTAAGAAAACATCTAGCCGATAGTCCACAAAGCATCTGTTCGTGGGAAGAAGCTGTTCAAATGGAACTTACTTATTATTATTGGAATACGAAGGGAATGGGGATGATTCACACTTGTGTACGCGGTACAGTGGGTCCAATATGTAAAGGTCAGGAGTAGTTGAACAAAGGAATTTACCTCGTCAGAACACATGCCATGGAAATAGCAATAGAGCAGCGGGAGACACGCGGCGTTTCGCCCGTTGTAGGGCGGAAAATAATTCATCACCCACAAGGCTGCCTAGACGCCCTTTTACCCTTAATAAGACGAGTAAGTGAGAACTGAGCAGCTCCGGACCAGATTCAGTCCAGGAAAAAAAGGAATGGGACACGACTTATTTTGTGCTCGATGTTCTTCTGTCTAACATCGTAAAATACTATAAAACAAAAAAATATATTAAGGAGAAAATTCGAAATGTTTTTTAATAGCTTCGTCAAATCTAGACTCTCATATGGATGTCATGCATGGCTTCCAACTCTTTCAGAAATGTCCACAATTATAATCTATGTATAACCATTTTCTTAGATCAAGGATTCACGCTAATGAATGCTTTAGATCTGGGGTTAGCAAACTTTTGGAGAGAGCGGGCTAGACAGCCATGCAGTGTCTCGAAGGAGGACCATGATATCAAATGTACTATAATAAATTGTCTCATCCTCAGACCGCTCCGTCCAGAGGGCTACTTTGGTCTAGAGAAACTTTATGTACGGTAAAGGTTTCTTTAAGCATTTTTCAAAGTGCTCAATGAAAAAATAGTTAAGTATCCAGTTTTCGTTTAAATTTCGGCGCTAAAAATCAACTTCTTAGCTTCCATAGACTTGTTTTTGTTCGCACAGAAAAGACTTTTATAAAGAAAAGTAAAAAATGAGTATGGTAACTGAGTTGTGTTTCGATTAAGTTGGCGGGCCGAATAAAAATCCTTCTCGGGCTGGATGTAGACCGGGGGCCAGGGGTTGCCGACCCCTGCTTTAGATCGTAAATCAGGCGCTATAGACTAGTGCTACAAAATAACAGAGAGCTTTAGCAAATAACAGAAATCATATTACTTGAATACTTCGAGCAGCGACCACAACTAAAATGGGTAGAAAGAGCTATAACAGTTAGTGGATTCCAGAAGCCTATTTTCCACAAAAACTGTTTTAAGAGAAAGATTTTACAAATTTCAACCGCTAACTGTTCGATCAATAAATGTCTATTGTTTTCCGCATGGAAACGGTAAATATCACCATAACCATTATCATTTATATACCATGGGAAATCGTTACTCTAACGATATTTCTATATCAAATGTTTTGACGAACTACATTCCTTACTTCCACTAGTTCCGATATGTACAGATAGGACTTGCCATGCTACGTAAACTGGGTTAAATCATCCTCATTCCCTCATTGTTAAGAAGGAAGTTATACTCAGACAGCTTCTTCCGAAGAGCGGCTACATTGTGGAAGAGACTCCGGAGAGGATCACTTTAATCTTAACCTTTTTTTAAAGTCTAGGGTCAACAGTTATCTATTCTACTAAAACAAGAAAATTTTGATACATCCAAGTAAAATGCCATGGATGGAACATGTAAGTAACGAGGGAATTTTAAAGAAAATTTCCTTAGATCCCACCAAAAAGAGTACCGTACTTCTAGTTAATATCAGTCATCCTATATGTCAGTGAATGATATACAATTTCTTCACAGATGAAAAGGAGACAAGGCAAGAGAGACTTAGTTCTATGCTGAGAATACCATGGATAGAACCTGTAAGCAACGGGGGAATTTTAAGGAAAATGGGAAAGAAATGGTCACTTGGTCTCAGGATTATAAAGAAACAGTTAAGATTTTGGGGGGGACACAATGAGAAAAGAGTGATTATTGAATGCAAGAGGAGCAGAGTGAAACAGCGGGTAACCTAACAAACGAGCTTTTGTAGATGTCCGACAGAACATGGATTGAGAGGTATAGTAAAGAGACAAAGATCATCTAGAACTACCAAGGATTGGAAGTTCCGGAGAGTCACGATCGCCCACGTCCCGTACGGACACCACACATGAGAGAAGAAGAACAATGTAATCATTTTGTTGATCATCCAAAAGAGAACGTTTGTCCGTTTTGAAAATCAGCATTCGTAATACTATATATACATATATATATATTTTTATATAGGCTTGAACGCTGACCAGTGACAAAGCTATAATTTATGCAACTAAGATACAAGTTAGGTAAAAACAAAAAAAAAATAACATGCTTTTTATGTCTTATTGCTAATAAAAGTGAACACTGGATTTTCTTTTTTTACAGTAATGTTCATCCTATATAAGACCCGGGAGCCACTCGTGGTAGAGGCTTTCCGAGTAAGAGGCACAGTTTATCCGGACATGTGGGGAAGATAACGGTTAACCCTAGACTTAGACAGCTTATGATTGTAGTGATAGGAAAAACTGCCTCTTGGGAGTCGGTTACACAGAGCAGCGGTTCATGGGAAGAAGCTGTTCGAGTGGAACTTACATCTCACCAACTGTTGAGTCTTGACTCAATGTTGAATCTCGCCTATTGCATGGAATAATAATGCAACACAAAATGTACTTAGAACAAGAATGTATTATAACAAGAAAGTGTACACAATAAGTACATATAGTATTTCTGTATATTTCTGGGAAGACGTTCCTGGAGAATGTGTTGACTAGTCGCAGTCGATCAGAGTCTCTAGTTGGATCTCGTGATTCCTCTCTCGTCTTCCGGTACCAACCACTATTTATATAGTTGGTAGTCACCTATGCAGATTAGGTGGATCCCACCACAACACCAACAGAATACAAAAGGAATGAAGGTGGTTCGCTACAATGTGCGTCGCATGGCGGGTCTTAGCCGTGAAGGTTAGAACTGGTGGAAATAAGAAATGTAGTACGTCTGAGCACTTTATTTACATTGTTCGGACTATCATCCTCATCTTTGTTGCCATATTTATCACAACGTTTCGGTCGTACGCTCCGGCCTTCTTCAGGTGGTTGGAATGTCGAACTGAACCCTTTATTTCCATGGAAATAGCGATAGAGTAGCGAGAGGCCTGCGACATTTCCTCTGTGAGAAAGGAGTTGTCGGGTGGAAAATAATTTTTTTCCTCCACATGGACGCGGAGACGTTTTTTTCACTCTATCGAGACTGGTGATCAGGTTAAGGAAGGGATTAGTCAGCGAAACATTTTTTTCCTTTCCTTCCTCGGTCTTTCTTAAGCGATCCGTTTAATTAATTTCGTTGATGTTTTTCTGTCACCGTTTCTTTCGTGTGGCAATAAATAAACAGATAAAAGTCACGGCCTACCAGTTCTCGTTGTGCTGAGATTTATTTCTTCGTTAACGAGAAGACAGAGATTAGGCACTAGAATTTAAAAGGCTGGGTCGGAAAGCGATGTTTCACTTCGATTCGCTAGTATTCAATGAAAGCCTTCAACTGTAACTTCTCATTTCCATAGACTGTAACTGGACCTAAGTTAAAAGATGTCATCCAAACACCTGTTTTCTTGCCAGCTATGACAGTGATATATATATATATATATATATATATATATATATATAACCAACATTTATTAACCAACACAAGGAATGTTAAAAAGATAAATAAATAAATAATAAAAAAACAATTGAAAACTACAGACAAACGTTCGTTTTCTTCATCAAGACATTCATTTCTGTAGTTTACTGCTACAGCAAACAGAAACATTTTTTCTCTCCCGATGATGGCCATGTTGGCCGAAACTAGTCGAGGAATATAAATGAAATAATAATAATAAAAGCATAAGAATATTAATCTACAACCCAGTTTGTCTGAAGATTTTAATTGATTTTTTTAATAATTTTTATCGTTCAAAATATATATATTTATATATATATATGTGTGTGTGTGCGTGTGTGTGTGTGCGCGTGTGTGTGTGTGCGTGCGTGTGTGGAGCCCCGTTCACGAATTGTAGAAAAATGCTAATACATTTAAGAACTATCACTGAAAACTCATTTTTTGTACACTGACCGGCTCTGATTATTTTAATCTTTGTATTCATATATATAAACCAACCAGCGACGTCATACTAAACGCGCGGTATTCTTTGAATTGGCAGACGGTAAAATATCTTAGAATTAATTTTTGGGGGCTCAAGTTCAGTATATGTTCAACAATATTTTTTTTTAAAGGAATATGTATTAGTCAATACGCTTGCGATTATTTAATCTAAATTTTAGATTCACTTGGAGCCTACTATTTTATTATAAATATCATCAGTTTCGCTAACTAGTCTTTCAGTGAACCTTTGACCAGGGTGTATGTTCGATCGTTTGTCACAGAAACGAAACTGAAATTCTCCCAATTAATTATTCACATCTTTCGCATATTTATTCGAGTATACAACATTACAAAAATTACGTTTAGCGGTAGAGACCACATTCAACTAATTTGTTTACATGCTGCAACAGTAGTGAATAGCCTTCCCTGTCTTCTTTCATCCAGTCTACAACTAGAATGTATACACACAGTGAAAACAATGTAACCCTGTATCACATAGATCTGCACACATATAGACGCATTTTCCGTGTATCCTATACTAACATAATTCATTTAGTTGTACTGTAACAAAAGATACACTAAACATTTTGTGTGAAGTTGTTCGCAAAATATCTTTGTAATTCATTTCTTTCAATTTGAAAGAAAAATAATACTCAAATAAATAAAGATTATTAAAATTTGTAGATCGTGTTTGAAGATTCTTAATTCTTCGTTTATACACACATATTCCACAACAAATAATTGGTGACCACCGACGAAGAACTACCTAAAAGTATTTTTCCATATAAACATACAAATCCAATCATCTACAAACAAAGGATTGGTGACCTATTACAAATAACAACGGACTTATCGAAATAGCAAACGGAGCAGCTATTTACAAAATTCCTTCTTGGACTACGTTCAATATTACAGAAGACAATTTTAAAAAGTAACGCATACTCCATTATTACGCTTATTGTTGTATTTTCCCTGATCAAATTTCAAACACATTTACAAATAGTGGAAACCGAACCATTCCCCAAATCTACTGATTCACAGTCTCCGTCATGGAATCTGGATTTCAAAACACCTTGACTATGCATCTGCCATCCTTAAACTCAAACCGACTAAGAGTCTGGTTTCATCAAATACAAGCTGCTTTTTTCTGCTAGACGAATAGCATCGTAAATCTTGATGTACTCATATACAGTTGGGATTTTGCTTTCAGAAACTGCGGAGGAAATCGAAGATTTATTAGAACACTGTTGTGGCCTTGTTAGGGCCAGAAATAAAGACACAAGAGAGGAATTGAGTTAAATATATTAACAGAAATAGTAATCCAAACATATATAAACGAAAGTGTTGCAACAAGAATGTTCGGTTCGGCTGTCATAGCTGACTGGTGGAAACTTATCTCTCCAAAAGGCAGTACCTGCTCCTATTTATAGCTGTGAGAGCCCATGCGTGCGTAGGTAAATTACCATAACAAACACCCTCCAACAGCTAAAACATTAGAGTTTTTAAAAGAAGCAATACTTCGAAGGGTCGATGAATCAGGACCCGCTAGGATAAAAGAAATCTCCATTAATAGGTTCCTAGGAGATAAAACACCATCTCAGCTTCTCCGATAAATGAAACGTCTTCCAGCGAATAAACAGATGGATGAAGGCACCATGCATCAAATGTGATTTGAAAAACCACCCCAAATAATAACAAACATTATTTTGTGAGGAAAAATCGCTTTCTGATCTAGCTGATCTCGCAGACGAAATCGCGGACAATCACAACATAAACCACACAGTGTCTGCCATTCGATCAGAGTAAAGTAATGATGACCTCGAGGAATTAGACTCAAAACTTTCGGAATTATGTTCAAAAATTGATTCTATGATGAATGATCATCGATCGCGGCCAGATTTCCGTCCGAGATATAACAAAAGACCCGACAGAAATCGATTCAATCCTGCATCTAATAACCTGTGTATTTATCATTACAAATTTGTTATAAGAGCACAAAAATTGTGCTCAACCTTGTTCCTTCGTGTCGAAGAAAAATTTAAACGATCAAACCAGCGAGTAACAGCGACTGCCTCAGTTGATCAATCAAGACATAGTTGTTTATTTTGAATAAGACAACAAAAAAGAATTTCTTGCTAGATTCCGGAGCAGAATTGAGCCTTCATTCCACCAAACAAATTTCAAAGACTTCCATTCTTCAAACAGTTTACAAGCTAACGGCAGCAAAATCAACACATTCGGAACAATTTCGTTTAAATTAAATCTGGGTATAAGTCGTTTTTTTTCCATGGGAATTTACCATTGCAGATGTTAAAACACCCATAATCGGTGCAAATTTTCTAGCACATTTCAATCTGTCGTTTAATATAAACAAATGTCATCTGACGGACAACAACATACATTTATCTGTTTCTGGACGTATTTTAACTGGTGGAGTAATGGATAATCATTTTATTGTCTTATCATTTAGATTTCTCAACGATCCTTTTTGATAAGCGTTGATTGAAAATCTGGCCGCTTAAGAGGAGTGAAAAGGCCATTTCCGTTGTTTTGATAGTAGATTTCAACACGTCTCTGCTCTTCTATTTGCTATAATGGATAGCGGCTAGTGGAGTAATAGATAGCGGCTCGGATTGAACAATCGGAGAGACACGTTCGAATTCCAGTCAAATCCATTATATTCACTTACGTGCTAATACCTTTGGCAAAGGTATGAATCCTCGTCTTCCTCAGCAGCTATGGGTAAATAGCAGGACAGACCGAGTTCTATAGCCGTGGATGGCAACTGGCCTACTGCAGAAAGAAATGGCAAACTATTGCGGGAAAAATCTGCTTCGCCAGTCATGTATCGAAAGACACATGATCGCCTAAGCGTGTACCACGTATGACACACAACTGAAATGCATACTGCTTAAGAAAAAGCGTGTACGATATGAAAATATAGCATATAGAAGAGAAGAGGCGTGTTGAAAATTACTCTCAAAACATAACGGAAAAGGCCATGTAAGTCCTCTTAGGCGGCCAGCTTTTCGATCAACGCTTATCAAAAAGGATCGTTGATAAATCTAAAAGATTAAACAATAAAACGAAATTTCCAATAAAAAACGTGGTAAATCGTCTTAAAAGTAATCCTTATCTGTCATCTCATATTTTTTTATGAGATGACAGAACAAGATTATATTTAATGTCATTCAAAGCAGCCAATGAAGAACGATTGGTTAAAAGATGGGTGTTTACACGTTATGAGTGTATTCAGGAGAACAATGCATTATTACTGTAAATCATGTATGATATTTTCAATTTTATTTTACCAATGCTCACCCAATACAGTTCTCAATAGTCACCCGAGGTAGAGGGCTGTCGTGAGGTATTATATGAGCACAAGGAAGGGCAAATTCTTGACGTTATGCAGGAAATATAAACTGCTAACTGTAGACTTGAAGACGTCAAGATTTAATTCGTGAATACCAACTCAGATTTCCGTGGAAAACGTTAGAAGTATATAGAAGTAAAGTTTAAGAGGAACCGAAAACTCGGTCCTAAACAGGGAACAAGGCATAAACCTCTACTCCTGTTCAAAAGACCGGGAAGGAGTGTGAACCGAACGATAGGTGAACCTATCTACTCCTACTAGGAGAGAAGAAAAAATAATTAGTGAATAAAATTTCAATACTCAGTCGGAGACGTAAGAATTATGGAGTTTAGAAGGAACTAGAAACTCAATCCTCATCAAGAATGAAGGAATAAACCTCTACTCCTGTTCAAAAGACCGAGGGGGGAGTCTTTCGACACTTAGAATCATAGACATAAAATTTCTAGTAAACATAACGAGTAAAGAGAGGCTGGAGAATTTGACACTCACACGGAATATTGAAAACAAGAGGGACAGATCGAAACAGCGATTAACCTACCTAAGCTTGTGTAAACGGATGACAGAACAGGGATTGTGTGGGATAATAAAGAGACAAACATTACTAAGAGTCATAGGTAGTCGTGGAGGGACACGACAGCTCACATGTTGAAAGTCACCCAGAAAACGGAGAAGAATGTTTTTTATGGTTAACTGATTTGAAAATATTTCGTAATGTACTGATAACCTACTTCAGGCATTAAGTACTTAAAGACAATGTTTTTTCCTGAAATGCAGGTGCGTCTAATATGTTGGTGCGTCTAATATGACTGTGCGTCTTTCATATTGGGAACTCGGTAAGTTCAGTTGGTTGTCAAAGCATCTAATTCAGGTTTTGAAAAAGTTGACCATTTCAGGCACGTTGGAGCAATGGATAGCGGCTCGGATTGACGAGAGCCGAGTTCGAATTCCAGTCGAGTCCATTACATTCACTTACGTGCTAATACTCTTGGCAAAGGTATGAATCCTCTTCTTCTCCTCCACCAGCTATGGGTAAATAGCAGGACAGACTGAGTTCTATAGCCTTGGATGGCAACTGGCCTACCGCAGAAAGAAATGACAACCTACTGCGGGAAAAAAAAACTGCCTCGTCAGTCATGATCGCCTAAGTGTGCATCACACATGGCACATAACTGACTGACTGACCATTTCAGTTGCAATGGCCTTTTCATCTCCTGAATGTGTCTAAAGAGTAACTATACGCCAGGAGTATTTTTCAAACTGTTACAAAAGCAAGAAGAAGCACTGTTGTCCGTCTATCATCGCTCAATCAACTGCGACTCCTTTCTCGTGGTTGATATTATCGCTGTAATGTACAGAC
The DNA here is from genome assembly GCA_964036315.1 of Acanthosepion esculentum. Lineage (NCBI taxonomy): Eukaryota > Metazoa > Mollusca > Cephalopoda > Sepiida > Sepiidae > Acanthosepion > Acanthosepion esculentum. The sequence goes on from OZ038485.1 coordinate 55,072,381, forward strand.
TCTCAATTCTCCGTAGCTGATGAAAATTACAAGTCGGAGATACCGAATTCAAACAAGCACAAGAATTTAAATATCTGGGAATTGTTTTAACAGAGGACGGAAAGTGCGACACTGAAATCCGAAGACGCATTGAGATAGCCAAAAGTTGTATTCCAAAAGCTAAGCAGGGTATTAAGAGACAGAAAAAATTCGTTAGAAACAAAGAAAAGAGTACTGAACTGTTACGTGATGCTAGATTTCCTATATATCAGTGAATGCTGAACGATCTCCTGAAAGACGAAGAAGAAACTTGAATCAACAGAATGTGGTTCTACAGAAGGATAATGAGGATACCATGAACTAAACATGTGGACAACGACGAGGTTTTAGAGAAAATGGAAACAAAAAGGACACATACATAACATCAAGAAGAAACAGTTGAAATTTCTAGGGCACTTCATGAGGAATGAGGGCTTGGAAAATCTGATACTCACAGGACAGATTGAAGACAAGAGGGACAGAGAAAACAACGCAAGCTTAAGTAAATGGATGGCGGAACAGAGAAATAAGGAAAGACAAAATTTATTAAGAGCTACAAAGGACAGGAAATTGTGGAGAGCCATGACCGCCTACGTGCTAAAGGGACACTGCACATGAAGAAGAAGATCATCGACTTGACTTTACGTTCGCAATCTTTGGCTTCACATGCGAAACTGCACCTTGAACGAAGACGGTCTTTAACCTCACGTCAGACACTTAATCTCATAATTGGTTCAATTAGATTTCAGCCGATGCCCTTACGGCAGATTCGGTAGGTCCTTGGTGGTCACACGAGAAATTGTTTGACAGTATAAGCGTTGGGAAATTTGTAGTTAACATTGCTTTATGTTTTCAGGAATCAAAAAAGGTTGTAAGCGAAGATTAAAACGAGGTTTTCCGACTTCAGCAAAAAATGTTTCATTGGCTGAAAATCTGTAATTCACAATTTACAAATGGATGAAATATTCTTCTTCTACTACTAGTATGTGACCCTTCATTACGTTGGCGGTTATGGCTCTCCACAATTCCCTTTATTTTGTAGCTGTTAGTTAATGTTGTTTTTTCTGCTATCTCTCCTAAGCCCTGTTCTCGCATCCATTTACTCCAGCTCGCTAGGTTGGTTATACGCTGTTTTCCTCTGTCCCTTTTGCCTTCAATCTGTGAGTTTCAAATTTCCCAATGCCCCTTTCCCCATTATGTGCCCTAAGAATTTCAACCGTCTCTTCCTGATGTTAAGTTTGTGTCCTTTTGTTTTCATTTTCTTTAAAAGTTCTTCATCCGTGGGGAGATTGTCCAGCAATCAATGCCATATAGGAAGACTGGTGTTACGTAAGAGTCATCTATGTAATACCGCATTTCTTTTCCTTACAGTTATTTAAAAAAAAAACTTGCCGGCAGTGAAGTTGTTGGATTAAATCAGAAAAAAGCGCTCAAAAAAACTTCCGATATATTTTTTTTTTTTGTTCATATTTCATGTCAAAATTTCATTTCATTTGATATTCATATGCATAATTTTAATAAGTTTTTGGAATTATCGGTTACTTGGGAAGAAAACACCAGGCTGGCGAATTGGAATCGTGGGAGCCGCAAAAAAGAAAGTACTGAAAGCTCAGATGCAGCTGAAGAAGGATCCCGGTGTGAATCTAAAACAAAAGCATTTGCAAGTTAAATATAACTAGCTCGGTTGTGCATATAGGCACATCGGACGCTATGAATTTAAAATCAAGCGGCTTCACATCTTCAGCGTTCCTTTCGCAATAATTATAACCAA
>OZ038485.1:55079169-55081669 GCA_964036315.1 Acanthosepion esculentum
ATATTTGGTAAACATCCCCTTATTTTCAATGACTTCTCTGCATCGTCGACCATATGATCTAATTAATTTCTTGCAAACATCAGCAGTAATTCCCTCCCATTCGTCTTTCAATAACTCCCATAGGGGATCCTGGTTTTTCGGGTTTCTTTTCTGAACCCTTTCTCCAATTATCCTCCAAACATTTTCGATTGGATTCAGGTCGGGCCTCTGGGCTGGCCACTTCATTAGCGTGATTCCTTCTTCTTCAAATAAAGCCATAACCTTCTGAGCCTTGTGACAAGGTGCATTGTCCAGCATGAAAATAGCAGAGTGAAATCATTCCCCACACCATCACACTGCCGCCACCAAACTTAACGGTTTTCTTGACACATTGAGAAGACAGTCTTTCACCTGTTCTACGGCGTACGTAAGTTTTGCCCTCAGAACCAAATATAGTAAACTTGGACTTGTCACTGAAGTGAACTGTATCCCATTGTGCGTCAGCCCAAACAACATGTTCTCTCGCATACTCCAGGCGTGCCCTTTGGTTTCGCTTTGAAATGAGAGGCTTCGAAGCTGGAATACGGGCATGCAATCCTGCATTTTTTAACCTGCGAGCAACCGTTTTCCTTCAGATCTTATTATCTGTCTCTTCATTAAATTTACGGGCAATTGATGTAGCAGTTTCAAAACAGTTTTTTGTAGATATTCTAACAATTCTTCGATCTTCTCTTTGCGATGTTTTTGAAGGTCTGCCGGTTTTTGGTTTTGCATCTAACGTTTAATCGGTTTTATACCTTCTAATTACACGATGAACGACACTTTTAGACCTATGAACAATATCAGAAATTTCTGAAATTGACTTTTGTTCTTGATATTTAGCGATAATGAGATTTTTTATTAAAAAGAGAGCGTTTTGTGTGTAGAATTTGCCATATTGCTTAAAAATAAGGTCCTAATGATAAATTAATTTTTATTGTTGAAAAGCACCAACGAGTTTTTTTAACAATGTAAATTAAAAGTTTATGCAAATTATTAACATCGTTCCTTAACTTTTGTCCAGTAGCTTATTTCCTTTGTTCCATTTAATCTTTATTAAAAAAAAAACTATTATGTAAATTTTTGTAACTTTGAATAATATTTATGCATTACACCCTAATGTTTATTCGGTAAAGATTTCATTGCTAATCATGCATTACTTTTTAAGTAATACACATATTTATGCCTTTGTTGTTTCCGTTCCTTATATTATGGCCGCTACTGTATATATATATATATATATATATATATATATATATATATATATATATATATATATATATATATATATATATATATATATTGGCAATACAATCTTTAGACGCTAGATAGAAACACAAGCGTGTTTTCGACCACCAAGGTCTCTTCAGGTGGTTAATACAGCGAATTAAATTACGTTCATTGGATCAAAACTTGGAGAGGTGGAAAAATATATCATCCAACCTCATCCGGGTTGGATAATATATTTTTTTTCTCCTTCCTCCCCAAATACAGCCGATTAATTCCGGTGTAACATTATCTTATTTAAGTTTTGGTGTGCGGATTGTAATTTAACTCTCTGTATTAACCACCTGAAGAGACCTTGGCGGTCGAAACCGCGGTCGTGTTTCTATCTCGCGTCTTATGATTTTATTACCTATACATTTATTAATAGGTCTACAGGTTAGCGTTTCTAACTTTTTGTTGAGCACTTTGTTTATTACACGCGTTTTTAAACAGCCCTTTTTAGGGTTTATTTACTTGTGTGTATATATATACATATATATATATATATATATATATATATATATATATATATAGCATAATGAGAAGCCACGTATACTTTCTTGATATGTATATGGCGAAAACAACTGAAAAGTTGTAAATTAAAAGAAAAAAAAATAGAATGTTTTTTTTTGTGAAAATATTTATTTATAATTTTATATATATATATATTTGATATTTCAGATCGCCCCGATCTTTCGTCAGAAATTAATTAAATAACTATAATATTTCAGAGTGTTTACGTGTCAATCTAAGGTCAGCGGATTCGGAAAGATTTGGATGAATCTAGTGGTGGTTACGAAGGTACAGCGCCTCGGAAATCTCACTCTAATCGTTCTGAAAGGTAAAGAAATACGGAACCTGTTGGTGAGGACCTCAAACTCAACACGGTGGCTTACAGCAAGCACCTTGAGGAAGTAGTGCTGCTCTGGGTCAAGAGGGTGGTTGCTGGAAGACTCTATGTCAGGCAATGGGACTGCACCATGCCGCACAAGCAGAAGAACCCAGTCATGATTGAGACCATTTCTGCTACCACAACACCCCTTATATCTGGCTACTTATCTCCCCAGACTGCAACCTCTTGATTATTATGTGTGGGGCGCAGTTGAGTGAGACCAACGAAACTCGTTGTAACACCAAAGAGAATCTGAAGGCAAGGATTATTGCAGAATTCACAAACTTAAACATGAAGACCTTACAGAAGAGTTGTGTAATTTTT
>OZ038485.1:55086669-55114169 GCA_964036315.1 Acanthosepion esculentum
CCCTTAAATGACATTTTCTCTTCTCCCTTTCTTTCATTCTTAATTGGCTTTATCCTTTTACCCTTTTTTTTCTGTATATGTAAATAAACACTTTCTTCTTTTATTGTTACACACCGAGCAGGAGTTTTTTCTTTATTCATACGCGCCTAAAAGAGAGAGTTTGTCCGCTCTAATCTTGCTGTTTTTTACTCGCGTTCTGTTGCAATCTTTTAACCTTAACCCTTGGATGCGGGAAAGCCGGGACAGATTTGCCAGCAACACACACACACACACACACACACACACATATATATATATATATATATATATATATATATATATATATATATATATATATATATATATATATATATATATATATATATATATATATATATATATATATATATATATATATATATATAAACATGTGCCACTGAAAAAAAGGAGAGAAAGATGAGCGGCGCGAAAAAGTTGCATTGACGTGCCGGGTTCAAATTCCAGCCAAGTCTGTTGCGTTGACTTTAGCACAAATACTAACAAAGGTATAAATACAATTCTTCTACCTATCCCTAGCTAAGAATTTGACTGGTAACCAATCTAGGAGAACGAGAAATAAAAAAAAAACTTTTACTCTTATCGTATACAAACATACATTCTACTTTCCAATGGCATTCTTCATAACAAGGATATAAGCGATTATTAAAAGAATAGGAGATGTTTCTTTTGTTTTGGAATATTATATGAGACTTTGTTTCGAATTATTGTAAGCGATTATTAAAAGAAGTGCTTTCGGGCTGAAGGAAGCGTGTTTGATGTTGGTTCATTGAGAATGCTTTGTTTTAAGTCATCTAAAATTTCTACACTTAAGAATAACTTCGAAACCCATCGCTAAGCCAGCAGTAAACTGATAAACTATAAATGTTATTGTTTCGATTATTCTTTTACAAGCAGATAAAACGAACACAATGCCTTACTAACGCAGTACGCTTTCACAGTAGCTACCTCCATTGTGCCAAAGAAAGCAAGTTAATGTCTGTACGGTCTCCAAATGTCTTCTGCTTTTGATATTACGGCTGCGCTAGTTGGTAAACTCATCTCGACAAACGTTCGAATGTCTCGCGTCTCACACATCAAAAGTAGAACAAGTTTGTGCACGTGAAAGTAACAAAATGCTGAACACATACCTTACAAGAATGGCTCTTTGTGTAGCGTCGGGATTCACAAACTTTAAGTATATTTAAAGTTATTGTTAAACTGGAACCTAAAAGATTCTAAAATCTAAATCTTTATTTATCAGCTGAGAGGAAAAGTATGTTTCAAAAAACAAATCTTTATTTATTACGAAACAAGTATATAGGCATGTGTATATATTAGGTTGGTGCAAAAATAATGTCGTTTTCTCACATGAAGTTGAACGTCAAAAAACGACATTATTTTTGCACCAACGTAATAGTATTCAGTATAATATAATTGAATAAAACGGGTGTTATCTGGAAATCTCTTCTTTCGTGCCGCTGTAGAGTCGATTTTAATGTACGGTGCCACTGCTTGGACATTAACTAAAAATCCTTGAGTCTAATCTCGGATGCTGACAGCTATACTTATCATATTTTGGAGACAATATCCAGCTAAATCACAGCTCTATGGAACCATCCCTGATATTTTTACAATCTTATGTGAACGCAGAATGCGCTTTGCAGGACACTGCTGGCGAGCAAAACAATCGTTTTGGAAGTAACCTATTGCTTGGAACATATAGCCATAGTACAAAACGCGTTGGTCACCCAGCAACTTTTACATTGACCAACTATGCAGAGACAAAGGTCACCACCCTAATGACCTTCTGACCTTGATGCAGAACCGTGATGGTCGGTGTGATAGACTCATGAATGTCTGAGTGAGCTCGACCGATCAAAAACTAATATATATATATATATATATATATATATATACTAGCAGCATGGCCCGGCGTTGCCCGTGCTTGATTCAAAAATCGTACGACTCATACAGCAATCGCTATTACTTGACTTAAAATATTTTCGCCCTTCCTTGCCTTTAAAGGAGTGCCCTTTGCCGTGATGATGTTGCTACATGCCTTACTTCTTGCCTATCTCACACTGCGAATTTTTTCTAAGCTCTATACTAAACATTAAATCTGTTACAAAAAAAGAACTAAACAAAATGAACACAAAACGATCAGCTTTAAAAAAAAGGACTCGTAACTGGAAAAACCGAATGAAAAAAGAATGTTAATAACAAATACTTTTTCATACCCAACCCAGTTCTGCGGAATCAGAATCAACGTTGAGTTTAAGCAAGCGAATGAGCCAATTGGAGTAAAGTGCCATGCAGATTTAAATTTTTCCCACTTGTGACGAATGCAGCTATCGATTTTTTTTGCATCCTAGTTAACATTCGTGTCAGTCAGCTGTTGGCTCTCACGCTGGCCAATAGAATCTTCCTGCCTATTCGTGGCAGCCAGCTCTCACTCTGGCCAGTAGAGAGATGGCCGCAAACTACATGAAAACTGCCGTAGAAGCATGAAAAAATCGATTATTTCCACTATCGATGGGAGTTGGGAAATACAAAGTCGGTCTAACTTGGAGCATGTGCATGTAAATTTTGGTGCAAATCCGTCGAAAATTGCGGCCGTGCATTCGTTACACACACAAACACATCTTGCCTTATATATATATATATATATATATATATATATATATATATATATATATATATATATGCATTATGAAATGGACTAAGTTCGGCAATTATTTTAATATATTTTCTGTTTGTACGTTATTTTTATAGTTACAAATATTTAAGTAAATGCTTTGTTTATAATAAAGGCCGGTAACTGTAGTTAATACTGTTTATTATAGAAAGAGAATTTAGTTAAATATTTGTATCTGAAAAAATGACGTATAAACAATATATATATATATATATATATATATATGTATATATATATATATATATACACATACACACACACACACACACACACACACACACACGCACAAACGCAAATACATAAACCCGCGTGCGCACACGCAAAAACACTGACACACAAATAAATATATGAAAAATCAATTAATTGTCGGATTTTAATGAATCTTTCAGGACATATTCAGAAGTGAATGAAATTATTTTTGATTTTTTTTTTAGAAAATCTTGGTAACAAATATATATTTCCACCCACTTACATAATTTCATAAAATTTCGAGAAATGCAATTGGGTTGGGGGGGATTTTAATTAGTTAAAAGCAGGTCTCCTTGGATAAAGTAAATCGTCATTTTTTTTTATTTTGCATAACAGCTTCCCCTTTCACCGAAAATCTGCTCTGAATTGTAAAATAAAAAATGCAATAAAACTATAACATTCTCTAATTAGAAAAGCTTGTAATTGCGTTGATAAATAAGATTTATCAAGGACACCATTATCATAAGAAAAACATTTGTTTCGATGAATAATTAATTTTTGCAAGAACTGTTTTCATTTTTTTTTAATTTTAATTAAATCATTTATAATATTCAAAAAACGTTTAAAATTCTGCATTGCTTCAAGGCGACGGTTTGGGGATATTGTTAAGTGAAAAGTACATTTATGAATCAAAAATTAAAAAGCTCAAACAGTCGTTTGTGCCCCAATATTTTTTAAAATTATAGTTTTTTAATGTATAGACGTTCCCAATTTCTAACTATGGTAAGCCATAAATGATATTATACCTTAAAAGTTCACTTGATTTAAGAGTCATCTGGCGCTCTGCAAGTCTTTCAATTTCATTATTCAGTTCTGTTTCATCATTAACGTCTTTGCAAATCATCCCTTCGAAATTTCGAAGTAAGTTTTACTTTTTTAATCACTATTTAACTAAATATTTGCATTTTATGTATTTATTCTAGTTTGGATCATACTTCAGTTAAGTAATTTTTGTTTAAGTTAGTAAACTTAAGAATCTAGAGACGAATAACCCAAATTTCATAAAGCATCTTGAAATGTAAGTAAAAGTTGCTGAAAATGTGTTAATTTGTAAAAATTACTAGGTAGTTAAAAACAAAAAAATCCGTTCACTTAGAATTCGTAAATTTATGTCAATTCTGATCATCCATACTAGCTGTCATCACATCGGAACTTATCAATATGTCAATAAAGATAAAAGAAAAAGAAAACCCGTCGTTAAGAAATGCTTGTTTATTACTTTTTATGCTATAAGTAAGAAATAGTTATTTCAAATCATATTAATTTAACTTGAAATTTGCCAATTTTACTCAACGTATCACAAATCTATATTTTATTTTTGGAAGATTTTTAAAACCGATAATTTTGTTTTGTTTACAAATTTCTGCAAAATTGAAAAAATGGCCGCTTTTAAGAAAATTTTCTGAAATCGGCCAAAAAGTTGAGATTCCAATCTATTTAATTTCCATTTAAATATTTTGTTTACTTGAAATAGTAAATTTATCATTTATCTCTCAGTTAAATCTAAAATGAAATCTTCAAGAATGCCTTTTCAGTTTTAAAAATTCATATTAAACCTTAGATATCGAAAATCCAGTAGACGTACATACATTTAATGTATTATTTTGTAAAATGACCCATTTGTGTTCATATAATATTTATTTAGATTCCTTGAGGGTATTTCTATGTATTTTTGTGACATTTATTACAGGTAATGGAGTAAACGTCCCCTTCAGGTTTTAGCTTATTGTTTTGTTTAGTATTGACTATGTCTTTTGTTGTTTTGGATGTAGTAGTAACAAATTTTATGTTAAGTTTAGATAGATTCTTTTCGGTTGAAGATGTGATAGAATTAGTTGGTAGGACAATATATTTTTTGACTCATTGGGTTTTATCAAGGAGAGGTTTCTTTTGTTTTGGAATATTATATGAGACTTTGTTTCGAATTAAATATAAAATAATTAGGATATTAGAATGTTTTCAGTGTATTTCTTTCCTTTGTGTAAATAATCCGAGCTGCATATTCTTAAAGCTCTGAGGTAGAATTAGATGATTATGCTGGATTTTATTTTGTTATTAAAATTTATTAGGGCGTTTTTGTTGGTCAATTTCCTGTGGACATCGACTTTAAAACTGTTGCTAATACAGTGTAGCTTGATATCGAAGAAGGGTAATGAATTGTGTTTTTCCATTTCTTATGTAAATTCTATTGTGTTCGACTTTGTTTACTTGATCTGCTAGGTCAGAAATCCGTATATAAGTAGAGCATAATCAGTATAACGAAAGTATGTTGTTTGGGTAAAATTATTTGGAAAGGACCAAATTCGAGAAATTCTAAGATACATGCCATTACTCCACTGAGAGGTGATCCCATTGGTAATCTAAATTTTTCTTTGCAACAATCATTATTGAATATGAAGTTGCATTGATTGGTGATGAACCGGCAATAATTTATTATTTTAGCTGTTGATAGAGAGAGAGCTTTATCTTTGATTGTGTTCGATGCTTTTTTAGGAGATTTAGGCATTTTTCGTCGGGTTGTTGGTGTAGAGGAATTTTCTATCCAGGCTGGCCATGCGTTTTCCGTTCATGTTAATTTACCTTAGTTTTTCAACTCGGCTGCCTGAGTTCTTTATGTGAGATGAACTGATTGTTCCAAGGAGAGGGGTTAGAATTTTTGTTATTGCTTTCGCCAGTCTTTTGCTGGCTATTCCTGAGATAATGCGGGGCATTGGGGTATCAGTTTTGCGGGGCGACCGTAACGTTTAGGTGTTCTGGAGTGATATTCTATGAGTCTGTATCATGTTTTCATTTTTAATTAGTTTCCCGATTTCCTTGTTAAATTTTTGTGTTTCGTTTATTTTTTCGTATGTGTCGGTATCGTTGAGTAATGAGTTAATTTTTTCTATGTATGTATAATTGTTCATAATCACAGTCCCCCCATCCCCGTCCCTTGTCAGAGGGAGTGATATGGATTTCTTTATTTCTCGCCAGATTCTTTAGTGCATTCAGATGTCTCAATGGTAATGTATTTTCATTGTTGGTTTCTATAGTAGCAGTGGTAATGCCTTCAATGAAACCTTTGGTGAAATTGGAGTCGTTTCGTTTATGATTTTTTATTATAGTGTCTTCTATGTCTTCTTTCCGGTGGCAAATTTTAAACCGAAGCTGAGGGTTTCTCTATTTCTTTATTGGAAAAAAGTCCAATAGATTTTCTATCAGATTAGGCTTTTCAACATATTTCGACTTGCTTTTGCTGCATAGGTTTTTGAGTTTTTGTCTCAAATTGTTGTTTTGATTGTCACTCATTTGTTTGATAGTTTGGTGTAGTTGAGCCATTTCCGGCCTTCTTACAACATATTTTTTTGTGGAGTTGCATTCCAGAAGTTCTGGATTTCATTTAGCGGTTAGTTTTTTCCAGTACATCAAATTTTTAATTAAAAAAAATCCAGAACTGTTGGAATGCAACTCTACAAAAACATTTCCTGACAGATCTTCTAATATCACAAGGTGGAGTATCTACTTACAAAAGTGATGGAAAGTAAACGACCCTACGGCTGAAAAAAAAATTCTAAAATTTCCAGCACCCCTCTGCCGTACACGGAAGGACGAAACACGTCACAAGTAAACTTTTTCCACTTTGTCATAGAATTTCCCCAATACTGTTCTTGGTATATAGAAATATATATCGTTATCTCTCTCCTCTCTCTCTCTCTCTCTCTCTATATATATATATATATATATATATATATATATATATATATGCGTGTGTGTGTGTGTGTGTGTGCGCGTGTGCGTGTGTGTGTGTGTGTTTTCAAATAATCGGAGACGATTTTGTACAATAAATGTATTTTCAGTGACACTACTTAAATCTATTACCATTTTTCTACAATATATATATATATATATATATATATATATATATATATATATATATATATATATATATAACATGTGTCTTTTCTAGAAATACTTTCATGGTAATTGTTCTGACGAAATTTCCTCTTTGCTACCTAGACTTTATGAATTTAAGCGCAAAACTAAATTTCATTAGATCTCATTATTTTACAGTTGAAATGGCTAGATGTACCGTAAATTCTATGCTAACCGTTTCTTTTATCGCACTTTATTCTTTGTGGAACTCTTCCGACTTCATGCTTCCCAATCAACTTTGATCTTCAAAAATTTAAATGCAATGTCAATTATTCTCTCCTGTCTTCTTAATTATTGATCTTTTTAATGCTCTCTCTTTTTCTCATTTTCTAACACTCAGCACACCCTTGCGTCTTAGTGGCTTTATTGCCTTGCTTAGGATGAAATTATAAAAAATACAACTTTCATTACCAAATCAGTCTCTTTGCATCAACAGGCGTCAGCAATTTCGGGGTTTTTTTCACGGTAAGATTCACTCTGCACAAGGCCCGCTGGCCACTCAAGAGTTACATTACGAGGCAGTTTATACGGATAGAAGGGGAAGGTAACGCTTAACCCTACATTTGAACTGGTTAAGATTGTAGTGATCGGGGAAATACCCTCTTGGGATTCGGTTCCACAGAGCAGTGGTTCGCTGGTTGAATCTGTTCAAGCGAAACCTGCTTCTCACTGACAGAAGGCGGAGAGAATGTAGGTGGTTTGCTACAATGTTAAGTGTTGTGGTAGGATCCACCTAATTTGCATAGTGGAGTATCGACGATATAAATATGGTTGGTACCGGAAGACAGGGAGGCGAATCAAGAGATCCAACTAGAGACTCTGCCCGACTGCGACTTAGTCAACACATTCTCCAGGAACGGTCTTCCCAGGAATATACAAAAGACTATATGTAAATATTGTGTACACTTTCTTGTTTCAATACATTTTATTCTAACTACATTTTGTGTTTGCATTATTATTCCATGCATTCGTCAAGTTTCAACAATGATCTCATCTTCGTCGCCATTGATTCGCCTCCTGTCTTCCGGTACCAACCATATTTATATCGTCGGTACTCCACTATGCAAATTAGGTGGATCCTACCACAACATTAAGTGACATGGTGGTCCTAGCTGTGAAGGCCAGAACTGGTGGAACCAAGGAATGTAGTTCGTCCGAGCACTTTCTGCGGAAGTAGCGATTGAGCAGTGAGAGGCTTACCGCATCCAAACTGTGAGAAAGAAATAATTTGTCACACACAAAGATGCTTTTAAATTCTATGGAGACTTGAAAGTGATTTGGAAACTAAAAACAAAACAAAACAACTTCAACAAAAAATTGCTTTGTGTATTGGATATAATATGAATAGTCCATAGGTGATGCTAGCAGGTTTGATAAAACCCGGAAATAAATTGGTTAGTTGGCCAAATTTGTATATTCATAATTAAATATCTCGAAAATCTTTTAGAAGTTCGGAGTAGCGTTTATAATCTGAGTTGTAGAATTGCCCATTTTTGTGACGTTTCACCATGTAGAATCAAACGACTTGGGCACCTAGAGGTGGCGCAATGTTTAGAGAGCTTGTTTGGCTAGAAAAATTACGACTGTAGTGAGTTCGATTCTTACTGGGTGCCCCCTATTTTCGGCCTTGTGCCACATCTAAGCTATGCTTGGAAAATCAATATAGAATCAGACGACTCACGAACAAAAGATTGAGTACATTGTGCCATCATAGCCAAACACTAACGACTGATGCATCTAAGCAACAAAACCCCGAACATTATGCTAAGCACTGAAACCTACGACTTCAATATATATTTTCATATACGGTCTGCGTTCAATATTGCGGGCATCGATACGTAGAGAGTGTATAAAATAGAACAGTCATGGGAAACACAGGCGAACACAGGCGTCTGCACACGCGCACAGAGCCAAGCATGCTGACGCATACGCACTGAGCCACGTATGCCGGCACGCACGCGCAGACACGTTCTCGCTCACAGATACGCACCTCCATTTATATATATATATATACGTAATAACATTTATTTCGAAGCGATTGATCTAACAGAAGAAATTGTTTCCCTGACTGTTGTGGCAGCACAGGACGGAGAAGAGAATGATACGAGTTATTTAACGCGTTTGCTGTTTCTGAGGCCTCTTATTCTATCGGGATGATGGCTTCGTATTCTTTACATTGAGAGGATAAATGATATGAGAAATAATTTTGATAGCTCTCTGGTTTCAGATAGAGCTTACTTTGAAACTAGGAAAATTTTCTTTCTTTTTTATATTTATTTATTGTGCTTCTATTCTTTCTTTCTTTCCTCCTTCCTTCTTTCCTTCCTTTCTTTCTCCCTTCCTTCTTTCCTTTCTTCCTTTCTGCTTTCTTTCTTCATGTTCATTCCTTTTTCTTTCGTTGTCATTTTTCTTTTTCATACTTTGCTTTCTTTTTTCTTTCTTTCTTTCTTTCTTGTTTTTATTTTCTTTTTCGCTTTTTCTCCTTTTTCTTTTTCTTTGCTTTCTTTGTCTTTTTCTTTCTATCTTTCTTACATTCTTTCTTGATTTTGTTCTTTCCTTTCTTTTTCTTCCTTTGTCTTTTTCTTACTTTGCTTTTCTTTGTTCCCTTTCTTTTTTTCTTTCTTTCTTGTTTATGTTTTTCCTTCTTTTCGTTTTCTTTCGTTGTCTTTTCTCTTTTTCTTTCCTTCCTTGCCTTTTCTTTTTTTCTATCGTTTTTCCCTCTTTTCTTTCTTTCTTTCTTTCTTTCTTTCTTTCTTGTTCTTTCCTTTCTTTTCCTTTCTTTGTCTTTTTTCCCGTTTCTTTCTTTCTCTCTCTTACCGTCTGTTTTTCTTTCTTTCCAGTTTTCTTTCGGTATTTATTTCCCGTTCTTTCTTTCTTTCTTTCTTTCTTTCTTTCTTTCTTTCCCTGCAAAACAATATAAATATCGTAATTATGTATAGATTCCCGCAAAGGAACGAATTTAATCGCGTGTGCAAATGGACGCAAGGAAGTAGGGCGACATGAAGGCGCAAAATCTATCAGACAGAATTTCTCACAGAATAAAGCCACAATAAAATATAAAAAAATAAAAAAAAGGATAGTAAGATAAAATAGAAAAACTTGCTGAAGAAGCATTTGCACAATACCGAAGTTTCTGTCGACTGCAAAACCTTCTCCTGCAGCCGACATGAATGTTGCATACTTTTACATGTGGATCCTCTTCCTCTCTTCTGTGAGAGAGTCTGTAACAGACCTGGAAAAACTTCCAAAATCTTCATTCGCAGAGTCAAGCCATATATATATATATATATATATATATATATATATATATATATATATATATATATATATATGAATGAAGAAATATAGTTTTATGGTGCTATATTTATGGGATAAACTTCTCAATATCAGAGATAGTGCGTATATTTATATATATATATATTTATGTATTTAGGCAGCAAATTCTCTTTTAGGCATGTCTGATTGAATAAATTACAGACATTATGTTTGCTAATTTTTAATAAAATCCGTTCATACTCACAAATAACCTTTCTTGTATTGATATTAAAGGATGAGAGAAATGTGCTATAGCTGATTGAATTTCTTTTATTTTCATTTCCCAAGTACTTTCGATCTTCTTCCAAGATCATCTTCAGGGGTGCAAGTGTTACAAAACTATATGTAGTTCATTAATATAAGTATTTATACAAAGCTTTGCTGACAGTGTGCTGAGCGTTCACTAGAACTTGAAAAAATATACATTATGAATTTTTTTCCTCTATGTTATAATATCATGGTCATGCCCTCATTAAAGCATTACATAAATATGGATTTCTCTATGTCTATATGGCTTTCTCGCTGCGCAAATGTCAAAATAGGTGTTTGTTTATTTTGGATACTCTCGAGCTCCAGAATTTTCCCGTTTTTCAAAGGGAACGCGTCAGCTAAAAATCGAAAGCAAAAATTGTAAATTAAAGTATCATTAGAATGCTACATTGCATTTAGCGTATAGAGGAAGAACTGAAAATCAAAGAATTCAAGAAAGTGAATGGATTAACAAACAAAAGGAAAAAATAAATATCTTGAACTGTCGGCACGCAGAATGGTTCCAGAGCCCGGAAGTGTCCAAAAGAATCAAGTACACATCTTGAAAATCGCACTGTTAATTGGCAAATAATTAAAATATGTTTTTTTATGTGTATAATAAAGCTACCTTTAAAGCATTGAAAATCGAGCACTCATACACAAGATGGCGTTCTGAACTCAAGGAGAGACGACGCGTTTTTTTCGAAAATTCAAAAAATTAACAGATTTGAAGATTAACTGAAAAAACTGTAAACATTGCTTGAAAATAATATAGCAATTTAATATAATACGCAATTATTATTTCTTTTTATTTCATTTATTATATATATTACTAGCAGCATGGCCCGGCGTTACCCGTGCTTGATTCAAAAATTGTACGACTCATACAGCAATCACTATCACTTGACTTAAAATATTTTTGGCCTTCCTTGCCTTTAAAGGAGTGCCCTTTGCCGTGATGATGTTGCTACATGCCTTACTTCTTGCCTATCTCATACTGCGAATTTTGTCTAAGCTCTATACTAAACATTAAATCTGTTACAAAAAAAGAACTAAACAAAATGAACACAAAACGATCAGCTTTAAAAAAGGACTCGTAACTGGAAAAACCGAATGAAAAAAGAATGTTAACAACAAATACTTTTTCACACTCAACCCAGTTATGTGGAATCAGAATGAACATTGAGTTTAAGCAAGCGAATGAGCCAATTGGAGTATAGTGCCATGCAGATTTAAAATTTTCCTACTTGTGACGAATGCAGCTATCGATTTTTTTTTGCATGCTAGCATGCTAGTTAACATTCGTGTCAGTCAGCTGTTGGCTCTCACGCTGGCCAATAGAATCTTCCTGCCTATTTGTGGCAGTCAGCTATAAGCTCTCACTCAGTAGAAAATGGCCGCAAACTACATGAAAACTACCGTAGAAGCATGAAAAAATTGATTATTTCCACTATCGATGGGAGTTGGGAAATTCAAAGTCGGTCGGCCAAGTTTCAACTAACTTGAAGCATGTGCATGTAAACTTTGGTGCAAATCCGTCGAAAATTGCGGCCGTGCATTCGTTACACACACACACACACACACACACACACACACACACACACACACACACACACACACACACACATCCTGCTTTTATAGATAGAGATGATTATTATATTTATTTGAAGTTACGTATGTATTATTTATAATTATAACTTTAAACTTTTTCTACAGTTACCGGGTTTTCCTGTATTAGTATTTATTTGTGTTTGTGCAACTAACTTTATGGGCGTTGGCAATCATGGCTCTCCACCATTGCCTGTCCTTTGTAGCACTTGATAAATTCTGTCTTTTTTTTATCGCTTCTAAACCTTGCTCCGCCATCCATTTACTCAAGCTTGCTAGGCAGGTTATACATTGTTTTCCGTTGCCCCTCCTTCCTTCAATCAGTCCTGTGATTACCAGGTTTTCCAAGCCCTTTTTTCCTTATTATTTACCCTAGAAATGTTAACTGTCTCTTTCTGATGTTAAGTATAAGTGTTCTTTTTGTTCCATTTTCCATAAATTTTCATCGTTGCGCACAGATGTGATCCACGATATTCTCAGAATCCTTCTGTAGAACCACATTTCTGTTTCTTCAAGTCACTTCTTTATCTGTGATGACATTGTTCAGTATTCACTGCCATATAAGAGAACTTATATTACATAACAGTTCAGTACTTTGTTTCTAACGAAGTTTTTCTGTTTCTTAATACCAGTTTTTAGCTTTTGGAAGGAATCTTTAATTATCCCAGTGCTCCTTCGGATTTCAGTGCCGCACTTTCTGTCCTCTTTTCAAACTCTTCCCAGATACTTAAAATGGCGTACTTGTTTGACTTTGGCATCTCTAATTTGGAATTTGCATGCAATGTTGCTGACAACCCTGCCTTCCGTCTTCTTGCAGTTCATTTCATTTTCATTTTCCTTCACTACCTTCTGTAGGAGTCTCCTTAATGTGTCTGTTATCAACACTATATCATCTTCATATCTTATATTGTTAAGATTGTGTCTGCCAATAATGAATCCTGGTAGGACTTCTAATTCTCTGAGAATCGCTTCACTGTCTAGATAGAATAAATACAGTGTGAAGAGACATCCTTGTCTTATACCCCTTGTGAAAACAAGCAACGATCTTAGTATATTTACCGAATTCATTTTCTATCTGTATGCAGGCGATTTGCTGCCAGTATAGGTTCTAGATTATTCTAAAATTCCAAATATGTCAAGGTTACCCAGCAGTTTCAGCAGTTCTTTGCGATGTACTTTTTCAAACGTTTTTACATAATCTATAAAACACAGGTACACATGCTTCTGTATTTGTATTGCTCTTTCTGATATCATTTTGAATATAAATATTGCATTCCTTGTTCCAGTGTTTTTAACATACCCGCACTGTTCTTGTCCTTTTCCCGATCGGATTCTACTGCGTGCTGTATTCATCAGAACTCAATGACATGTTTTGTTAGGCTAGTTGTCCGATGGAGTTCACACTCGTTTGCACTTGGCTTCCTAGGTAGTGCTTTGAAAATATATCTACCTAGTTCTCCGGTATATCCCCACTGTTATATATTTCATGTCACTAATCTTTTCAGTGCCGAAATCATTCAAGGCTGCCAGTATCTCTATGACAATTCCGTACGGTACATTAACAGAAAATAGATAATAAATTCCAGACGTTGGGAGGTGCATTCATAATCCGGACTACGGATTTACATTTTTTTTTAATTGTCATATAGAAAGAAAATGAGTACGTACCGACACCGAAGTTCGAACGTGACACTCTGGACTTATGAATATATGTTTTCCGCCAGGTGTATAAATAGCGGTGTCAGGTTACTGACTGTAGTGATTATTGAGTGACTATTAAGAGGAACTATCCAGTCGAATTAATGTGAATTATTGTGCGTCGTTGATTTTGATTTTGATTTAGGTTTTAACGGACGTTAAACCGAGACGCACTGCTAAGAAGGAATTCATTGAAATGGTTAATTATCTTTGGTTGACACTATTTACATTATTCGGATTATTGTCTTCATCTTTGACGCCATATTTATCACAAAATTACGGCCATTGTACGCTCCGGCCTTCTTCAGGTGGTTGGAATGTCGAACTGAACTCTTTGTTTCGCTCACTAGGGTAGACTGTTCTAGTTCCACGTGCCATGTCTAATGGATGCCAGTTATTAGTTATCTCCTGTTAATTCCCCTCTCCAAGTTCTCCACTGCCTTAAACAGGTATTGAACTCACGCTCTTTGGGTCCTGTCACTGGATCTAACTAACGCCTTTATCCACTGTGCCATGTGTCTTTGAGTGGATACAGGCGTTAGTTAGTTCTGTTTTTATATTATTAAATATTTGTATCTATAAAAAGAACGTATAAACATAAAAAAAATGTCTTAAAATAATTGTCGGACTTTGTTTCATAATGTGTGACGCCATGTGTTTACATTTGGATACGCATCAAGCAGATATGAATGTACGAGAGAAAGTCATGGAGAATTGTAGTTTAAAAATATTGATATGTGAAGGAAAAGTATTCTGGCATTATTTGATCAGTGTGGAATTTTTCACCTCCAGCGATGATAGGTTGTCACAACGTTGCAGTCAGTTTGGGATCAAGAAAATAGTTGCTTGCAACGTTATACTAACACATGTTCTGTGTTAGCTGGGAAAGAAAGACAAGAAAAATTAAGTCGAAGTTGCTTATTTAATCACAAGCCAATTTTTACTAACGAGATAAAATTTAATGCAGTGCTGCAGAAATAATTTCTGTCAACAACACATGCGCACATGCGCACATCCGGCTATTTATGCACCTGCATGCGCACACATATACATATCCAGTTTTTGATATTACACTTTGTCGGTGATGTCGGCGGCTATTTGCCAAAGCTTCCAGCGGTTAATATTTGGGGTCAGTTGACAGATTGAGGCAGATGACGATTTCCGAGACAGACTGCAGTTCCGTGTAGGATACAGGTTCGATTCCTGTCGGAGGACACGTATTTTCTATGAAATTTCTCGGACATTCAGGCCGGTTAATATTGTTTATTATAAACAGGGCATTTACATAAATATTGGTATATATAAAAATAACGTATAAACAATAAATATATTAAAATAATTGTCGGACTTATAATGATTCCATCTGAAAACAATATGGGAGAAGGTACATGAGCTATAGAGTAAAAAAAGGCAGATTTTCTCAGAAAATATAGTCAGACAGATATTTTACCAGCTTTTTTGCCTTTTTTTAAAATCATTTCACTCCAAGTAAGGCAATAAACCCACTAATCCGAAAAAGGAGAGAGATCAATAAAAGATCAAGAATTAAGAAGACAGTAGATAAGGATTAACATTGCATTCAAATTTTTGAAGCTCAAAGTTGACTGGAAAGTAGGAAACCGAGAGCGAGCTCCACAAGTGAGAGGTGCGACAGAAGAAACTGTCCGCATAGAACTTACGGTTATATCTGCGCCGCCAATCTATTTCTGCGATTAAATTCATAAAGTCTAGGTAGCATAGCGGAAAGTGATATTTATTCTGTATAATTTACAGAAATGTGGCACAAGGCCAAAGGGGGGATTGGGGAAAAAGGACGGTCTTCATCTGTCTTAACTATAACTTAGCTAGCCGCAAACATTGACCCAATCGTACTAACAATATTCCTTACACCAAAACACCACATTCATCCGTACCGTTCTTACTACAATCACCATAATACCTCCCTGTCTCTATGAAAATACTGACTAGTCCCCATATGTACAATTCAATGTCTGTGGTGGGGGGGATACAATAACAATTTTAAAAATTAACCCCAATGAGTATATACAAATGAATACAAAATATTTACAAGAAACTAAAGAAAATATTATTAGTAAATGAAAAAAAACCCACAATGACTAAATGTGGCAGAAATACCAGTTCGCTGGCCGAAATCAATGCGGGACTAAAACATAGCATAGAGGAAAGTTCATTAGAACAATTACCATGAAAGTATTTATAGAAAAGGTACAGGGAAGCTACGTAAGGGCGTAGGAAAGTGACTGAACCCGAGAAGCCAGGTCAGGGACAGTAACATTGCAGATTCTTTGAATTTTATCTACTCACGCCTTTCCTCAATGTCCGAGGGAAAAAGCACTGTTTATTTTTAAAAGCTTTATGCGAAAAAAAAAATCTGTAGGAAGAAATGTCCTTAACCCTCACACGCGCGTGTACACGCACACATGCAGCACGCATACACACACATAAACACAGATATAGCCAAAATGGTCTTCGGAAGATGGAATAATTTGGATTTAATCGAAATTAATTATATTGCTGTTCTTCCCAGTTGTTTTCTATTATGTCTCGGTATATTTTGTCGTATAACATCAAGAGTTAAGCACTATGGACCCTTCTCGCCTCACAGACTGTGTCTTTTTCTTCTCTCTCTCTTTTACTCGTTCCCTGTCACACACGCATCTGAGATAGATAGATAGATAGATAGATAGATAGATAGATAGATAGATAGATAGATTTGATTTGATTTTTATCTCCCACATGCATTCTTTCTCTCTCTCTTTCTCTCTCTCTATCTCTCTCTCTCTCTCTCTCTCATACATCTGAGATAGTTTGACAGATTGGTACAGACTGAAATACGTATAGATATTCACTGTCGCTCAATCACACATACCGACACATTCTCACTCTCTCTCACTCACTCACTAACTCTCTGTCTGTTTCTCTATCTTTCTCTTTCTCTCTCTCTCTCACTCTCTCTCTCTCTCTCTTTCATTATCTCTCTTTTACACAGACATACGAATTTTAGATATGTGCATAACATGATGATAACAGACATTGGTAAGAAAGTAGAGAAATATATATATATATATATATATATTCAACACCATCACTTGAAAAGACACGGAAGTGTCGAAACGAAATGGCTATTTTTGTAGTGATTTTATAACATATTTATGTTATAATATTTAAATAAATGATTATACCTGCTCTACTTTGTATTGAGCACTCTTTAAAGAATAATAATTGTTGGTTATTGGAACTTACTCCGTATATACCAATCCCACACTTGTATATATATATATATATATATATATATATATATATATATCTTCCTCAATGTCTGTTTCTCACATTTATTCAATCAATTTATCAGATAAAAAGATATGAACATATTGATACATATATAAATAGATACTAAAACAGTTATATCGATTTCTTTTTCTTACACTCTTTAGATTTCTCAAACTGTATAGATAGATCGATCCGTGATGAATAGATGCAGAAAGAGAGAGAGAGTGAGAGAGAGAGAGAGAGAGAGAGAGAAAAGTTAAGGGATAGAGAGACAAATTGATGGAGATATGAACAGACTGAGATAGTCGTAAGCATAGTAACTTACTTGGGAACAGACTGATGTATGATTCACTATGTCTCAGTTTCAATAATATTTACACTATCTATCTATCTATCTAAATATCTATCTATCTATCTGTGGCGCTGTCTGTTCATATTTATCTATCTCAGTTTTGCCACTGTCTGTATCTCATTTTTCCCTACCTCAGTCTTTTCACTATCTCAGTTTTTTCACTATCTATCTATCTATCTATCTATCTATCTATCTATCTATCTATCTAAATATCTATCTAAATATCTATCTATCTATCTGTGACGTTGTCTGTTCATATTTATCTATCTCAGTTTTGCCACTGTCTGTATCTCATTTTTCCCTACCTCAGTCTTTTCACTATCTCAGTTTTTTCACTATCTATCTATCTATCTATCTATCTATCTATCTATCTATCTATCTATCTATCTATCTATCTAAATATCTATCTAAATATCTATCTATCTATCTGTGACGTTGTCTGTTCATATTTATCTATCTCAGTTTTGTCACTGTCTGAATCTCATTTTTCCCTACCTCAGTCTTTTCACTATCTCAGTTTTTTCACTATCTATCTATCTATCTATCTATCTATCTATCTATCTATCTATCTATCTATCTATCTAAATATCTATCTAAATATCTATCTATCTATCTGTGACGTTGTCTGTTCATATTTATCTATCTCAGTTTTGTCACTGTCTGAATCTCATTTTTCCCTACCTCAGTCTTTTCACTATCTCAGTTTTTTCACTATCTATCTATCTATCTATCTATCTATCTATCTATCTATCTATCTATCTATCTATCTAAATATCTATCTATCTATCTGTGACGTTGTCTGTTCATATTTATCTATCTCAGTTTTGTCACTGTCTGAATCTCATTTTTCCCTACCTCAGTCTTTTCACTATCTCAGTTTTTTCACTATCTATCTATCTATCTATCTATCTATCTATCTATCTATCTATCTATCTAAATATCTATCTATCTATCTGTGACGATGTCTGTTCATATTTATCTATCTCAGTTTTGTCACTGTCTGAATCTCATTTTTCCCTACCTCAGTCTTTTCACTATCTCAGTTTTTTTCACTATCTATCTATCTATCTATCTATCTATCTATCTATCTATCTATCTAAATATCTATCTAAATATCTATCTATCTATCTGTGACGTTGTCTGTTCATATTTATCTATCTCAGTTTTGTCACTGTCTGAATCTCATTTTTCCCTACCTCAGTCTTTTCACTATCTCAGTTTTTTCACTATCTATCTATCTATCTATCTATCTACCTATCTATCTATCTATCTATCTATCTATCTAAATATCTATCTAAATATCTATCTATCTATCTGTGACGTTGTCTGTTCATATTTATCTATCTCAGTTTTGTCACTGTCTGAATCTCATTTTTCCCTACCTCAGTCTTTTCACTATCTATCTATCTATCTATCTATCTATCTATCTATCTATCTATCTATCTATCTATCTGTCTGTCTGTCTGTCTGTTTGTCTCACAGCAGCGCATACACACGAATAAGCTCACTGTTGCGCACACACGCAGACAAATACGGCGCACTTCTCTCCTCTCTTCGCGGTTGTGCGCGAAGCGACGGCATATAGCCATCACTTTTGCTAGCAAAATCAATATTGTCACTAATCAAATTCGCCTGCAGAACCCCGCTAGACTGGAACGTACGAAGTAAATCGCGACCTACCAACACTGTTGCAATTCTCTCAGACAAGGTATGCTGGTGCTTTCATGTGCGCGTGCATAATACGGTGCACGCTCGGGGACATACACCAGCCGACACGGGCTGCAGGGTCTGCGACGCGCACATACGGGCAAGCACGTCTAAACCACGAATCTCACGACAACACGTGAGATTAATCTGAATAAGCAAAACCATGTCGATGGACTCGTGTCTAATTCGATGTATCACTCTCTTTCTCATCTTATCAAACTGATTTTAGAGTTTGTTAGTTTTTTTTCGTTATCAAACGTCTAGGTATGTATGTAAGTCCGTATATATTCCTCTACATTCACAGCTCATGACTTTTCGTAGCCTATTCATATCGATTGCGTGTTGTTATTTATTATAGTTACTATTGTCGTTGTTAAGTTAAAACTCTGTGTTGTTGTGTACTCCCTTTAAAGAGTCTATGTTAGACTCTTCCGCCTACTATAAGATTAGTAGGGTAAAAGGCTTCAGAGAACAGTGAATAGATTGAGCGCTAGTTCATTCGATACACTCTCACTAGTCGTGTAATACGCTTCTGGTGTACTTACTGTTTAATATACGATATATCTGCAAACCTGGTTTTTGTTATTACTTAACCCTTTACTTGGTCACAACATCTTAGCGGAATGAACTAGCGCTCAATCTATGCACTGTTAATATTTAACAGCCCACCCACCCACGAGGGATGTATGTGGCACAAGGCCGAGTTTACCCGTTATCTCGGCCAAAAATATTCCCTTAGAACCCGCATAAATGGGTTCAGGGCCTGTCTACCTCCCCTTCGGCAAAGACTCGTCTTGGTTCTTCTCTGCCCAAAGGCAGAGAGTTCGACAGCAGCTGCGAACAGTCACAGCCCGGTAGAACAATCTATTCACTGTTCTCCGAAGCCTTCTGTCCTACTAATCTTATAGTAGGCGGAAAAGTCTAACATAGACTCTTTAGGGAGAGGACACCACAACACTCTGGAAGCCTTTTATATAAGAGAATTGCGGCCAAAAATAAAGTCAAGTACGAGTATTGCAACAAAGATTTTAAAAGTTTGCAGCAGCAAATTGTTATATAAAAATACTAAATTAAAATACTAAAATTAAAAAAATGTTTTTTTAAAAAATCATATATATCCCGGCGTGCTGTTTAACCATTCACTTACAGAGAACTCTCCGGTTAGAAAAGTTCAAATTATTGCTTATAAATACACATCTTCGACTATTTTTCTCGATAATTCATTTCTGCTCTGAAATGTAAGCTAACGTAAAGAATGACACCATATTAGATAAAATGGATTGAAATTTCTGGGATAGATAATAAGGAAAGAAGGCTTGGAGAATTTGGTACTCCTAAGACATATTAAAGGTAGAGTAGAACAGCGAGTAGCCTACATAACAAGCTAGTGCAAATGGATGACTAGGGAATAGGAGGGATAGTAAGGGGACAAACATTGCTAAGAACTAAAATGAAAGGAAGTTGTGGAGAGCCACGATCGCTCATGTCCTAAAGGAAAACGTGGAAGTTTTAAAATAAACAGAAACAATAAAAGTCATTTGTACTTAGAATCAGAAAGAGACAGTTCAAATTTATGGGTGGCATAATGAAGAAAGAGGGTTTGGAGAATTTAACACCCACAGGATATATTGAAGGTAAGAATGGCAGGAGGGAAACAGCAGTGGAGAACCATGATCGCTCACGTTTTGAAGGAACATCGCACATGAAATGAGAAGTTTGCGCATTTCCTCATGAGCGAGGTACATGCGGACAGTAGTGAGAACCCCCAATGAAGTCTAACCCGGGGCACTGCACGAGCTAACTGGTCTACTCGCTGCTCTCCACTAGCACGGAGATCACACGTCCGGTTTAAAGTTCACGTTGGCTAAGTCCCAAAATTGTCCTGCTGCCGTCATCGCGCTGCCGTTGATATTCGACCGACGACCTCTTGAGGGTCTAATGAGGACAGTGCTGGCATAGGGATGGGATTCCCGGAACTTGGTATCCATCATTTATCTTTGTACTCCCCCCGAAGAAAAAGACACGATAAAGAGGTAAAAATGTAGCCACCAGACCAAAATGTATGATTCACTACTCACGGCTAACTACTTAGTATTTACGCCTCGCGCTACACAGTGCCGGAATGTGACACAAGGTCAGTTTAAAGGGCAGAGTCCAAGCACGTGCACCTGGGCTAAGTCCCAAAATTGCCCTGCAGCCATCATCGCGCTGTCGTCGATATTCCACCGACGTCCTCTCGAGGGTGCAATGAGGACGTTCTTGCCATAAGGTTGAAATCCCCGGGTCCAGGCATCCTTCATTCAATTTTGTGCTCCCTCCAAAGACAAAGACACGATATAAATGTACCTACATATCCAAAAATGTGTGGTGGGCTATTCAAGGCTAACTAATTATCAATTACTCTCAAATAGCTGTCTAATATTATATTAGTGCATGTCTGTACACGTAGGTGTGTACATGCGTATATTCTGAAAGTTATGTCTATACCAGTAATTCTGAAAGTTATGTCTATATCAGTAATTCTCAAAGCTATGTCTATACCAGTAATTCTCAAAGCTATGTCTATACCAGTAATTCTCAAAGCTATGTCTATACCAGTCATTCTCAAAGCTATGTCTATACCAGTCATTCTCAAAGCTACGTCTATACCAGTAATTCTCAAAGCTACGTCTATACCAGTAATTCTCAAAGCTATGTCTATACCAGTAATTCTCAAAGCTATGTCTATACCAGCAATTCTCAAAGCTACGTCTATACCAGTAATTCTCAAAGCTATGTCTATACCAGTAATTCTCAAAGCTATGTCTATACCAGCAATTCTCAAAGCTACGTCTATACCAGTAATTCTCAAAGCTATGTCTATACCAGTAATTCTCAAAGCTACGTCTATACCAGTAATTCTCAAAGCTATGTCTATACCAATAATTCTCAAAGCTATGTCTATACCAGCAATTCTCAAAGCTATGTCTATACCAGTAATTCTCAAAGCTACGTCTATACCAGTAATTCTCAAAGCTACGTCTATACCAGTAATTCTCAAAGCTACGTCTATACCAGTAATTCTCAAAGCTATGTCTATACCAGCAATTCTCAAAGCTACGTCTATACCAGCAATTCTCAAAGCTACGTCTATACCAGTAATTCTCAAAGCTATGTCTATACCAGCAATTCTCAAAGCTACGTCTATACCAGCAATTCTCAAAGCTACGTCTATACCAGTAATTCTCAAAGCTATGTCTATACCAGTAATTCTCAAAGTTATGCCTATACCAGTAATTCTTAAAGCTATGTCTCTACCAGTAATTCTGAAAGCTATGTCTATACCAGTAATTCTCAAAGCTATGTTTATACCAGCAATTCTCAAAGCTATGTCTATATCAGTAAGTCTCAAAGCTTTGTCCATACCAGTAAATCTCAAAGCTATGTCTATACCGGTAAGTCTCAAAGCTTTGTCGATACCGGTAAGTCTCAAAGCTTTGTCTATACCGGTAAGTCTCAAATCTATGTCCATGCCAGTAATACTCAACCGGTGGTCCACATAGCATTTCTAGTGGTCCACAGATGAATTATGAGCCATGAGATGAAAATGGAGTTGGACTTGAAAGAGAATGCGAAACTGAGAAGAGTGACAAAGAAGGCGTCTTTATCGATAAAGGACTCACATCCAAATATTTTTCGACATGTACAAGTAAGCATCGTCTCTTTCCCTATCACATGAATGGTGGAATCTGGATTTCGGCTGTTGTGGATGTTTCCAGTAGAAAAAGAAATAAATTAGATCTCAACAACAGAGGAACTATCAGACTAAGATTGAATGACACCATCAAAATTGATTATGATATCTTGTGTCAGAAACACCAAGATCAAGGTAATCACTAGCTGAACGGACTAAGACTGAATGACATCATCAAAATTGATTTTGATATCCTGGGTTTATCCTTGTTTACTAACATAAATTTTAAAGTGTAAACAGACTACTTTATATTTTCATTGAGTATTTTAGCGTGAAAATTGAACAGCCTAAAAGTAAAAGTAGGAGTGGTCCATTTGAATTTTTTGAAGAAAAAATGGTCCATGGGCTGAAAAAGGTTGAGAAGCACCCTTATATCTATGTTAAAACTCACATATTTAAGTCGCGTATATTATTCATGTATACGTCGAAGTATACAGCAGGCAGTTTGCACGTCTAGGCACACGTAAATCTAATTAAATTGTTTCCTTTATACTCATCGACCAGCTCGACACGCTGCCTGATAGACGTACGAATATTGACGATGTAGCATATGCTCGAATAACTATTTTATAATGCCTGTTTGCGCGCGTTTAACATAATAGAGTCCGGTAGAAAATAACTTTGAAACTCATTAGTCCGCCTTGGTTTATTTTTTATATATTTGTATATTTTGTTCAATTCTTTTTAAAACGGCAGCTAATTAAACCAGGAGTGGAAAAAGTTTAGCAAAATTGAAAAATAAATATAGACTGCATAATAAAAGTGATTCCGAAAAGTATTTTTTTAAAAATAAACAGGAATTGCGACTTGTAATAATGAGAACAGACAATTGAGGGAGATATTGAAGAAGAGAAAGGATGTAATATCCATTCATAAGAATACTGAACAGAGATCAGTGAGAGAGGCATTGGACACTAGAAAGGGGGTAGAAATCATTCACAAAATATTGTGGAGTAGAAAAGGGCGTAAAATTCATTCACAAATATCACGGAACAGATCACTGAGAAAAATATTGCGCAATAGAAATGGTGTAAAAATCATTCACAAAATATTGTGGAGTAGGAAAGGGCGTAAAATTCATTCACAAATATCAAGGAACAAATCACTGAGAAAAATATTGCGCAATAGAAATGGTGTAAAAATCATTCACAAAATATTGTGGAGTAGGAAAGGGCGTAAAATTCATTCACAAATATCAAGGAACAAATCACTGAGAAAAATATTGCGCAATAGAAATGGTGTAAAAATCATTCACAAAATATTGTGGAAAGAAATGGCCATAAAAGTCATTCAAAAAACATTGGGCAATGGAATAAAAATAATTAACAAAATGTTGTGGAGAAAAATGGGCGTAAAAGTCATTCAGAAAATATTGAGCAACAGAATTTTGAGAAAATCTTGAGAAACACACAGGATGTAAATTTAATCCAGAAATATATCCCGAGACTTCCTGTCTTTTTGTTGACGAAGAAAAAACTGTTATATTTAGGTTGGATAGTTTTGACTTAACCACACTTTACAGCCGACATTGCATTTTTCAAATTACCATCTATTTCTGTTTTTGAAGAATTGACTTAATGAAAGCAAAATGCAACTGTCTGGAAGAAAACAAAAGGCGACGAGAGAATTTCTTAGCTAAGAAAAATACTAAAAGAAATCTAAGAGACAGTTCTAAAACAATATGTGATTAATATGGAGAAGTATATTGAAGTAGCATTTGCAATTTGATCACAAAGGTCATGTTTTAAGTTATTCATCCCTATACCAAACAGAACAGAAACGAATGATACAGGAAGGGATTTGAGCCGAGTTCAAATTCGTGCCTAGCCTGCTGTGTTCAATTCTGTACAAATTAATTTACTCTCCCCAACCCACTTAGTGATTAAATAACAGGGTAGACTGGCCCTCTAGCCTTGTCTCGCAATTAGTCTAAGAGAAGGAATGTTCTTAATTTCAAGCCGAGAAAAAGACTACGGGTAATCACCCCACTTTCCTGCCCAAGAAAGTATGGTAATTCACAAATAATAAAGAAAAAGTTATCTGTGGCGAGCCGTGATCGCCTACGTCCTGAAGGGACATGGCGTTTTTTCTTTTTGATTATTTACCATTTGATGACAAAATGCAGGTTCCAATTACGCATGCTCATACCTTACAGAACGGAAACGAACAATACAGAAAAGGGATTTGGGGTTTCCTCCCTTACATTCGAGAGTGTATCGCTTCCGTTGAAAGGAATATAAGTTTACTAAAGCACTGCTTTAGTGTACGCTTCAGGACTGGAGTTAAATAAATGTTAGCATTTAAATCCTCATCATTTTGTCATCAGAAGGTAAATTAGTCCTCATTGTTAAGATGTAAAAACTTACTGACAGGACGTCAGGGTTCATATTGTGACTGCCTATAATGAGGGGAAAACTATGAAAAGATATATCAAATCAATTTCAAGCGGCTGTAGTAGAAGTTGTGAGGATCATCAAGAATTTCAAGCATGTCCACACAGTGGAAAAGCTAAAATGACGAAGAAGAAAGCTCAGGGTATCACCTCGTACACCAAATACATCCATATAGATGTCGAAAGAAAAAATGAGCATTGCAACAAAGAATATTTTAGCTAGTTTGGCTGACTCCGTTATTTAAATATCTTGACAGACACTATTTGTTTTAATCGAATCTACCTCAAACCAAGGCAGTAAAGCCACTAAGACGCAAGGGGTTACTGGGTGTGGAAGAATTAGAAACCAGAAACATTACTAAAAAGCGAAAACAAAAGAAGAGTAATCAGTGTGACAGTACGCAGCGATTGACATTGCATTTAAATGTTTGCACATTAAAGTTGGCTGGGAACCATGGGGCCGGGAGGGTGTTCCACAAGCGAGAAGTGCGAGAAAAGAAACTGTTATTGTTCTTTCCAGTATTAACAGAGGTTTCCTTCCTAACTTTTTGCTTGACTAAGGGTGGAATGTCAACATCTTGATTATGTCATTATTCTCACTTCGAATCACATCTGCTATCTATTTTAGTAAATGACCCCGTTAAACTCTCTACGTGAGTCCCAGCCAGCTCTACCATCGCCACCAGGGGAGAGAAAGGGAATAGGGAGAGAGGATGACGATACCAATACTCAGATGCGAGTGGGTGTCGACGACGAGTTATTAAAGCCCTCAAGTAAGGGGATTTCTGTTATCACTCTCCCAAAAAGTCTTGGACTGCAGCGCCAATGGATCTCCCAACAAGCCAATGACCGAAAACACGTGTCAAAGTTGACTAAGAAATGTTTTACAGATAATAATACCAATGTTTTAATTTGGACAAGATAAAGCCCAGACCTTTACCCAAAACTGATGAATTGTAGAGAGAACTGAAAACATGACGAAAAAGACCTCCAGCCTTGAAGAATGTCGACCTTAGAAAAGAGTTCCAGGGCAAAATCCTAATTGTGATGTATTCCAGGCTGTGAATATATACTTTGTAATTAACATATGGGTATGAATAATAATATATAGGTATGAATCATTTTGAACACGGCATTTGTCCATGTTCATAATCTATTGTTTGTTATTTTATATATGAATGGATGACAACCAGAATACCCTTTTAATGAAAGTATTTTAAAAAATATTACAACTTTTGCAGGCAATAAATAAATTCGCGCTCGACTGTATGTTTTATTGCCAGCAATGTCTTCACAAAAATTATTGACTCTGAAAGACACAGTAGTGTTGCTGAGATAGGCTCTTTTACCATATTCTGAATAGGCATTTAAGTTTCATAAACATATATATATATATATATATATATATATATGTGTGTGTGTGTGTGTGTGCGCGCGTTCGCGCGTGTGTGTGTGTGTGTTTGTGTGTGTGTGTGTTTTGACAAAGTAGAAAACATTTTTGTGTAACGGGTTTCGTCCTTTAGGACATCATCGGACAAGGTTTGTTTACGTTGATACGACTACGCATGCGCACAAACGAGAGAGGCTGGGAATTTTGAACTTTTTTTTTAATATGAATTTTGGGTACATAATCTAACTAATGCGTAGATGCATGAATGTAAACAAGCCTTGTCCGATGAAGTCCTATGAGACGAAACACGTAACACGAAAACTTATTTTTCACTTCGTCATACATCTTTCCTCCAAATCTGTTCTTGATATATCAAAATTTATATATCGTCTTACAGAGTGCATCAAAAATAATTTTACAAACTTTGGGGGCGTTTTCCTCACACTAAAACAAGGACTAAATACCATATAAACATATGTCCAAAAATCCTTCGTTTTTGAGTTATTAAGTTTAAAGATTACGCTAGACGCTGGTAAATGTAGAATCCAAGATACAATCCCAAAATACTTATTACCATCGTTTGTAGTGCCACAGATCCTGTCTCGGCAACGCGCCAATAAACAGCGACAAAGGTTGAATGACTCGGCTGCCTTCGGTCTGGAAACGCAATCTGATATAGCAGTACATCTTCGGATCCATTACCATTCGCAAGGCCTTATGTAAAAATCATATCTGCCTGCTCACGATATGAATATCCTGCCATTGTTAAACGGAACAGTTCTCAGTCAACTCACTACTACACACGTTAAACGTTGAAGACGGACTAGCCACAAATGTATATGAATGACAAATATTAGGTTGGTGCAAAAATAATGTCGTTTTCTCACATGA
>OZ038485.1:55116669-55122669 GCA_964036315.1 Acanthosepion esculentum
TTTAAACAATTACTGTTTTTTACGCTAGGTACAAAACTGACACCAGCAAATTGGTAGAAGTACCAACGAGGGACGTGCTTTGTTTTAATAGTTCATTCAAACTTTGCCAGTCAGTATTGGTATCCGTGGACAATTTGATAGCATTACGCTTTAGCGGCCAGAAAAAATAGCGGGATGACTATTGGGGGAAAAGGGATACAAGTTCGATTCTTGTCGGGGGTACCGTTTTTCTTTAGTAGTACTACTCAATATCGACTGGATGGTATTAAGTTCACGGTTTTAAAAAAATCAGCGATAGCAACAAAATCATGTACACCGACGAAAAGCAACGTTTATAGGCATAAGAAATAATATCGGATTAAACAGCCTTCCTTCAAAAAACATATATATATATATGGAGGTGAAAGACAACGAAATTTTATTTTTTGGCAGATAATTTCCTGCTTCCATACGAGTGAATGCAGTTTTGTGGTTAAGGGTTATATAAATATCGTCTAAAACGTTTTTCTTTATATAAAGGGATTTTGGATATTTATTGGGTGTGAAACCATTAATATCATGGATCAATGAGCTAAAACAAAGATATCCAAACTGATTTGTCGCAACAGTTTAGTTGAATTAATTAAATAATTAATTACCATTTCCTACCATTATATATATATATATATATATATATATATATATATGTTATAAAATCACTATAAAAATAGCCATTTTGTTTCAACACCTTTGGTGTCCTATCAAGTGATGATGTTGAATGTGGAATAAAGGGTTTTAAAAGGTTCAAATTAATTAACCACACCTCGCAAGGGGAAAAGCTGTTACATAAGCTGGAATGACTAATCAAAATACAAGTATATGAGAATTCAAAAAACTTGACAACGAAGTAAGTATTAAGTATTAAATTATATGATAAAATTTGAAATTAAAATAAAAAATAAAAAATTACCCATTTTAAAATCTAAATTTAATCTGGATTAATTTTAAAATTATAAAATTACTGAGGAAAAAATAAAAAATAAATGTTATTCTATTTATTTTGTTTTTATTGAAATTACGTTGGAATATACGTTAAGATCGACTGCTCTTAACTTCATGACAACATGGATACATTTGAATTCCAAGTGTAAGGATGTGGTGATGACATTTGGTTAGATTATTAGTTAGAATAAATTCTATTTTAGTATAACCCCAACTTTAAAGCATTTAATGGCTATTATAACCTTACTTCGTTGTCAAGTTTTTTGAATTCTCGTATACTTGTATTTTGTATTTTTTATATATATAATAAAAAAGCATAAATTAAGACGCAACAAAATTGTTCGAAATTCTATCTTTTCGAATAATACCCATTTCATTTTTGCAGCAACAGCAGAAAGTACATTGTATATAAACGATGATTTCTCAACTTAATTTAGTATGACACAATCGAATATTTTCAAGAAGGGAATTCTTGTAAATACCCCTCCCTGCCTCTGTGTTTAAAAAATCAGAATTAGAATATTTGCTTTTTATTTTGGCTTGAACACTACCCTCTGGTGCCTGTAAAAAATCCATAACTATTTCAGCCAAGACTTCTTCGTTTATAAAAGTAAGACGCTATATTTAATATATCGATTTTAACATTGAATTTTTGCCAGAAAAAACGCATCTGTACTGGGCTAGCCATATGT
Source organism: Acanthosepion esculentum (assembly GCA_964036315.1). Classification (NCBI taxonomy): domain Eukaryota; kingdom Metazoa; phylum Mollusca; class Cephalopoda; order Sepiida; family Sepiidae; genus Acanthosepion; species Acanthosepion esculentum. Next base: position 55,118,343 of record OZ038485.1, read on the forward strand.
CAAATATGGAAGAATATCGACTTCCAATTATATTATTTTTTCGGCAAGCTTGTCTGTGGTCCAAACAACAGAGATGCCAACAAAATTATGAAGGGATTCTCGAAAAAGAACCCTTCTTGTGGTATCTCCCACCGCAAACAGGTAACAGTCCTCGTCACTAGAAGATTTTCAAGGCGATTGTCCTTACTAAATCAATCTGCAGACCCAGGGCTAAGTATAAAAATGATATCTTGTAATAATTCAATAAATTTTTCTCATATATATATATATATATATATATATATATATATATATATATATATATATATATATATATATATATATATATATATATTGCCGGACACATATAAATATATGCTTATTTTTGTGCGTTTTTTTATTTTTAATGAAGTCAGGTATAAGCGATCACACAGCTGACTCTCCAGCACGCGCATAATTTTTCCCATGCATGCATCGATAATCTAGCCTCTTTTTCATTTCTGAGCATGCGCATTTCTGGTCTTACGTATGTGTGGTGTGTGTGTTTTTTTCTTTTATTCTCATCACGCAACGGACGAACGCTTGATAACAGACAGAAAAAGTGACAGACCGAAAGACTATATATATATATATATATATATATATATATATATATATATATATATATATATATATATATATATATGCTTTCGATCGTTCAGCGCGTGTTTTTATGATCAGTGTTTTACGCGAAATATAGGGTTTGTACTATACGTAGGTATTTTTTTAAGGTTTTAAAAATTATGCATTTTCGTTGACGATAACCCTAACCCCTGCCGTATGTGTTTCACGTGTCTTCATTATTCTGTCTTCCTCTGTTTATTTATATTTATTTTTATTTATTATATTTTTTACATTTACTAATATTATCGTCCGGTTCACACTCCTCCCACGTCTTTTGAACAGGAGCTGAGGCTTATCCGTCGCTTGCTGTTCAGGAGTTGGTTTCCGGTTCCTTCTAAAGTCTGCTTCATCTCTATACTCCTAACCTCTGCATCTGAACTCTGAAATTTTATTCACTATTTATTTAATTTTATTTTCGCTCTCCTTCACCAATAGAGGTAGATAGGTTCGACTATCGTCCGGTTCGCAATCTTCCCTGATTTTCTGGATAGGAGTAGGGGTTTATCCCTTGTTTATTGTTTAAGATTGGGTTTCCAGTTCCTTCTAAAGTCTGCTTCAGCTCTATACTCCTAACGCTTCTTCTTTTCTACGCTAATATAAGTCCATACAGTAACCCACTACCTTGAGTGGATCTTGGGCCTGCTTTTGGATGTACATTAGTAAAAAAAAATGAATCAACAAAATTGAAGGGCATTATAAAAGCATATCCCACTATTCATATATGAATTATACACAAAGTGTTATGGCGCATGCTACAGGAAAACATTATTTACGATACTTCGAAGAAAATAGTTTTTTTACGGAACATCTATTAACTATAGAGGAATAAATTACGATACAAAAAAGGAAATACTTCTTTTAATAAAGATTTATTATCTAAAAAAAAATTTCTAGGAAAATAAACCAAAAAAATTAAACATTTTCATTGTAATTGTTCGGTTGAACTCTTCGCTATGACACCAGGACTTTTTGACGGTGGTGTAATGGGTAGCGGCTCAGATTGAGAGATCGGAGAGCCGAGTTCGAATTCTAGTCAAATCCATTATATTCACTTACGTGCTAATACCCTTGGGAAAGTTACGAATCTTCTTCTTCTCCCCTCCCAGCTATGGGTAAATAGCAGGACAGACCGGGTTCTATAGCATTGGATGGCAACTGGTCTACCGAAGAAAGAAATGGCAACCTACTGCGGGGAAAAGATACATGATCGCCTAAGCGTATATCACGCATGGCACATAACTGACTAGACTAGACTTAGAGATGAGCTGGCTAGATGCAACCGTAAATTCTATACTAACAGTTTCTTCTCTCGCACTTCTCGCTTGTGGATCTCCCTTCCGGCTCCATTTAAATGCAATGTGAATTGCTATCGACTGTCCTCCTGATTAGTCGTTTCTCTTAACGCTACTTCTTAATGTTTCTGTTCCTAATTCTTTCGCCCCCTGTAACTACCTTGTGTCATAATGGTTTTACTGCTTTGCATGGGGTGATATCGATTGAATCAATAAATAAATAAATATAGAGTACGTTTTATTTAGAATGACTTGAATTATCATAACCCAAAGTATGTACCTCAAATCGTATGACACCCTGCATTATGTGCCGCCAATTCTGACATTGGATCGACAATACCTCAGGGATGTAAACACTTGCGAAACGAAGATGGATGCAAATTTGAGATAGGAAAAAAATCTATTAATTTATATAAGGTATTTATTGATTTTAAGTAGCAGAGTGGATGACGTTTTGCTCTGCAAGTAACGACAAAAGCGAAGAAATTTAGCCTACGTATGAGGCAGGCCCAGAGTAAAGGAACCCCAGTAGTCAGGCATGAATAAAAACAAAATTACGGTATCTAAATCTTCGTATAGCACATCATACGGTAAATGGGTAGAATTCAGAGTTGTTCTTCTCCTAGACCAGTTGCCATCCAAGGCTATAGAACTCTGTCTGTCCTGCTATTTACCCATAGCTAGTGAGTAGGAGAAGAGGATTCACACCTTTCTCAAGAGTATTAGCCCGTAAGTGAATGTAATGGATTCGACTAGAATTCGAACTCGGCTTTATATACCGGTAATCCTGAGAAAAATTTTCATTGAAAAAATGCAATAACTAACGATGTAAACGCGAAACGAAACGAAGATGACAGCAAATTTGACATAGGAAAGATCAACCAATTCTCCATTTATATTAGGTACATTTTAAGTGGTATATATAGTAGATGAGCTTTGCGCTTCACATAGCGTCAAAAGGGAATAAACTTAGGCTACGTATGAGACAGGTCCCGGGTAAAGGAGCTACTGTAGTCAGGCATTAATTAAAACAAAAGTATGGTTTCTAAATCTTAGTTTCATTTTATGGTTAGTGTTCTTTCTTATCATTTTGGAGTAGCTTTGTACAAAAAAGAATGAATACCATTTGCTTGCTATCAAATATGTCCGGGATGATGGTCAGTACTGCAATATTTGACTACGATAGTCCCCACTAGTATTGGGATAGAAACTGGAGTCAAGCTATAAAATTTCGCTAGAAACAAGGAAAAGAGTACTAAATTGCTACGTGATATCAGTCTTCCTGTATGACAGTGAGTGCTGGATGGTCTCCTCAAAGATGAAGAGGAGACTTGAAGCAACAAAAAATGTGACACCGCATAAGGATGCTGGGAATGCCATGGACCGAACATCTGAGTAACGACGAAGTTCTGGAGAATATGAAAAGAAAAAGTAAGATCAGGTAGAGACAGTTGAAGTTTCTAGAGCACATAATGCAGATGTTTGGAAAATCTGATACTCAAGGGGCAGATAGAATGCAAGAGGACAGAGAAAAACAACGTATATTTAGTGAGCTTGAGTAAATAGATGGCGGAAGAGAGTTTAGGCGAAATAACAGAAAGACCACATTTTTATGGGCTACAAACGACAGGAAATTGTGAAGAGCCTTGATCGTCTACGTCCTGAAAGGACACGGTAAAGAAGAAAATATGAGAACAAACCAGGTTAATCAGAAATTTGTACCATAATTGAATTAAGCTTATACACTAGTATATACGGTGTGTATGTATATGTATAAATTATTCAAATGGAAAGAGAGAGAAAAAAGCAGAAGAAAAATGGCTAACAAGGAAGTCGAAGGAAGTAGTATCTGGCCAGACTGCAACAGAAAAAAGCATATAAAATATATATATATATATATATATATATATATATATATATATATATAAATAGTTGGCCACTCGCTATTCGAGGATACCGTCTAGTCGGCCGGCTATCCAATTCCGTATTTCAGAGGTTCGCTCAAGTACATTTGTGCTTGTTCAGCACCCACAGAGCCCACCTGTGGTTCATACTGCAACTATGCTGAGGAAACCTTAGTTATAGTTCTGGAAGAGAGCGTGTTATCCAGCGTGACCAACAATTTGAACAAGGCCAGCTCACTCAAACCCTCGGTCACGATGACTTGTGACTTCAAGCTAGCAAATTTCACTACAAGTCTTGGATATGATTTTCAGGCACTTTCAAAGCTGGGATCGTCTCCCTCCTTCGTGGTGAGATTCGAACCCCCCCGGGTATTATGGTCAGAAAGCGAACGTTCTAACCACTCGACCACGCGCCCATTATATATATATATATATATATATATATATATATATTATATATATATATATATATATATATATATATTATAT
>OZ038485.1:55122869-55160369 GCA_964036315.1 Acanthosepion esculentum
GAGGCATTCGGAAGTCTAGTCGCACTGAGGAGCTGTGATACAGCGAAACAGTACTGTCTGTGAATGACATATATATATATATAAATATATATATATATATATATATATATATATATATATATATAAATATATAATATCTGCCGGTGAGGAGGAACAAAATGTATATTTATTATTGGTAGATAGCTATAATATAGATAGATAGATAGATAGATAGATATGCTTATCATTACAAAGTCAACGTGCAGTTTTAAAATTTCATAACGTCAGTTCTATACATGCTAAAATCTATTTGCAAATCGCATTGGTAAGTGTGATTAATTTTTTTTATTTATAGTTTAAATATAAAAATCTTTGTTGTTATTGACCATTAATTATTTCCTTATTTCTTTTTGACAATTCTGATTGGCTTACACCTTCAATAGTAAAGAAAGAACGCCATATCCTGCTATCAAATTATTTTATGACCGGTCTGACGCGATTAAAACTGATAGAATATAGCGTTTCCTGAAATAACCGATAGAAGATAATGCTTCAGCGATATAGGAAATTGTCAATGCTATGAAATTAAAGCCGACATTACTTCAAGAACAGAGTTGTTTTATAGGATCATTATAAAGTCTCCGTGACGTTTTGAGTTTCATAACTATGCATAATCAAAACTATTTGTAAAGAGAATTAATCTGATTCATTTATTTCATTATAAAGGGAGTTCTAATAACTTGGAACGAATTTAAATGTGAATTAAGTTTAAGAGTCTCGTGACTTTTTTTCTTTTTCTTTCAGATTTGGCGGACATTTGGGCGATATTATTTTTAACCCATAATTACCATGACTTAAATAACATGGTCCAATAGAGAAATAAGTAAATTTTCACCATTCACAATGCTTTATTTACTGCTGTCTTTGATCCGTCTTAATGAAACACCCTTATATATAATCCGTCTAAATGAAACACCCTTTATATATATATATATGTATATATATATTTATATATATATATATATATATATATATATATATGTGTGTGTGTGTGTGTGTGTAGTAGTAGTAGTAGTGCGTTTATCTATTATAAACAATATCCCTTCACCTATGCACGTATCGCTCTAAGCCAACCATGACAATCCGTGCATATATATATATATATATATATATATATATATATATATATATATTGAAGTCAACACTCAGAGGCAACAAACTGTTTCATGCTAAACGCAATCATCTGAGTATAGACTTCAATGTTCAATTTTATATTTATATAAGGTCTATGTCTGATATTGAGCACTTTATCCCATAAATATAGCATACCTTAAAACTATGTTTCTTCATATATAAAGGGAGTTCCAATAACTTGGATCGATTTTAAATGTGAATTAAGTTTAAGCGTCTAATGATTGTTTTCTTTTTCTTTCAGATTTGGCTGAGAGTAGGGCGATATTATTTTTAACACATAATTGCCATGACTTAAATAACATGATCCAATAGAGAAATAAATAAATTTTCACCAATAACACTGATTTATTTACTACTGACTTTGATCCGTCTTAATGAAACACCCTCATACATAAGCCATCTTAATGAAACACCATATATATATATATATATATATATATATATATATATATATATATATATATATATATATATGTATGCATTTTATTCTTCATCGGTAGCACAACACCAAGTTTATTGCCTCATGCTATAGTCAGGTGTTGACTGAAAACTAACCATTGTGAATTTTAATAATCATACTGTTATGATAGTGAAGCAATCCATTTATTTACGATATTTATATTATATATATATATATATATATATATATATATATATATATATAATATATATATATATATCCATTCGTCAGTATATATATATATATATGTATATATATATATATATATATATATATATATATATATGTATATATATATTTGAATTGGACTATAAAATTGTATCTATAAAAAGAACGTTAAACATATTATAAAATGTCTTTATATATATATATATATATATATATATATATATATATATATATATATATATATACTTACGAATGGACTGCTCCACTCTCATAATATAAATATCGTAAATAAATGACTCACAAAAGTAGAATACTCCCCCAAAGTTTGAGCTCTTATATTTGGACGAGTTTAATACCAATAATTCCGAATTAACTCTTTTTCATTTTACCAAAGTTACCTCTTGATTGTTTTTTTCACGTTTTCTTTAATTTCCGTGAATTCCCGTGGAATTAATTTTTACCGGTGACCATGACCATTTTATAATTAAAATTCGTAGGTGAAAATGGTTATTTACTAAAGGTATCTTAATTCGTAAAGTATATATATATATATATATATATATATATATATATATATATATATATATATATATATATATATATATATATATATATATATATATATATATAAAAAGTAAAGTAAAGTATATATATATATATATATATATATATATATATATATATATATATATATATATATATATATATATATATATATATATATATATATATATATATATATATATATATATATATATATAAAGGTATCTTAATTCGTAAAGTATGTATATATATATATATGTGTGTGTGTGTACTGCCCACTGGAGAGGGAAGAGGAGAACTCTCTCTTTTATATTCTTGCGAGAATGTTGAATCCACGTTCAGTGAGGTTGGTGGGTGTCTTACGACCCACTGGCTGACATTAATTGAAAAGTTCGGAGTTGAAAATTTAATCTTACATATAGGAGATTGTCGTGTGTTTTTTTTTATTACTCTGTACAACGGTAATATTACATAGCCATTTATTAAGCATAGCTTAGATGTGGCACAAAGCCGAAAGTATGGAGCACCTAGTGAGAATCGAACTTACGGTTCAGTGGTAATTAAGCCTGCAAATCATTATACCACGTGGATGTGCTCAAATGATTTGCTAAGCGTAGTTTAGATGAGGCACCTGGTGAAGATCGAACACACCATTCAGTCGTAATTGAGCTACCACGGCAATCTAGCTAACCATTACGCCGCGTCGAAGTTCTCAAATGATTTAGTAAGCGTAGCGTAGATGAGGACACAAGGCCGAAAATATGGAGCACCTAACGTTAACATTTAAGCTGTTCGAACTCACTAGTCAGTCGTAATCGATCCTACGAGACAAGATTGCTAACCATAACACCATGTCGAACTGCCCAAACGATAATGTTACATAGCCACACAACATCGTAGACGCTCTGCTAAATCGAGTAGCTTCTGTTATTCACAAATACTCACGTTATTAGCTCTCTGTAATTTGGGGGCACTTCAGATTATATACGAATAATATTAGACTAATCAAATTTTCGTATAGTTGAGATTAACATTTATCTCACATCAGAAATTAATTGCTTTACAACGGAACACAAGCCTATTTGACGAATGATCGATCAATGTGAAGTGATGATAACACAAACACGTATATGAAAAACATTTACAATTGCAGCGGGAAGACATACACAGATATGTACAGTATGTCAGATTTTATTAAGCATGTCAATGTTTTCACAATAAAATTGCTATAAACCTGGTCTGGTGCTTCTGCTATGTATTTTAGAGACACAATAAAATCTATTGAAGTATCCGCAATATTATCGGTCCTGACCAGGCATATCAGCTTCAGTCTCTTTCTCATCGACATAAGCGTAACTTCCATGTGCCTTTTCTATAAATATTTTCGTTGTAATTGTTCTGATAAGTTTTCCTCTTTGGTACTTCGACATTACGAATTTAAGCGCAGTACTCGATTGGCAGATAGATATCATCATTTTGAAGCTGATATTACTAGCTATGACCGCAAATTCTACGCTAACAGTTTCATCTCTCGCACTTCTCGCTTGTGGAACTCTCTTCTGGCTTCTTGCTTTCCAGGCAACTTTGGTCTTCAAAAATGCAAATGTAATGTCAATCGCCATCGTTTGTCTTCTTAATTCCTGTTCTTTTTTTGTTAGCACTCCTTAACATTTTTTCAGATGTTTCGCACTAAGCAACCCTTTGTGTCTTAGTAGATGTATCATCTTGTTTGTGGGGGCAAATGATAAAATAAAACCCAGATGTTTGCAAAATCTTTCAGGATACACCGACATGATAAATATACAAGGTGAATTTCAGCTTATAATATTTGTTTTTATTTTCAATATTAACAATAAAATAATGATATTTTATGATGCCACACGAGCGTTCTTCATCATTGTTAAATAACTATATCTAATAGTATACGAGGGTGGGCTGAAAACTTTCACAGGCTGACTATGAAGGAGTGATACGAGAGCTGGGAAATCTTCTTTCTTTTTATGTGGCGTGTCCTTTCAGGACGTAGGCGATCATGGCTCTCCACCTCCCTCTATCCCTTGCAGCTCTCAACAAGTTCCTTCCCAGAGAAAAGCGATAATAACAACAAAAATTACAATATGAGCTCTGGTAAAAACATGTATTGATAACAGCAAAAATTGCATTATGAGCACTGGCAAAAATGATTGCTGAAGACATTAGGTTTATAATACCCAGAAATTCATACACAGATAAAGGACATATGACACAGTGGATAAAGGCGTTGGTTAGATCCAGTGACAGGACCCAAAGAGTGTGAGTTCAATACTCGGTTAAAGCAGTGGAGAAGTTGGAGAGGGGAATTAACAGGAGATAACTGATGGCTGACATCCATTAAACATGGCACGTGGAACTAGAACAGTCTACCCCAGTGAGCGAAATAAAGGGTTCAGTTCGACATTCCAACCACCTGAAGAAGGCCGGAGTGTAGAACGGCCGAAACGTTGTACTAAATATGGCGACAAAGATGAGGACAATAGTCCGAATAATGTAAATAGTGTACATAATTCCTCATCGCAAAAATATATGTTACGGTTCCTTCCCTCTGCTTCATCCCCAGACCCCGTTCTGTCATCCACTTGGTTAAGCCTGCCAGGTATGTCACGCGTTGTCTCTCTTTTCCTCTATTCGCCCCATGAGTATCAGATTCTCCAGGCCCTCCTTCCTCATTATGCGTTCCAGAAACTTCAGCTACTTCTTCCTGATGTTATGTATAAACCTCCTCCTTGTTTGCAACCTCTCTACGATCTCATCGTTGCTCACAATCCTCAGCATCCTTCTGTCGAATCACATCTTCGTTGCCTCGAGTGTCTTCTCCATCTTTGAGGAAATTGTCCAACATTCGCTACCGTAAAGAAGGACATGATATCCTTAGCATCCTTCTGTAGAATCATATCTCCGTCGCCTCGAGTCTCTTCTTCATCGTCCAACGTTCGCTCTCCGTAAAGAAGGACATATGTCACGTAACAGCTCAGTATTCTTTTCTTTGTTGCCAAAGAAATCCTCCTGTCTCTCAATACTCTGCCCAGCTCTTGGCATGCGTCCTTGGCCATCCTAATACGTCTACGGAACGCACTTACCGTCCTCTGTCAAGACGCTTCCCAGATATTTAAACTTCCGCGTCCACTTGATATGCATTAATTTCAACTCTTTTTTAAAAAAATGAATTACTGCATTGTTTCTTTCCAGTTAAAAGGACATCGGACTGTTCAAAGACGTCTTCAGAAGTATCTAGTAGCGACTTCTCTTTAAAATGCACTTGGCATCGTCGATTTTATCAAGTACCTGCAAGAAAAGGGTTTAGCCCACAAGGATATTCACCCTGACATGGTTGCTACACTAGAGGCTGACGCTACAGATTTACCAACAGCATAAAAGTGGACAGCTGGATCTAGAAGGGGGAAAGGAGAGGCTTGAAGCTAACCCAAGTTCTAGGCGCCCTGCAACTGCCACAACCGAGGAAAACGTTGATCATGTTCACTACATGATGATGGATGATAGGTGAGTGATTATAAATCAAATAGCCAATGATATTAGTATATCCTGTGAAAAAATTGAGAATATTCAGCACAATGAACTTGGCATGACGAAGGTTTATACTCGGTAGGCGCCACGTCTTCTGACACCTGATCAAAAGTGCACCAGGCTGATCACATCACGGGAAAATCTGACATTGTTTAAGGCAGATCCAGCTGGTTTCCTCACTTAGATTGAGTCTTGCATGTTGGGTTAATCGCTTTGAGCTGGAGACATGCAGTAGAAAGCTCTCTACTAGACTGCTCCAAGGAATAATCAAGATTGTTTCATCTGCAGTGAAGGTGATGGTCTCTGTTGTTTGGGATGCAAAAGGCACGTTTATTTCGTATCTTCAAAAGGGCTACGCCATCAATAGAGAGAATTATAACAACTCACTGAGGCAATTACGTAAGGTTATCAAGAGCAAACACACGTGAAAACTAACTAAAGGGGTCTTCTTTTATAAGGAAAGTTCTCCAGCACATAAGTCCTTGTTTCTTTGGGAAGCAAAACGCATATTTATTTAATATCTTCAAAAGGGCCGCCACACCATCAATAGACAGAATTATGCCAACTCACTAAGGCAATTACGAAATGCTATCAAGAGCAAACACATATGAAAAATGGCGAAAGGGATCTTCTTTTATGAGGAAAGTGCTCCAAGTCCTTGCTCTCAATGGTTTGGAGCTGGTCGATTCCCCTCTATATTCTGATTTGGCCCTCTCTGAATATCATCTGTTCTCCAACATGAAAAACACTTGGCTGGGAACCAGTATTGCATTGATAATGAGGTAGTATCTGCTATTAAAGACTTTTTTTACCAGCAGGATGGAAGCCTCCTGACCAACGGGCACAAGCACTGCAACACCGACGGAAGAAGTGTGTGGACCGCAAGGGGGGCAATGTTGAAAAATAAACCTCATTTTGTCACATTCTATGAGAGCATCTTGGTCAGCCTGTGAACTTTCCAGCCGACCCACGTAGATAATTGATTTTTTTATACTAAACTTCACCCAATATATGTTTCAAGAGCCACTCAAGTTAGAGGGTTACGGATATAGATAACGATTGACCCCGTACTTGAAATAATTAAGAATAGAGTGTCCAGGGAAGCACCTATGCGGAAGTCTGTCCCAGAAAGTAACGATTCTTCAAAAGAAGCTTTCTGGATGAAACAACCTTCTCACTAATGGAATATTTAAGGAATGAGATGGATCAAGCGTGTGCATGTGGCTGCAAAGGTCTGGGCCGGTGGAACTAGTACTCTAAACATTTACCATGAAAGTAACGACAAGGTATCTATAGGCTTTGTGACGTTGCGTCTTTAGGGAAAAGGGCTGTAGAGTAGAAAATAAGTCACCCCCACATCACAAGGTCACATAAAAAATTTCGAACTCTGCAAAGTCTGAAACTGTCAATGAACGGGGAACACTAGCTCGGGTTTTGAAATTCTGATATACATATATATATATATATATATATATATATATATATATATATATCAGAATTTCAATACCTGAGCTCGAGTAGGGCATTCATTGAAACTTTCAGCTTTGGCAGAGTTTGAAATCTTTTATATATATATATATATATATATATATATATATATATATATATATATATATATATATATATATATATACATATATATATATATATATCAGAATTTCAATACCCGAGCTAGAGTAGGGCATTCATTGAAACTTTCAGCTTCGGCAGAGTTCGAAATCTTATATATATATATATATATATATATATATATATATATATATATAGATAGATAGATAGATAGATAGATAGATCAATCATGATATCAAATAAATAAGTGGTAAGGATAATCGAAATAGGTCTTTTTTATATAAAATATTAAAAAGATAGATCCATGGAGAGAGCTCCATGTATCGAAATACAGAGCAATATGATATACATCAAAGGAAAAGCTTATTACATCATTAAAGAGTTCGGTAATAATTTATTTCAGACAGACAACTGCCTCATCAGACAGGAGTTATAAAATGATTTAAATCATCCTGACAATTTATTAAAAATTACGAGAGAACTTTTTAATGATGCATTCAGCTTTTCCTATGATATATATATATATATATATATATATATATATATATATATATATATATATATATATATATATATATATATGTAGAGTCAAAATTTGCAAATGTTTTTAAAAAAATTGACTCTACATATATATAAGACATTGTTAAAAATTTTGACCCTGAAGATGAACAATGATGTTCGAAAGTGCTCGGTTATCTTACGGACAATATTTATTTCGATATAATTTTCAAATAAAAAGTCTCATTAGAAAATATGAGAAAATTCAAAAGAGAATATGCAGGACTATGTTGTCTTCGACATTCAACACAACATATTTTTAAAAAATATATACATATACATATATATATTAAAATATACATAATACCCTGCATTAATTGCACAGCTCGGAGATGTGCAATCAATGTATGCTATTATTTATATTTTTTAATATATTAAGTAGCTCTGTTACTTAATATTGAGCACTGTTTTTTCTTACACTATAGCGTATTTATGGAAAATAAAGCATAAAATATGTTTTTTAAAAATACACATTACAACCAAAAACGTTTGCGGTTTCTCTCTTGTTTTTATAATACACACTTTTCTCTCGTTGAAACTATTAAAACCTCTTCCCTTTATATATATATATATATATATATATATATATATATATATATATATATATATATATATATATATATATGAATGTATGTATGTATGTATGTATGTATTTGTATACGAACGCTTGCTCGTACATTTACCTATAGTTATCCATTTGATTATATATATATATATATAAAGATTTACATTGCTTATAATAAAGAGATAAGCTCAAAATAGAAGCCCGATATTGTAAAGTCGTTCGACGTTGAGAACTCAACTTTGGAAACTGCGAAAGAATTGAATAGAATCATACGACAAGCAAGAGAAATCAGAGATATTGGCATGGTAAAAGCCAATAAAAGTTACATTCCAGAATGTCGTAACAAAAAAAGGATGTTTAAAAAAATTACAAAGTTAATAAACAAGAAATATTGATTAACCGGTAAAAAAAGACATTTACAACAACCTCTTCCACGGTTTATAAGAAAAAGAAACATGATATTATATAGTTATTGATTGTTGGGAATGTAACACTGAACATCGCGAAAAAGTTCAAGAAAGAACACAGAAAAGTGAAAAAAAGGAAAGTGAATTGAGTGCATTAACAAGAAAATAAAAAAGGCTGGATTTCAGAATGTCGCAAAAAGATATTTGAGAAACTTTCAATGTCTAACAAACAAGAAAAATAGATCAACTAATGACAATGTATTTTAGGATGGTGTTGCAAATGAAAACAGATAGAAAAGATGCAGAATATTAAGAAAATTGGCTATGAATGCAACCAAGTTATCCCACTGAGATATGCAGCGAAAAGAGAACTATGTAAGTAGGGCAAAAAGTACAGATTTCTTAACTGTAAGTTTTCGCGATGAATGAAAAGCTACATTGGACGAACCTGACAGCTGGATTACAGTTTGGTGTCTTCATGTAAATATTCAGCCAACTAACTGAGAAGAGAACAGTATTAATGTGGAATAGAAGATTTTTAGTTTATACTGGAGGTAGTAACATTATAGAACCCTTAAAGGCTGATGGTGATACTGGCAAGATTATTACAGTGAATTATTTTTTTGGGACAGGGAACTTTTTGAATGATATATGATCACAACCAAGAATCTTTAGTGAAAGATTCTGTCATACAATACAACGCTTCTTACTACACCCAGCAGCAAGATCTCTGATCGGTAGGATGGACGATTTGAAGAGAGTGGATCTCCCTCTTAATTGTCGTTCCTTGCAGGTCCTCCCTGACCCGGGCTAGTAGGGCCCCAGCTATGGGAAAATAGTGAATGCCCAAACAAGAACAATATACTATGAAATTATAAAAATACAAAAAAAAATATATATTAATATAAAAAATGTATGTTTATATAAAAGAAATTGCCAGTAATGTAATAGTAAAATGACCAATAATATAAAGATTTTCTAATCGTAGCTTAGATGTGGCACAAGGCCGAAAGTAGGGGATACCCAGCAAAGATCGAACTTACTACCCAGTCGTAATTGTTCTAGAGAGACAAGCTTGCTAACATTACACCGCCTCGAGGTACCCAAAAACATGAAATGACCAACAATATATTTCTAAAGCAAAATGACCAGCCATATATTTCGTAGTAGAGTTACTGACAATACATTTTATCTGTAGTTGAAGGAATAAAATCGCGTTCAAAATATATTTAGTGGAAGCCATAATATCGTGTTCAAAATATTTAGATTTCGGCTTTAAATAACCCATAGATGTATTGATATGCCGCTAAACAAAATCAGCCAACAACGCTTCTTAACTTTCCGCAATGCTCACTATTGCTTAACTTGTCAAAAGAAAGTTTCAAAAACGCCAAATTAATGGAAACGGTCACCCATCTTGGTACTGGCTAGGCTCAACGTTACTTAACTTCGGTGATCGTACAAGAATCGGTGTTACAACGTGTTATGGCCGGAAGCCACTATTGCAAGAAAAGAAAGAAAAAAAGAAATGGTGTAAAAAAAAGAGAGAAGAAAATAAAGATAAAAATAATATATAAAGTAAATAATAATGGCGTCACTAAAGCAAAGATTTGGTTTGAATGTAGGTATCCGTCAATGTATGGAGTTTACTAAGTGCTATAATGCTCGTATCAGTTCTTAGTTCGGGTTAATAATATTGCAAAGGAAAACAAGATTAGTGAAAGAACTGCTTAAGTCAGGTCAGTTTTGGAACCTGGGTATTGTACTCAGTTTGTTAGTTGGGATTTGACATTACCGTTTTTTGAGGAAATGCGTTTAAAGATTAAGTTTAGGTTCAAACTCCTCACGTTAGAATTTCATTCCGGTGATCAGTGAAAGTCTTTTAAAATTTATAATTTACTGAAGCTTTACAAATTGTATATGAACAAGATGCATAGAACAAGTACATTATTACTAAATTATTGTGCTATCAAATAAGACCTTCATTTATTTCAAAAGGAAATTATACCGATCAATTAAGCTATATTATGACGTAATATTATGCAGTAGTTTTAGTGCGAATTCAAGTAAACAATGAAAATTTAAAACATTTTTCCTCATAATTTGTGCCCAGAAGTATTATGAAGTACAATTTTATCTATTTTTTTTGGGGGGGAGGGGTATTAATTATTTTCTTACAAATAATCTAGCAAATCTTATTCATTGAATAGCCTTTTTGTAAACTTTTTTTTATAGTTTTACTTATCAAATACAGTAAAAAAAATAGAGTATTTTTCTTGTGATGATTCATAATTAGAATTCTGGTTTGAGCATATTGTCCATAGAATGTATCTAATAAAAAAGATATCAGCACTGTTTTGGATTTATTTTTGAAATTGTAAAATTTTTAAGTCCGTTTGTAAGTAAAAAAGCTCAGGAAATTAGTACATTTTTTCAGCGGATCTTTAAAACTAAATGCTCAAAATTTGGCTAAAGAAATTTTGGGTGTCAGTACTTATCACATCAAATCCCAGCTTCCACACCGTGTGCAATGTTGATTTTCTGAAAAAAAAAAAAATCTGCCAAATTTTAATCACGTGAATTAATCTAAAATTACCACCAAATATAGTAGTTAATGTGACACTATTTGTGATTCATTGTGTCACACTGGCGACTACTTTCATAGCCAATGGAAGAGTCCATGTTCAACTCTTTAGTGTAGCGAAGGTCGGTAGTCCTTCTAAAAAAACACTGGGGTAGCTTGCTAATCCCTGTTGTGGACGCCTGCACAGACATATTCATATTTCTTCCACGCCTAAAGTGACAACCTGTGATTAACACTACAACTATGCTGAGCAAACTTCAGGAAGGGAGCGAATAAATTAAGGTGACCAGTATTTGAACAATGCCAGTACCGTGGAGTATTGGATAGCGGCTCGGATTGAGGAATTGGAGAGCTGAGTTCGAATTCCAGTCGAATCCATTGCATTCACTTACGTGCTAATACCCTTGGGAAATACCCTTCTTCTCCTCCACAGCTATGGGTAAACAGCAGGACAGATCGGGTTCTATAGCCTTGAATGGCAACTGGTCTACCGCAGAAAGAAATGGCAACCTACTATCGAAAGATACATGATCGCCTAAGCGTGTATCACACATGGCACATAACTGACTGACAGTATGCACGAACTTTCAGGATGACTTTTAACTTCCTTCTCGCACAATAGTTTCGGCCAGCCAGTTTCACTTACTGATGTGGACCTGAAGTAGAGGCCACGGAAGGAAAACACGGAACACGGGTTAGAGGTAAGAAAGATATATTAAACAGAAAAGTTACAAAGAATAGTGTAAGCAGAGCTTACTATCCAGTGGTGTCCGATATTGGTATCGTACGCGGCTGCGCATTACTGGTGCTACGCCTCCCATGATACTACCATTCACATAATAATATAGTACTAGGAGAGTTCATGATGTAGGGAAGTATTGGTCTCACAACACTTACCCATGGCACGGTTTTCATGTTTTTTCGGTGACGCCAACTGGGATCGTTTCTTCGAGCCGTTATTATCCAGAAGAGCTAGATCAGGCCAAAAATGGAGTACTATTGCCATATTTCGACGGGAGCTGCCCAGTTATCACTTCCCAAAAGCGTCTCCGAATTCTTGTTGGAGAAGAATTATTTTCCACCCTCCAGCCTCTCTGTCACAGCCGGGATATGGTGTGAGTCTCTCACGGCTATATTGCTACTTCCATGGAAGGTGAACGGACGAACTTGGTTCCGCCAGGTTTAACATTCACAGCTAGGACCCGCCATGCCACTTACATAGTATCAAACCACCCACATGGCCCCCGTATTCTATCAGTGAGAAGAAGTTCCACACGAACAGCTTCTTCCCACGAACCACTGCTCTGTGGAACAGAATTTTTCCCCGATTAGTACAATCTTAACCTGTTCAAGTCTAGCGTTAACCATTATCTCCTCTTATCTGTATAAATTGGCTTTTAATGTATCTCTCTACCTCGAGTGTCCTTGTACAGGTTCAACCTTATTGTTAAAAAAAGATGTCACCTCCTTGATAAAATTGACCACGACGAGATTCGAGCCCAGGTCTCATAGCCAGAACGTTCACGATCTAACCACTCTGACTGTCAGATTTGAGCGAAAGCGAAGCTCGAAGAAAGAATGAAATCGAATGTATATCAAGCATGTGCGTGCATGCTTGCGCGTGTACAGGTAGATTGTCACGCATGCGTGCTACTTTCTCTCTGTAGGCAAATCAAGCTGGGGCATCAATCGTGTCTGTCAAGTGAAGGCGGCTCATCAGCCGGACAGCAACAAACAAGTAATGGCGTGTTTGTGCTTTCAACCTACAATAAGATTAGGCCTGATATGGTGTAAGAGAGAAAGCTGCACCAACTAGCGGGTCGGGCGCCACATTTTACGTGGGATTCTGTTGGTGCCCGTCGCAATGTTCTGAGAGCAGGTAGAAGTGTAAATGAAAAATGTAGAATAAAAATATAATGCATTATAATTAAGCTTTATATATATATATATATATATATATATATATATATATATATATATATATTAGGTTGGTGCAAAAATAATGTCGTTTTCTCACATGAAGTTGAACGTCAAAAAACGACATTATTTTTGCACCAACCTAATATATATACATATATATATATATATATATATATATATATATATATATATATATATATATATATATATATGTATAAAGCTTAATTATATATAATTAATATATATAATTGCTTAATATATATAATTGTGTATTTGGACAGCAATTACTCTTATATACAAGTTTCGTTAAAAACGACTGATTGCGGTTAATGTTTTTATTTAATTTTTCTTGTGTTCTTATATTTTTTCTTTTTTGGATATAAATTGTGTAGAAATTGCCCGAATGTTCTGTATGTCCGAGTGCTTTCAGCCATACTTTTAGTCATTATCAAGAATGATTTTATCTTTACTTTTAACTGAATCTATGGATTTTTTATGTATGTATCTAGAGTTATAGGAATGTTTTATTTCCAAACACGGTCAGGACATTGCGGCTGCGTTTATAGTTGATGTGCTGACCGAAGGCTTGTGAGAGAAACAAGGTGCTATTTATGCTATCCGTGGACCTTACTAAGGCCTTTGATACTGCAAACAGAGAAGCACTCTGGAAAGTCCTGGAAAAACTTGGTACACCTGACATGTTGAATGTCATTATTCCATTTCATGTCGATATGAAAGCTAGTGTTATATCTGATAGTCAGCCTTCTGATCGATTTCATTTCTCTAATGGAACTAAGCAAGGCTGTGTCATGGCGCCTGTTTTGTTTGCACTATTCTTCTCAGTGATGCTGAGGCATGCTTTTCGGGATACAAAAACGGGCGTCAAATTTCATTTTCGAACTAATTGAGGACTGTTTAACCACCAGCAGTTTAAGTGCAAATCACTTCTACGTCCCAGGATTATACGCACTCTACTTTTTGAAGACAACGCTGTCCTTGTAGCTAACTCTTTAGAGGAAGCTCAAGATTTACTCACCGGTTTTCTGCGGCATATAAGACATTCGGACTGACCATCAGCGTCAAGAAAACTGAAGTTATTCATCAACCTTGGTCGACACCGAAGCAAATTCGTGGTGTAAAACAGAGACCCCTGTTCATAGATTTCCTGAGGTCCCTTTACATGGATGGAAAGAATCTTAAGTATGTGGAATCTTTCAAATACCTCGGGGGCATGGCAAATTCAAGTGCATCAGTTGATGACGAGATTGTTAATCGCATTGCAAAATCCAACACATCCTTTGGTTTGCTGCGTCATAGGTTGTGCTTTGCACCGAAATCCAAGCGTACAAAGCTGTCGTTTTGTCAACTCTTTTGTATGGCTCTGAATTTTGGACACCTTATAAATGTCACATTAATCATTAGATGTCTTTCATAAAGGCTGTATCCGTACAATCTGTGGCCTGACGTTTGATGATTGAGTGTCAAATGCCGACCTTTCTGAGAAATGCAAGATTGGTACCATCGAGACCTTCATAGTGCAATCACAACTGCGTTGGGGTGTCCATGTAGCAAGGATGAGTGATAATCGTATAGCAAAAGTTCTTTTCTACAGTCAACTCCATAGTGGTCATAGAAATGTTGGTAGACCTTGGCTCAGGTATAAAGATAAAGTCAAGAGCAATCTTTCTAGCGTCAAGATTCCATTCAAGATCCTTGAAGAGGTAGCTATGAGCATCGTTCCAGCCGGCAAGCAGGAATAAGGCGCCATCAAGCCGTAAGCATCATTCGACTGTGTGAAGCAAGAAAGCGCAATAAAAAAAGCTAACAATGTTCCTGCTGCACTTGCATGCAATACTCTTTGTCCTGTACTGTTTGTGGTTTTATGTGCAATTCTCGAGCCGGCCTCAAAAAGTCATGCCCGTCATAGGCATGCAGATAATGAGTAAGTGGTCGTCGGAACTTCATACGTTGAACTCAACGGGAGAGATCATCATATATATATATATATATATATATATACCCAAGTGTGGGATTGGTATATACGGAGTAAATTCCAATAACCATAAGATTTTATTCTACATTCAATATCATCACTTGATAAGACACTGGATGTGTCGAAACGAAATGGCTATTTTTGTAGTGATTTTATAACATATTTATGTTATAATATTTAAATAAATGATTATATATATATATATATATATATATATATATATATATATATATATATATATATATATATATATATATATATATATATGTCGAAGTTGTGTATTGGGATCAAAATTACAGATAAACTCTCCGAGGTTAATGTTTGTATTGCTTTTTGTTGTAGTACTTTCCACTGACTCAGTCATTTTCAAGAATGAATGTGCTGTCCCTGCTGTCGGCATAATTCCTTTGCGTACAACCTGGTTCTCTTTTGAATGCTGAAAGTTTGAAATAGTCTACAGTGACAATTGCAATTCAATATGCTGAAAACTCCAGCTGAATATGAACAAAAAACTTTAGGATTTCAGAAGGTTATAAATACACAAATAGAGAGAATGGGCGAAGGTCATTTGATATACCATACAAGAATACACTAAAAACATTTTCTCCTGACTATGTCCTGCTCCTAGTGCCATGAAACACAGTTCTAGATGCGACATGATCGGGTCATCGACGACTAAACTGGTTCCCTCGGTAGAACTTACTTGTGAGGACAGTGGCTAAACACGCAGCAGAATTAAAAAAAGGACTTGACAATGGGTGGATGAACCTTCTTGTAGGATCATTTAGGGGTAGACTGGACTCCATAGTTATGCATGCTACCAGTACGACAATGACACGGCATTGCTTGGCGGAGCGCTACCTAGACAGTCAACGGCCAGAGCGAAGGGTTCCACCAATAGAATCAATGTCCACGTGTCCATAACCAAGGCGACCCTTCAAGTTAGAGAACATCGACCTTTCCGACTTTCAATTCAAGGCATATGGAGGGAGCGGATCACGTTCCCAGCTGCGTAGGGACCAGACGACCGCACTTGGCCAGACAACCGCACTAGGCCATGCGGATGATGATGCTGATGCTGTTGTTGTTGTTACTGCTGCTGATGATGATGATGCATTCATTCCTTTCAATCGTTCCTTGTGATTTAGAAGAAAAAGAATCGAAACATTTGGCAATGAACGATCGAAAGGCGAATCAGAAATTAAGACGTGATGCTTTCATTGCATTTTTGAATTTGGAACAGAATGCGCTGTTGCAGATCCTGCGATAGAATTCGAAATGTCAGGCATAAGGACTGGCCTTCATATGCAACCGTCAAATATTAAGCTGCTGACTATCGCCAGGCGAGCAGATACTTGGGACTGAATAGCCCGTGGAAGCAACCTTTTGTTAAAAAAAAAAATAAAAGTATATGACACTGGTACTCCTCCACATAATTGGGTTATCGGCGACTAAGCCGCTTTCCGCACCAAGCTTGGGGGATGAGTAGACACCCGGCAGGATGTTCCGAAAATGAAGTCTGCCGAACACCTACTGAGAGGGATGGGCTCCGCTAGGTTTACTTGTCCAAGACACACTACTCAATAATAAATACCTCTTTCAACTCGGATATGTGGGAGGAGTCGGTCAGGTGCTAAGCTACTCAGCAACCCTATGACCACGCCCAATCAGGGGATTGATCATGATGACGACGATAATGATGATGACTATGATGATGCTGTTGATGATGATGACGATGATGATGATGATGACTATGATGATGATGATGACTATGATGTTGTTGTTGGTGATGATGACGATGATGTTGGTGATGATGACGATGATGATGGTGTATTCGTTACTCTCAATAGTTTCTTTCGATTTACATTTCAACAACTGAAGACAAAAATCAAAGCAATTGACGATGAACAATTGAAAAGTGAATTAGAAATTGAAGCCGGGTGCTGTTATTGTATGTTTGACTTTGTAACAGAATGCGCCGCTGGAAATTCTACGATCGCATGGGAAATGTCTGACATAAGGACTGCCATTCATATGCAACAGTCAAACTGTTGATGAGGTGATGGTGATATTGATGATGACAACGACGACGACCATGATGATGATGATGATGATGATGAAATGGAGATGAGTCTCTCATATTCCCATGCGTCTTATTGTGCCTTCAAATGCGATATACAGGGTGAGGCAAAAGCCATGTACCATTCGGGATAAGTCGAAGAGGTCTTGTTGAGTGGCCACCAAGTTTTCTTTTTTGAATTGTTTTTTTGTTTTTTTTTGTTTTTTTGTACGGCTATTTGGATTGTTTTTTGTTCGGCTATTTGGATTGTTTTTTGTAAGGCTGTTTGAAATCAGCTGTTTATCAGACGCTCCCTAGAAATATTGAGGAACTTAAAGAAAGAATTAAACACGAATGCAGTAAAATGGCCGAGGCATCTCTCCAACGTGTTAACCAATCATGCAGGCACAGAATTGAAATATGCTTCGAAAAAAAAATGGAGGACATTTTAAACAGTACATATAACAATGAAATAACTAGTAAATAAAGGTTTCATGTGTAAATGTACTTTTAATAAATTATCCTTATATTACACTGACTAATTCAAATTTTCAATTCCCAAAGTCAGCTAAGACTGTCAGCGTCTCTATGACAACCTCATCTGGTTCTGACGCTTTGTTCATCTTCACCTTGGACATTCCTGTTCTTCAGATGATCGTCTCCCATGTCTTTCCATCCTACTATCTATTGTAGGTTTATTTCCTCTGTTGTCATGGCACAGGTCTCGTACATATCCATTCAAACTGCCACCTTTTCTTTTTGGCCATTATGATCATTCCTGCTGTCGATTTTATAGATCCTTGTGAATAGCAAGGTCTCCCTCCTGTGATTTATTTGATCTCTTTGTTAGTGTATTCAGGTTTTAGATTTCTGCGCATTTAGTCATTCCTCTTTTAACTGATGGCATTTATCAGTAATGGTTGTTTTCTCTAGCCTTATATAGGTGGATTTATTTCTTGAATAATAATAATAATAATAATAATAATAATAATAATAATAATAATAATAATAATAATAATAATAATAAAAAATGACTAGAAAGATCCGTGAAAATTTCACGATTTTTCTATTTCAATTTTCTGATTAATCTTAATTCTTAAGTTAATGATTATATAAGCTCATGGCGAGTTCTCCGACAATAATGTATCCGTAGAAATTCCCTTATCGCATCGTTATATATTTGAGCTTAACAACTTTAACAAAATATTGCAATAACAATCATAAATATGAATACGGGTCGTTATTTTAAGAAATGGGTAGAAATTAAAATATACGAAATTTTCCATTTCATTGAAACGGCCGTTAAGCACTTCTATTTCCCCTTCTTTCTTTCTTTCTTTCTTTCTTTCTTTCTTTCTTTCTTTCTTTCTTTCATTTTCTCACTGAAGCCAAGTAGTGTTTTCCCCCTCATTCTACACGATCAAAACGGAATGGTCCATTATGTATGAGCTAATGGTAAGAAGGCGTTAAACACATCTATCTATCTATCTATCTATCTATCTATCTATCTATCTATCTATCTATCTTTCTTTCTTTCTTTCTTTCATTTTCTCACTGAAACCAAGTAGTGTCTTTTCCCCACTTTCCACGCGATCAAAACGGAATATTCTATTATTTATGAGGTATTGACAGAAGATGTTAAACACGTCTTTCTTTCTTTCTTTCTTTTTTTCTTTCTTTATTTCTTTCTTTCTTTCTTTCTTTCTTTCTTTCTTTCATGAGGTATTGATTGAACGTAACGGTCGTGCGAACCACCGAAGGCAGAGACAAGCACAATCATTATATACATAATATAAGTCTTGGGTGAGCAGTAAGAACCTTCGTTTTTCTATCATGATTCGAATCCCACCATGGTCGATTTATCAGGGAGTTGACTTCTTGATGTCATCGGACTGGGCACCGTACATGAAAACCATGCCACGGTTTAACCCAACACTTATTAGAAAAATCGGGTAGACAGAACTGTTCGGAAGTCGTCGATGGCTGTATTAGCATGAAGTCACTAGTCATTGTGACCGAGGGTTCGAACGTACTGGCGTTGTTGAAACTGATGATCACACCAAATTATGAGCTCTCTTTCACAAACTGTAACTAAGATCCGCATAGCAAAGTTGCCGCATAAACCAAAATTGGTCTCCGTGGGTTATGAAAAAATAGAAATGTGCCTGAGCAGAATCCTGCAAGCGGGATTATCTATCCGCTCTATCAGACGGATCTTCTCGGAAAGGAGTAACCGGCCATTATATATTTATTGCCTTTATGTGTTATTTATTTTCCTTTTGGCGGAACGTTTTACTCGTGAATCGCTTCTTTTTCTCTTGTTTATAAGGTATGAATCCACTTCTTCTCCCTCAGCTATGGGTTAATTAGTAAGACTAGTATCGCTAAAACCATTATTGTTTGCCTTCCAAAATTCTTATAATCAAAAAAATAATTTCTGGCTTTAAATAACCTGCAAAGAGTAGAAACCTGTTGTGTCGTAAATAGGAAAGGTTAGAAGGCATATGGAAAATAAGAGGAGTTTATACCGGAGAATAATAGGGTACACAGTTGAGAGCACAGACTAATGTAATAGACAATAATTCTTAATTCCTAAGTATTTAGCTGAGAGCTCCCCAAAAGGCGGGATGTGGCACAAAGCCGGATTTTAACGTGGGGCTTTCCGTGTGGGTACGCTCGGGCAAAGATTTCCCGTAGACCCCGGATACACGGGGTCGAATAGCTGCCTACCTCCCTAGACAAGACTCTCTCCATCGGCATAGTATCTTCAAGATAGACAAGAGATAGGCAAGCTCTAAGAGGGCAGCTGTCTACCTTCCCAGACGAGACTCTGCCCGTAAGCAGAGAGATCGACTGACATAATTTTAACGAAATCTCATCGTTAATTGCTCGGTATTTACCTGAGACCTCCCCACAAGGCGGGATGTGGCACAAAAGCGTTTTGGGTTTTTTTTTTTTACATGGGATGTTCTGAGCCAGTAGGCACGGACAAAAATTCCCTGTAGACCCCGTATACACGGAGTCGGGTAGCTATCTACCTCCTCAGATGGGACTCTACCCTTCGGCATAGCCTCGTCTGGGTTCCTCTTCGCCCGAAGGCGGACAGTCGGTAAGGAGAGTTAACTGTAATCGTTAACTGCGCTCCCTCAGTAAGAGAGAGTGCTGTTTAAATAGCCTTACACCAGTTGATCTTTGGGGCCTGTTCAGCTACTCTACAACAAAAACGAATCAATCTTAATAATTTGCTTAGTTTTTGAAGATATATTTGGCTATTTCAGTGCGCCTCTGTGGGACAATTCCCTTCGTCTGTTATACAAAACTCTTTCCCCATAGCTACATTTCTATACTTGCTAACAAGTAGCTCACGTCTTGGGTGCTACCTCCTGTTGGCGACTATACATTCTCTCTTGTTACAATTGGTAGTTTTTTCTTCTCAATTTCATTTGCTGCCTTTGTCTAGGCGCTCCTTCCGTTTTATTTCTGTGCCTGCCACCACAATGGTGCCGTCTGTGTATCTAACGTTGTTAATATAGTGTCCACCAATAAAAAAAAAATTAAAAAAACACTGGTAGGATTTGTAGTTCTCTTACGATGGCCTGAATGCAAAAGTTAAAAGATAGATAGATAGAGAGAGAGAGAGAGAGAGAGAGAGAGATAGAGAGAGAGATGAAGAAAATTAGATAAATAGATGGACATGAACTGATTAAGATAGATAGATAGATAGATAGGTAGGTAGGTAGGTAGGTAGATAGATAGATAGATAGATAGATAGATAGATAGATAGATATGAATAAACTTAGATAAATAGAGGAATGTGAACAGACTGATATGAACAGACTGATAGATAGATAGATAGATAGATAGATAGATAGATAGAGAGTGAGTGAGAGAACGAGAGAGAGATGAAGAAAATTAGATAAATAGATGGATATGAACAGATTAACATAGATAGATAGATAGATTAGTAGATATGAATAAACAGATAAATAGATAAATATGAACAGATTAAGATAGATAGATAGATAGATAGATAGATAGATAGATAGATAGATAGATTTCGTATATTACACACCTAATACCAGGTTACCAGTAGCATTTATTGCTCGCCTGTGTGTTCCCGTCATCACTAACAACGGTGTGTTGCAGCGAGCATCACAACTACAGACAATTGCAAATCCGGAAGCACGAGGAAGCTTCACCTGTCTCGGCTGTGCACCGAAACCACAAAATCGATATATTATGCACATCATGTGTCTAATGAAATATTTTGACTATCTGCAAATTTGGGACCAAGAAACCACGTGACAACATCGGACAGTTCATGCTGAGCGTTCTCCCTTTTAACTCTCTACCCTTTATCTGTTTATGTTCCGCTCGTTTTCCCCACCTCTTCCCTCTATAGCATTGTAACTTTTCTCCCCCTTCCTCTTTATCTCTCTTTTTCATGTCCCACGTCGCCTTGACTATTTTTCACTTTTTCTCTATATCTTCTATGAGTTACGATAAAGCATATCGCATACTGCGTTACAGTGGCTTTTACAGGCTCATAGACAAGAGATGTGCGAGTTTGTTTTTAATATCGGACGTAGGTTTCGAAGCCATTCCCGACAGAAAGAGAAAATTAAGTAGCAAGCACAGAAGAGAAACAAAGATTTTATGTGGATCTGCATCTGACCATTTTTTTTCTTTTTGAGATTTTTTTACGTCTTATCAACACTTTGCGGGTTATATAAATTCGAAACGTATATTAGACTGTAAGAATCGATTGTGAGTCGTTTTTGTGTTATTTTTTTCTTTTTTTTTGAATATCAACGACTTTTCTAGATAAAAGTCTGTTATGGTCCAGGTCAATGTACCACGGTGATGGTCCAAGGTAGAACCAATGAAGAATAACTCGAACACAGGTATGGAATAACACAGATATATATTACAAATAGAATATATGTACAAAAGAGTAGAAGTGTTAGTAATAATAATCAGGTTAGGTTAGAGAGAACTACGTTGTCTCGAAGTATCACTATTCCAATGTCTTACAGTAATCGTCTAGCCGACTGCCCGACTCACTCTCTCTGTCTGACTCTCTCACACGATGTTCATTAACACGCCCACGTGTGTCAAATGTGGCACAAGGCCGGTTTAATGTGGGCTTTCCGAGCCCGTAGGCTCGGGCAAAAATTGCCCGTAGAACCCGTATAAACGGGATCGGGTTGGTCAACCTCCCCGAACGAGGCTCTACCCTTCGGCGGAGCCTCGTCCGGGTTCCTCCCTTTCCAGAGGCAGAGAGTTTGACACTCTATCACTCTTGAGGCGCAGTGTTTATGGGGTACGGGCTAGTCCATTACTATTATGGGTAGGTTCCCATAACAAAGTCATACTATTTAACTAAGTACCTCCAAATGAAATCGGTACTTTACAGTTTAAAATTGCATTTTAAAATGAAACGTCTTTCTTGAATCTTTTATCTTATTTTTAATTCCAAGCTAATAGATTAAATTTAATATTTCAAACCAAATTTAAGTTACCCTCCTAAATTCAGCAACCCACTTTTACGCTGTTGATAATGTTATCATCCCCTAATGTAGCAATCGTGTCAGTGTGAATGTCCTTGAAGGCTAATCCCTTTTTCCGTAGGTACGTGATAGTACCACGTGCTAAATCTTGTTCATTTTCAAGAGAAGTCTGCCTATATTTCTGAGATGAGGTACACTATTTACATTATTCGGACTATTGTCCTCATCTTTGATGCCATATTTATCACAACGTTTCGGCCGTTGTACGCTCCGGCCTTCTTCAGGTGGTTGGAATGTCGAACTGAACACTTTATTTCGCTCTCTGGGTTAGACTGTTCTAGTTCCACGTGCCATGTCTAATGGATGTCAGTTATAAGATATCTCCTTTTAACTGTCCTTAAAGACACATGGCACAGTGGATAAAGGCGTTGGCTAGATCCAGTGACAGGACCCAAAGAGTTGTGAGTTAAATACCTGGTTAAGGCAGTGAAGAACTTGGAGAGGTGAATTAACAGGAGCGTACAACGACCGAAACGTTGTGATAAATATGGCAACAAAGATGGAGACAATAGTCCGAATAATGTAAATAGTGTCGTTACTAGTTACTTTTAAAGTCTTCTTTGAACAGTAGATGTCAGTTTAACAGGAAAGAAACAATGCAGTTATTAATTAGAAGAGTTGATATTAATGCATGCAGGGTTTCACAGTTCTAGAATGCATGATTTCACATCTCTAACATCACTTCTTCATAGTAAGGCTATGAACTTTTCTGCCAACCATCGTCGTAAACACCGTGGACCTGGAAACCCATACTGCATAATCAGTTATCTCCTGTTAACTGCCCTTAAGCACACATGGCACAGTGGATAAAGGTTTTGGTTAGATCCAGTGACAGGACAAAAAGAGTTGTGAGTTCAATACCTGGTTAAGGCAGTGGAGAACTTGGAGAGGGAAATTAACAGGCGATAACTGATAATATGGCAACAAAGAAGAGGACAATAGTACGAATAATATAAATAGTGTCGTCACTAGTTACTTTTAAAATCTTCTTTGAACAGTCAGATGTCAGTTTAACGAGAAAAGAAACAATGCAGTTATTAATTAGAAGAGTTGACATTAATGCATCACTGTTCTAGCATGCAAGATTTCACATCTCTAGCATCGCTTCTTCATAGTCAGACTATGAACTTTTCTGCCAACCATCGTAAACACCGTGGACATGGAAACCCATACTGCATAATAGGGCAATTTCCGCGCTTTGAGCAATCATCAGCCTATATGATGATCGTTGATGATGTTTTTTGTTTACTTAATTTATTTCGTTCGCATTGGTATTAAAAGTTACTATTCAGGGTTATATATACGCATGGTTGAGATAAATGCACTTTCAATGCATTTTCTTAGTACATTCTTTTTCCTTTTTAAGCAGGCTGACATTTTTAGGTCGAAATTGTGGTCAGATGCGTTACGGTGGAGTCCTAGTCTTGTACGTTCAGATTATTGTTAAGCAACAAATACTGTGATCAGAACAACACAATAACACATCTGCTCAGAATTCCGAC
Source organism: Acanthosepion esculentum (assembly GCA_964036315.1). NCBI lineage: Eukaryota > Metazoa > Mollusca > Cephalopoda > Sepiida > Sepiidae > Acanthosepion > Acanthosepion esculentum. The sequence goes on from OZ038485.1 coordinate 55,147,502, forward strand.
CTAGGAAAAGACTCCAATCTGCTTAAAGGCAATGATGTCATACTTTTCAATGGTTAACCGGAGTCTCATATTCAATATCAGCAATCGTTGCAATAAAAATCCCTACCAGCACTTGCGATCCAAAAGAGATAAAACAGAGACCTACTTGGGCTAATTTCAAATCTAGCAGTTATTGTCTTCCATACAAGAAGTAGAAGAAGATAGATAGATAGATAGATAGATAGATAGATAGATATGAACAGACTGAAACATAGATAGATAGATAGATAGATAGATAGATAGATAGATAGATAGATAGATAGATAGATATCTGTCCAGAGTTTCGACCTAGAAAAAAACTCCAATCTGAGTAACGGAGAGAAAACTGCCTAGAAGAAAAGGCATTGATGTGTCATACTTCTCAACGATCAACCTCAGACCGGGTATCATACTCAATATATGTAATCGTTGCAAAAAAAAAAATAAAAATAAATAAATAACTAAATAAAAAAAAACATTACCAGCTCTTACGAACCAAAAGAGATAAAACAAAGAACTACTTTGAGGAGGCTAATTTCAAATCCAGCAGATGTTATTGTCTTCCATACAAGAAGTAGAAGAAGAAAAAGAAGACGACGACGATTTAAGTTAAGTCACTTCGCTATTATTCACAACTGTCATGTTTGATATTTTGCTAGCATTATTGATACCTGCATATTTTTTTTTAATTTTCTTAACTTTTTTTCAAAGATAGATACTCCTGAGTATCACGGTAAACTGTATCCGGCAGCAAAGCCTCTTATCGGGAGGTTTTGAGGAGCGTGGAACCACCTCTTAATTGGTGTTGTTTCCAGGTCCACCCTGACTGGGAACTAGCACCTGTTAGGGTCCCAGCTATGGGAAAATAGTGAAACCCAAACAAAAACAAAAGATTATGAAAGTATAAAAATAGTTATTTATAGTAAAATACCAGCAATGCATTTATATATATACATATATATATATATATATATATATATATATATATATATATATATACATATATATATATGTGTGTGTGTGTGTGTGTGTATATATATATATATATATATATATATGTATATATATACATATATATACATGTATATATATACATATATATATAGATATATATATATATATGTATATGATGGACTCTCCCGTCGAACTCGACGTATGAGGGTCAGGCAGATCAGTTCCCAGAAACTGAAAGCCCGACACCCACACAGGATTTGATTATAGTGGTGAAGGCTTTGTGCAGGGCCATCCACACTTTTTGGAGGGACGAATACAGGGACCTGGTGCAACGAATGCCACAAGGTTTTGAATTCAGAGTTATCCTTCTCCAGACCAGTTGCCATCCAAGGCTATAGAACCCAGTCTGTCCTGCTATTTACCCATAGTATATATATATATATATATATATATACATATATATACATATATATACATATATATATATATATATATATATATATATATATATATATATATATATAAATGATCAACAATACATTTTATCTGCAGTTGAATGCATACAATTGCGTTCGAAATGTATGTAGTTGTAGCCGTAAAATTGTTCCGAAATATTTAGATTTTGGCATTAAATAATAATAATAATAATAATAATAAAAATAATAATAATAATAAAAATAATAATAATAATAATAATAAAAATAATAATAATAATAAAAGTAATAATAATAATAATAATAATAATAATAATAATAATAATAATAAAAATAATAATAATAATAAAAATAATAATAATAATAATAATAAAAATAATAATAATAATAAAAATAATAATAATAATAATAATAATAATAATAATAATAATAATAATAATAAAAATAATAATAATAATAATAATAATAATAATAATAATAATAATAATAAAAATAATAATAATAATAAAAATAATAATAATAATAATAATAATAATAATAATAATAATAATAATAATAATAATAGAGGTGTTGAGATGCCGCTAAACAAAATCAATCAACCAATTTTAAGATGAAAAATTTTGTAACTTCAATTTTTAATATATTTTCTGTAGGAGTTTTTCTGAAGCATATGCACAAATATTTGAGGTTAATAATTATTTATTTTAAATAAAGGATAACTGGATACATATCTAAACATATGTATGTTTTTATTCTTTAATCATTTCAAACGCCCTCAAAGCATGCAACATTAAATTATATCCACACTGCGCAATCATAATTTTATGACATCATTAGAATTTATGGCTGGCGTGTTTCAGCGTTTGCAACCTATTCGATGCCTCGTAATTATCAACCTCCTTTATTGTTTGCGGCAGTGAGGGGAATTATGTTAAAAAGAAATTTAAAAAAAGAGAATAACATTCTTACGGTGATATAGCTCTTTGTTTTATCTATGATTTATTTTAAATGCCATGTCCCTTTTGGACGTAGGCGGCCATGACTTGTAAATTACCTGTAAATAGTCACATGTTCTTGGGAAAGATAGTGGAGTGTTCCTCCTTTCCATCTAAAAGATCTATAATTAACAGTTTTCCTTTTCTTGGACTAGTTGCGACCCGAGGTTAGAGAGCTTAGGCTACATCAGGTATAGAATAAACGGATTTATTCTGTTGTGTCGGAAATCTACCACCCCTCTTGAAGATGAACTTGTCTGCGTCTGTGAACAAAGACTTTAAATAGTGGCATGTCAGTTGACATGAGAGAGACAGTGAGACAGAGAAGTTCCTGGCCGAGCTAGTTATTGACTACTCAGGCGATTTCTGTACCTTTTTACCAACCTATTAAAACCCTTTTTATTGTTACGTGTTATTTGGCATTGTCTCTACAAACCCCAAATCAACATCATAACATATTCCTTTACTAAAGGCGAAAGTGAACGCAACGGACTAACTTGGAATTTGAACTCGGCTCGCCGAATCCACTTTCCGCGCCGATATCTATTACGCTACCAGTACCGTCTTTTTCTACGCAGGAACGTCTAAAATCACTTCATGTTTTTTGGACTCTAGTTGTGCTACCGACCGTTTGCCAATAATATCGACTTTATATCAGAATGAAAGGCGTAATACGTCTTTGCCAGACAAATACAATCTCTTGTTGAAGAATCTTATAAACAAACACTGGAATTCGTTTCAAATCAATGACACCCATCTCTGTCACTGTCTTTTGTCGCTCTCTTCTCGCTCGCTCTCTCTCTCTCTCTCAAGACGTATTTGAATATGGAAAGGTGAAACGTCTAAATAAACCAGAATCTTGAAAATGACCATAAGCATAGTTTAAAACGCTTGATCACTAGCATTTGACCTAAACGTATTATCTCTTGTACGTATCTGTCTATATTTCTGAGATGAGGTATTATGTACACTATTTACATTATTCGGACTATTGTCCTCATCTTTGTTGCCATATTTATTACAACGTTTCAGCCGTTGTACGCTCTGGCCTTCTTCAGGTGGTTGGAATGTCGAACTGAACACTTTATTTCGATCGACTAAAGAAAATTTTGCCTCCTGGCAGAAATCGAACTTGTATACACTTTTTTTTCCATCAGGCAAGATTCGGTTATAGGAGTGGCTTCTCTATATATAACTATATAAGATACAGTCCAGAGGTTTTGAAACTTTTTCCAGGAGAGACATTCATTTCAAAACAATACAAAACTCTAATCCGCTTCAAAGTAGGATCTTCCGACTTCAATGCACTTAGCGCTCCAGACACTTCTTGAGGCCATCCCCCCCTCGTAGCCCTCCAAAGTGAAGATGCCCAGGGACCGCGTCAGAGATTGTCTCCCCTCCATGTCCCCAAAACGTTATTCCATAAACAGTCGAGAATTACATAGGTTTCTGCAGCATTTCGCCGAGACCAACACAAACTTTATCATAAATCTATTAGTCGATTTTTCAAGGAGTTGACCTTGATATCAGCCCAGCGTGCAGCAACACTGGGAAGTACCTGAAAACTACAAATGAACCCAAGCCTTGTGAGTAAAATTGGGTAGATTAAACTGTTCAAAAGCCATTGACGCTGGTGCTAGCACAAAGTCACAAGTCATCATGACCGAGTATTTGAGCATTTTAGACTTGTTCAATTGTTCATTTTGCCAGCTTATGTGCTCTCCCCGCAGGACTTTCCTCTGCAGTACCTAGATTCTATGAATGTTTTGTGATGTCATCGAACACTCACTGTCACTTTTGTAATGACAACGAATACTCGTTGTCTCTTTCGTAATGCTCATTGTAGTAGAGACATTGTCATCGCAGATACAACTATAGTACACTGTTGAACAATACTGGTGTCAGACGCCTTCCAATAACAGCCGCACTAATAGTACTTGCTCAATAATACTCGCTTGAACATTAGTGATCCGAATAGAGAAATAGTATAGTAAATAGAGTAGAGAATAGAGGTCCGTATAGTAATAGAGGATAGAGTACAAATATCGATCCGAATAGTATTAGAGGATAGAGTAGAAATGGGGATCCGAATAGTAATAGAGAATAGACTAGAGATGACGATCGTTAGTCGTCACAATACATTCCCATATATGCGTTTCCTCTATGGTCCTGTGATCCACTTAATTCAATAATGGGATCGACTGTGTTTGCTCACTGGCGACCTATGTCCAAACTCAAGTGTTGGCAGCGACACGTTATTCCTATATAACGAATTTAAGTGCAGTACTAGATTGGCGGCAAGGTCTCATCATTTTACAGTTGAAATTTCTAAGTTCTACGCTAGCAGCTCCTTCTCTGACACTTATCGCTTGTGGAACTCTCTTCCGGCATCTTGCTTTCCAGTTAAGTATGATTTTCAAAGATTTTAATGCAATATCAGTCATTATCCTCTGTGTTCTTTTATTCCTGTTCTTTTAATGTTCTTAATAATGTTTTTATTTTCCTTATATTGTTTCACAATCAATAAACCCCCGTGTCTTAGTGGCTTTATTGTCTTGTTTGGAATTAAATGATTAAAAACAAAGTGTAACTAATGCCTACTCAGCATCGTTACAGTAAAAACCACAGATTGGCTGTGCGAGTCCTGAAAAATTACAAATGTGTCTGAGTACACTTGAGATTTTCTCACGGGTCCCTCTTCAGTTATTGGGAATCAATATTATGCTTGTCAGTAGTTGTTCTTTTTCTATGTGATATGTCTCTTCAGTATGTGGGCGATCATGGCTCTCCACATCTTCCTGTCTTTTACAGCCCATGGTAAAAACTCTGGTTTAAATCTCACCATGTTAGATTTGTCAAGGAGGTGACCTTGATAATATCAACTTGGGGAGAAAAACGAAGGGTGTTGCACCGTTGAGAATTTCTTGAAAATCATATCACGGGTCGACCCAACCCTTGTGAGTGAAATGAGGTCAACAAAGCTTTTCTGAATCCGTTAATCCGTGTGCCATATGAATACTTTTAATTTTAATCAAGCATTTATCAAGAGAATCGGGTTCCGGTATTAAATGACCCATAAGCTGTTGTTATGCCTTTAAACAAACCAAACCAAATCTTACACTGAACAAGAATATATGCCCTAGACACTGGGATAGAACTCACAACTACCAGAGTATCAGATACTTTTAATAAACCTTTTTTTTAATTATTTGCCGTGTCAAATTATTTCAAATGACCAAAGAAAGATCTTTAATAGGTAGATTGATATCAAATGTACATCCGTTCAGATATTCGTATAAAATTTTGGATATTGAGTAAAAGTTGACCAAACAGTTCTATAAATATTGCGATTCGTGATAAAATCATCTGTATCTTAATTTATCTAAGCCGCTGCCGTCTCTATTTGAACATTCTATTAAATAAATTCCAAGTCTCCCAGTTCGAATCTGGTTGGTACTGGTCGAACGAAAACAAAACTTTCTACAATAAATTGAAAAAAAGAAAAAAGAAAAAGAAAGGAAAGTTATCCTCTCGATTTTAACACTTTTAAACAGTCTCTAAATGAATCTGAACGTCAGTTTTGTCAATATTCTTTAAATTATTCTTCAATTACGTAGCTTGCCCACACAGGATTGAATAAAGACTCTAATTTGCCAGTGCACGCCCAAGATGCGGTGTAACAGAGAAGAACATGATTATATTGAACTTGTTAAAACGAAACAATGAAAGACTGTTTCCAGCGGGAATAAATTTCCCGTTCTAAAATGAAAGGAAGCGGGGATTTGTAATAAAATTTAAATAATTAGAGACCAGCATCGAACGTATCGATTATGAGGCAAAGAAACACTCTGACATCGAATTTTTAAAACAAATTTATGAGATATTTTTTTTCGGCATATTATTCCGAAGTGATAAAGCTGGCTATTATTGCTCTAGAGAAAATGTCTTTCCGGCTGTTCAGTCAGTTTTATAAAAGTGTAGTGACTTCATCAAGTGTATTCGTATTATTTGGATCTTCAAACCAGATGAAAAATGGCGGATATTGCTGGGAAACAAGGGGCAACAGACTTCGTCAAACGTTCTTAGCAGAATGCAAAACCGCCGTTGACTGAACCGTCTCTATACTTCCTCTAATGCCAGTATTTATTCTTCCCCACGGACGAAACCCGACACAAAGATTAAAAAAAAAAAAAAAAAAAAAAAAAAAAAACAGACGCCCATATATATTTTCAAAAGAGTTAGCTGTAACAATTGCCCAGTTCAATCAGCTGCAGACGTCAGGGTGCTCCTGTTGATTCTAGCTCGAGAAAGTGCAACGAACTTTGGAGATGAATCTTCAAGAAATAGTTGTGCTGTAAGGAGAGTGATCGTTCTTTTTTTTAATCACAGGATCATTCAAACTTTTCGACTCAGGTTTTGGGGATCGTTCCTAATACCCGATTCACCGTCAGTATTACCTTTATACTTGGCAATATCTAGATATTTAGCTATCTTACTTTTCTGTTTCGGTTTTACCCGGTGTCAGATAGGGACGGATGCATTTCTTATTTTGCAATAGGTAAGCACTGACCCTGTTTATAATTGAGTCTACAGCAAAGACGAGTCGCTTTTATAATGGCTTTTTTTTATCATTTTACCCCAAGCAAGGTGATAAGGCAACTAAGATGTCAGGGATTAACGAGAATGAAAGAGAATGAGAAAACTTTAGTGAGGCGAAAAACAAAGAGAATAGGATTTTACACTTGAGAGTATAGGTAAACATGGGTCATATATATAATTAACCATTAGTAATACTTTTTATAAATGAGTCTAGCGAAAAACACTGGCCGTGTTTCTACATGGTTTTACAGGTATCCATTAGTTGTTTTTATAATTGAGTCTATCGATAAGCATTCGTCGTGTTTCTACATGAGTCTACAGGTAATCTTAAATATTTTATAATTGAGCCTATGATAAACATTGGTTGTGTTTCTAAATGAGTTTATAGGTGTAGCGGGGTCGATGGTGAGATACGTTAATGTAAGTTATCTTGTGTTACATGTATTAGTAGTTTATACAGGAATCCTTTTCTTTTTTTATACTGAAAATGAAATGAATAAAAGGCACAATAAGACTTTGAGACACGTGTTGAAATTAATGACAAGAATGTGCATTTTTCGTTTCAGGATGTTATCTACAATATTGGTCTTGTTCGTGTTAAATGTTCTCAGGGCTATTGCCTCTTTTTGATTCTTTAAAATTTGGGCTTACTTGTTTATAATTGTTACGAGAATTTCGTGGTTAAAGGAATCTTTTGAAACCGTCAACTCTGGATTTTCACGGAGCGAAGAAGATACATCTGTGCAGTTTTTTTTACTACTGCTACTGCTACTCTTGTTTGTGGTGGAAGGGTTGTTTTTATAATGATGAACTTTCAGATCTTTATTTCTGGAATAATGAAATATCATCATCATGAATCGTTACTGATGGAAAGGTTGTTTTTAGGATGCTGAAATTTCAAATGTTTATTTCTAGACTGTTGAAATATCATCATAATCATGAATCATAACAAAGGTAACCATTTGTCGTTTTTATCATTGAATCTATAGATAAATATTGGTCTAGTTTCTACATGGGTCTATAGGTAATCAGTAGTCGTTTATATAATTGAGTCTATTGATAAACATTGGTGTTGTTTCTATATGATTTTATACGTAACCATTATTCGCTTTTATAATTGAGTATCGATAAACATTGGTTATGTTTCTACATGAGTCTACGTTTTTAGAAACGAGTCTATCAATAAATATTGGTCGTGCTTCTACATTAGTCTCTAGGTAATGATTAGTCGTTTTTATCATTGAGTCTATCGGTAGACGTTGGGCGTGTTTCTACATAACCATTAGTCGTTTTTATAATTTAGTCTATCGGTAAATATTGGCCGTGTTTGTACTTGAATCCATAAGTAAACATATAGGTCTGTTGGTAAATTAGTCGTTTTTACAAATGAGTTCATTTGCAGACATCACTTGTCCATACTCGTGTTCACAAGCATCTAGTGTAGTTGTTTGAATGTAAGCTAATGCGATGATAATATCTAATTATGCGCTTGTGAAGTTGGATTCGTTAGTAATATCGTATTGTAAATTGTTGCTTTTAGTCATCTTAAGATTTTTTTAGTCATCTTAAAGAAGCATTTTTGTCTTTGTCTTTGATGCTAATCTCCAGGAGAACAATTCGTTGCGTCTTTTCGGTCTCCCGTTTCCCACTGACCTGATGTGGGTTAGGGTTATAGCGAATCAATTACTAGGTCTGCTACTAGGAAAGTTGGTTCACAGAGTCATATGAGACATTTTTCCTTTTCGCCAGAATGCATCTGGCACATTTGTAAATCTACCATTCGTCCGTGCATTGAATATTACTGCTACGTCTGGTCTGGTGCTGCCTGTTTGTTTTTGTACCTTATAAATTATCTAAGAGGACTTAGTTCAAATGGAAGAACTGATGTTTATTCTTTTTCTCATCTAAATATAAAATGTCTGAATAATATTGAAAATAAATATAAATAGAACCGTATAAGATTATATTGTTTAAAATGTGTTATATATATGAAAGAAGAGTTGTCAGTTTCAGAAATAGAGGCTTTTTAAATATAGACAATATGGACATAGGAATCTACACAGCATGGTGACTGTCAGTTTCACGCTTCAATGCGATCTTTATACCAAGTCTATATCTATCTATCTATCTATCTATATCACATATATATATATATATATATATGTGTGTGTGTGTGTGTGTGTGTGTGTGTGTATGTATGTATGTATGTATGTATATATAAATAAAAAGAAAGAACAGTAAGAGATATAATCCGTTGTTCTTATAAATAATTTTTATTTTTACACAATAGTGTTCAATGTAAATTTACAGAGCATTAATATTATAAATTAACTGATTTAAAATATGTTTTTTTTCGCTACACAATAATAAACATGTTTCAAAAATGGAAGCTCAAAGCTTCGAATTTAATTTTGTAATTAAATTAAAGACATTATTTCCTTTTCATCCTCAAGCGAATTTTGGAGTAACTTATTTTTAAATTTATAGTTTTAAAGGCACGGCAAAGATTCATAATTCAGTGTTTTCAAGGAAATCTACTCATCCAGACAAGGGGTGGTAGCGTGTTCAATTTCAATTTTTGTTGTATATATATATATATATATATATATATATATATATATATGAGGGTAAAGTATGTAAAGTACCAGGTTAAGAACTGACGCGGGCTAGCTGTTCTTGATGAGGGTGAAAGGAGTCTCTCTGAGCTTTGGTTAGCAATCCTTTTAGTGTTGGTTTCACGATAAACAGACTTCAGATGGGAAGGAAAACTCATGACTGCTTAACCCGGTCATTATATTGCATGTGTCTGCCGAGAGGCGTGTACTGGCTGATATTGACTGTGGTCCGGAGAGGTTAAACTCCGAGATAATAACACACGAGGACTGTCGTTCGGAGTTTCCGTGTCAAGTCTTTTGCACCGTTACATTTTTTTATCGACAGATCCAAAAAGTGTGGATGGTCCGGCAGAAGCCTTCGCCACTTGAAACAAATCGTTGTGTTGGTTTTCTGACAACTACATCTAATTAGTTCCACACATATCCGGCTACTGAGAAAAACTCTACGAAATAACATCAACTTCAACTTCAGCTTGGTATGTACGAACTCTCCAGAACAACATCTCAGCACCAGGAGCTAAAGAAGTACAACATTGATATAGCTGCACTGAGAAGTAACCATCATCGACTACATGGGACGAGAAAGCAAAAAAAGACATCTAACAGTGTTCCTGCTGCACTTGGATGCAATACATTCTCCTGTATTGTTTGTGGACTTTTGTGCAATTCTCGAGCCGGTCTCAAAAGTCATACCGGTCATAGGCATGCAGATAATTAGTTCGTGATCGTCGGAACCTTATACGGGAGAATCCATCATCATTACGGTAAAGATGTATTACAAAATGGAAAAAAGGCCCTCCCTGTCAAAAGCAACGTAACAAAAGAATATATTTTTCTACCCACTGACTATAACAACTACAATTGAAAAGAATTTGTCTTGACTCAACAGAAAATGTGTCACCGCCACGTCCAAAACAATAAAAGACTTAATCAATACAAAACAAAACAATAAGCTCAAACTTGAAGGAGGAATTTACTCTATTACCTGTAATTGTTGCCATGAGGAATACACTGGAGAAACTCCAAGGACTTTAAGTAAAAGATTATATGAACACAAAAGGAATCTTTTAAAAAACAACACATTAAATGCATTAGTTGCTCACTATAATGAGACTGAGTACATTTTTGATATTTTTACAGTAAGTTTCGCCCTGTAAAAGGCCAGGGAGCCACTCAAGGTAGATAGTTAAGGTAAGAGGTAATTTATATGGATAAGATAAGGGGAAGATAACTGTTAACTCTCGACTTCAATAGGTTAAGATTGTCGTGATCGGGGAAACATAGCCTTGCGAGTCTCTTGGAAAGGCATCAAGACAAAGCTCCCGTTTAGCTTATATATATGTGTGTGTGTGTGTTCATGTGCGTATGTGTGTGTATTAGTGTGTGTGTGTGTGTGTCAGTGTATATGCAGATATATACATATATATCTACATATATACACATATATATGTGTGTGTTTTTGTGTGTGTGCACGTGTGTGCATGCGTGCGTATGTGTATGTGTGTGTTAGTGCGTGTGTATGCAGATATATACATATATATATGTGTGTTTTTGTTTGTGTGCGCGCGTGTGTGTATGTGTGCGTGTGTTAGTGTGTATATGTAGATAAATATATATCTACATATATATATACATATATATATATACATATATATATACATATATATGTGTGTGTGTGTTTGTATATATATATATATATATATATATATATATATATATATGAGTATAAGAATGAATATAAATATGAAATAAGTACTGTTGGAAATAAGTTCAGTCATCAAATATGCGGTTGTTCTGAATTATTTTTCCAGAAATATCAAATTCACTAGAAATCATTAACTGTTTTGAGTATGTTTATATTTTCAACAACGATTCTAATTATTTAACAACATTAGAATATGTCTCTTCGCTTTGTTGACTCAAGTTGCCTCCTTTGCTGCGTATTCGTTATACATTTGCATTGATCTCACCGACGTTGGCCACAAAACTCGTTCATTTCCGATTAACACCGACACTGCCGACTTCGTCAACCACAAACAGAATTTAGTCGGGCCAGCCCATCCAAAATGAAGACACATCAAAATGAATAAGAAATGCAGAAATCTTTCGACTCGGGAAATTTAGATATTCCAAGAATTACACTATTTACATTATTCGGACTATTGTCCTCATCTTTATCTCCATATTTATTACAGCGTTTCGGGCGTTTTATGCTCCGGCCTTCTTCAGGTGGTTGGAATGAATAACTGACATCCATTAGACATGACACGTGGAACTAGAACAGTCTACCCCAGCGAGCGAAATAAAGGGTTCAGTTCGACATTCCAACCACCTGAAGAAGACCGGAGCATACAGCGGCCGAAACGTTGTTGGAATGTCGAACTGAACCCTTTATTTCGCTCACTAGGGTAGACTGTTCTAGTTCCACGTGTCATGTTTTAATGGATGTCAGTTATCAGTTATCTCCTGTTAATTCCCCTCCGCAAGTTCTCCACTGCCTTAACCGAGTATTGAACTCACACTCTTTGGGTCCTGTAACTGGATCTAGCCAACGCCTTTATCCACTGTGCCATGTGTCTGAAACGTTGTAATAAATATGGCGACAAAGATGAGGACAATAGTCCGAATAATGTAAATAGTGTACATCATATCTCATCTCAGAAATATAGCCAGATATCAAGAATTATTATCAAGAAAATGTTCCAAATTCGAGAAAATGCATTCACACTACCTTGAACAAAATCCTAGAAAGGAAATTCCCCTCTTTTCTATAAAGAGCACTAATAGTCAACTTGAGTAGATTTTCCTGCAAAACTGTTTTAAGTAAACTATTTTATTTTCGTTTTCTACGGCTTGGGGGTCATTTAAAGACAGAAGATATTTTTATATTGTAAGAATTTTTTTTTTTTTAGATAATAATGATTTAGTGATACAAGTCTTAGTCGGAGGAGTAGAGGTGGATTCATACTGGTCAACGGGTATTTGCGCGTAAGTGAATATAACGAACCCGACGGGACTTCGAACTCGGCTCACCAATTAACGATTCTGAGCCATAATCTATTACATCACCTGAACATAAAAGCTTGCAGCACCTGGTATTCCCAAGTGGTCACCCATCTAGGTACTGACCAGGCTCTATGTTTCTTAACTCCGATGATCATCGGGGAACCGGTGTTTCAACATGGTATGACCGGAAGCCCGAGGATTTTATAAATTCTAACCGACAATAATAGTAACTCTAAGGTTATGGATT